>JAMBUN010000346.1:0-345561 GCA_030271035.1 Microascus cirrosus | reverse complement strand
TCCCCCCCGGTACCCGTCCGATGGTCCCGAGGATGCGGCTTGCTACCCGCCTGTCAAGCGCGGAATGTGATACATCCTCGGGATACTCAGAACAGCATGTACTTGAGATCGGACTGCGTTATGGCATGTCACTCGTGACGGATGCGAATAACAACGTCTCCGGAGATTATTAATGCGCTAGTAAGGACCCCAGCGAGAAGCCTCTCCATGCTGGTCGGGGCCTCGCTGACCACAACGCAAGGATGGCCCTCTCGGGAATATTTCCGCCCCGGCACCCAGCCGTCCTTCGCCGATCAATACGTTTAGCGAGTAGGGGGGTGCGGAAGTGCGCGGAATGGAGAACACCTATCCCGGATGTGAGTGGCTTATTTCTCGTCTCGGATCCGGGGTCGGGGTCTGGGTGCGCGGAAGCAAGAGTGGATCCCTCTCCACGGGCTGTTCCGCACCCTGGATCCGTGCGTGCGGAAGACCGCACAACGTGTAATCTAACTTGGTTCGTATCATGTGCTTGGTTCGCTTGTAAGCGGCCGGCAGTTCGCTTGGCCTTGCTAAGCCCCTTGGTCCATCCCGCCATCCTCCTGCTTCAAAACTTGGCTATTCCCGCTGGTGACATCCCGGGGACTGATGTGGGTATCCCAACGTTAGGCTTAAGCCTGTCTTCTCTCACCTGGTTGATGACGTCCCCCATCCTTGAACGGAATATTGCCTATTCAGGAAGTGACCGATGCGGGCGTATAATGGAGCTTCGTAAACCATAACCAGGGGGAAAGGCCGTTATTGAGATTATGCGTTACCTTGCTGCTTGCCATCAAGGCGCGGGAGCGTGTCTGAGAAGCGCGTCGATGGCTACGCTCTCATGTTATACGGTTCCCTACAGTGGTGCCTATAATGGGATATTAGAAGATATAAGCACCAGAGCTCTTACTACGGATATGTCATTACTCTTCTCAAGACGGCTCAGGAACCTCTACCGTTGTCGCCTGGTCTTGTGGCTTATGCAGAGCCATTTCCCTTGTCGGTAAAATGCCCGAAACCCAACCCCCCGGGGCAACCCGTCCCAACATCGCTTAGAGAGGAGAGGACACCGCCAGGCACTCTGGAAGAGGGGCTTCCGGGCACCCTCTCCACTTTCCCTACGAGGGAATGACAGCTACCCGTGTCGACGTGGACCTGGACTTCTCCTTTTCTTCAATATGTCTCTTGTTATTCTACCTAGATGTGGAAGCTCCCCTAGTCCTAAATAACGATCTCTATTCATACTGAACGCAGATCTTGGAGGTCATCTCGTACACTTTTAGGCCGATACGTTCACATACACTTCTCGTCCCTTCCAGACCGCCCAGGAACGGGATATATCACGAGGCTCTCCCCTCGTCATTGTCTCTCCTTCTAAGACCCCTGTGCAACGTCATCTGCCTCAAGTACCAGCCAGCGAAGCAGGACACAAAAAAAAAGAAAAGAAAATTACCACAAGTCGCCTGTCCTCGACTCCTCTCGCCTAACGAGAGACGAGAAAAAAAAAAGGCGACAAAAGCTCACCGCCTCGGAAGATTACACAAAGGTAGACTCGGTCAAGCCAGATTATTCCCCCGGAACCACTTCGCTACGAAGGTAGCCACCCCGTCAGACGAGCCTCGCTTGGGAGGGCCCACCGGCCTCCTCCAGCGTGCCCAAGGAGAAGGGCATTAAGGAAGAGGAAGAGAGATTTGCGTTGGGCTTCGCTTCGCGAGGAGAGGCGGCGAGATAGATGTACCTCCCGAAGCAAGACAGCGCCATGTCCATCGCGGGTATAATAGGGAGCGCCGTCCCTACCGCGGCCTCTGTCCTCGAGGCACGCGCCGTCCCCTCGCCGCGACACCACAAGCACTTCGAAGCACGGCTGACCGACGACTCCGTGCTGACCCTCCATCTGCCGCCTCCCCCCATGGCCAAGCTCCTCAGATCGGAAAGGATCGCGAGCGTGGGCGCCGAGGCCGCCGTGCTGGCCTGGCTCAGCAGCCAGGGCGAGGACGACGACGATTGCCGCCGCGGCGACTCGACGACGACGGAGGGCAGCGGTGCGTTCCGAGACGGCAACCTGCAGCTGGTGCCGCGGAGGGCACACTTTCTAGGCGATAACGGTTCCACAGGGGCGCACCGGAGCCGAGGCGCGAGCCAACCCGCCGTTGTACAGTCAGACATCGCCTTCGCCCCGGAGCTCGCGGCCTACTCGCCTGCGCACACCCTTGCTGGTCCGGAGTTCAACGTCGTGAGACCGACCCACGGCTCCCCGCTCTCAAGCCTGTCCCCCCCCCTCTCTTCCGCCGAGCGGGCGGCGGTGGATTTTCAGAATGGGCGGCTGATGCGACGGCTGTCGAGATTACGCTCGCCGTCGGGGAAGTTCGGGCCCGCCCTGGGTGTACTCGGGAGTCGTGTCCCTTCTTCATCATCAAGAAGGTCCGGAGCTGCTGTCGCAGGGGGATCGAGCTCTGCGGCGGCGTGGGAGCCTGCGGGGTCGAGTACCTGGTCGGCGGCCTTCGCGAGTCTCCTGGAGGGCGTCTTGCGGGACGGTGAGGACATGCACGTCACGCTTCCGTACTCGTCCATCCGACAGCACTTCTGGAGGCTCAGACATCTCCTTGGGGCGGTCACTAATGCTTGTTTAGTTGTCGTTGATGCTGGTGAGGACGACAATGTATTAGTGGCCAGGAAGGGAACGCCTATGTCGTCTTCGTCGAGATCGGGCAGGTCGGCGAAGCGGATTGGGGGGAAGTCCTATGGCGACGGAAAAACCGATAAGAGGAAAAAGAACAGTGGACATGACAAAGATCCGAAAGGCAAGGGGAAGTCGAGAGACGGGAGGGAGAGGAAGAGGTCAGGACATGCAGCATCAGACCCTGGCGAGACGGACGGAGAAGTGTCAGATTCCGGAATAGTATACACCGGTACAAAACACGACCAAGAAATCGTGGTAACTGGAATGCGCGACTGGAGCAACTGCATATTCGGCGACCCCCTGTTTGCCGCCGCATTCTACCGCGGCGACAACGACCACCTGTGGAGCGGCTTCACTAGCCCGCTGGCCGGGGACCCAGAAGCGGGACCCGTGGAGGACGCCGCGCACGCCCAGACGCGCATGCTTATATACGAGTGCTACCACACCATCACGCGGGTGGTCCGGGAGTTCTACCGGCCTGGGAAGGACAGCAGTAAGAGGGAGCTGGCTGCGAGGAAGGCGCTGAATGGCGTGATGGCGAGGTTGGACAGGGTGTCGTCGGAGCGGAGCAGAAGGCGCAGGCGGCCGAGCGGGGAGATGTCGCCGGCGAAGCGGTACAAGACCGACGAGGACGAGAACGACGATGATGACGCCTTTGGGGATGACGATGATGGGTGAGGTGAGGTATTATTAACGGACTAGGGAGGGTGGTTTGTGGGGGCAAAGTCTGCAGGATATAGAGTGTAACGGCCGCTGGGTTGTAGTTGCTAGACAAATAGGAGTAAATCAAACCCAGGGGACACGTCGAAATAGGAGCGTTGGCTGCATGCATGGAATACCGTTTTCTTAGGGGTTTACCATCCCTCCTCACTTGCTCGGCTCAGGCCCATTCTCCGCTTCATCTCCATCGTCCTCATCTCGTGGCAGCTTTATGCCCATCATCCCCAGCATGTTGCTCACAGGACCTGCCATCCCAGCCTGGCCCTTGAAGCTTTCCAGGAGATTCTTGGCCAAATTGTAGTCCACATCGACGTCCTCCTCGCCGCTGTCGTCATCTTGCACACGCACCTCCGCCAGCCTGTTTTCCACATCCTCGATCTCAGCGGGGACTTGCCTCCGTTTGCCCTTCGCGTCTTTAAGGCCGGAGTGCTTTGAAGGGTCCGCGTCGAGTTTGAGGGCTCCATGCTCCTTTAGTTCAGATTCCATGTGGGCTGCTATCCGCTTGATTTCTTCCGTTTCGCTGTCATGGCCCGTGTCTTCACCAGGCCTGCCCTTATCTGTGCACTGGGCTGGACCAGGTCCCATATCCAGGGGTATGCCCATCATTTCCTTCATCATGTTGAGGTACTCGCTCTCGTCAAAGTCAATATCGTCGTTGCTATCAACATCATCATCGTCGCTTTCGTCGTCCGCTTCGAAATTATCGTCTAGCTCAGCCCCCTCAACTCCGGCGCTCTCGTCGTTCATGAATGACTCAAATCTCGACACCATCTTGCGGAGGTCTGCTTGCGCGTAGGGATCTCCAAAACCAGACTTGGAGGAGTCCCCGTTTGCACCACCGCTCCTTCCGCGTAGCTCTTTCTCCAGATCGTTGAAATCGATATCCATCCAGCTCTCGTCGTCCTCGCGGTCCACATCCTTCCAGGAGCGGATCGCTTCATCCGTTGGTAAACTATCCGGGCCATCCTCCTCAAGATCCTCGAGAAGGAGCGACACTTCTCTTATAACGCGTTTGTTACTCTTTTCGGCCTCTCTCATCATCATCTCAAACCCACAGGAGAGCTTCATGCCAATCTCTGCGCGAGACTGTGCGTTGGATTCTATGTCGGTGGAGACCGGGGTTTTACCTATGACCTTATTCATGGCAGATTCCCATGTAGGGGGAGGGTCGAACCGCTGGGCATAGAGCTGAGCGTAAAGGACTTTGGTAAAGCGAATACTAACCGTGACAAAATCCTCTGGTGGGAATGTCAGGGGGCGGGCGTTGGAGGATAGAGCCTTGAGCGAGACGGCGTCGCGGAGGTAAAACTTCTCCACAGCTGGCGCAACGGCTTTTGGTTGTTCATGTAAGACGTACGCTATCTTTCGGGGTACCCTTGCGGTGGCATGGTGCAGAGTAGAGGTTATGTAGCCCGGATACTTCTCCAGTCTGTAGAGCGCCTCATTTTCCACGAACAATGAATGGTATAGAGATCCTGGGTCTGCTTTGATTCTAGCTACTGCATCGGGCAGGATGAGCGGCTGTGGCGTCTTGGAGGCATCTTCCGGGGGGATGATGTATAGCCGTCCATCGTGGATCCATGACCGGTTCGAATCCATGTCGGGGGTCAGCCATTCGGGCACAACATTGGCGGCCTCGACGAGTAAGAATTCTCCGTCGGCATCCCACACACGAGCCCAGGCCTGGGGGAATGATTTGGAAAGTTCCCGGATGATATACACTATGAGCCATTCATCCTCGACTGAATCGCCGTAGTCAGTTTTCCCGTATAAATACATAAGGCCTGTGCTCCGTGTTAGCTTAGCATCAGTATCAAGTTTACAGTCAAAATGACAGCTCACCATGATCGTTTTTGATGCTGAGATTGAACTCATCACGTTGCCATATGAAATCTTTTGTGAGACTCGCAGATAGTTCAAGAGCTGCTTTCCGTATGGCTTCTAGAAGGGATAGCTGCTTGCGAGCGCTGCCCTCTTCCTTTTCAGGTAGGACCAAAAGCGCGTATTCGATGTAGTTCTCCGCCAGTTTCATGTCCAGGCCGCCATACTGGTCCTTGAGCTCTTGCCATGTTTTTGGTCGTTTGACTGAATCCTCCATTCTAGATGATGTCGTAACGGTGGATCTCCTTTCAGGTGTTCCAGAGGTAGAGGTTAAGATGGAGGAAGACCTGGAGTGATATGGCTGCTTCGCAAGTCGAGGAAGTACTGCAGTTGCCAACAAGGGGTGTCAGGTGATAAGTAGTATCCTGGGCGATGCAGTTGACCCAGACGAGAGGTTTGATTGCCAAAGCTTGTCATGTGGTATAGTACGCATGGTATAAGGCCGGCTCGAGCCCGTATCTATAGGTTTCTGAATGGATACGCACGTGGAATCAATTTCATATCATTCTCCCTTAATAGAGGCTCTCGTCGGAAGCCTCTTAGCAGTTTCGTCAGGAACGGCTCCCTTGCCTATGTAAGCGACTCGGTGGTGGTGGTCCGCGAAGCGCTTTGTTATGTAAGCTACGTCCCACGTCCCCCAGGCAGCTCGCTTCCAGAAATGGCAAGGTGCGTGGACTTCGAGCCCCGCGTCGTTCCAGGAGTTCGTTGTCGACGCGTCTCGCGCGATCTGGAATTCTACGGAAGCCTTCTCGTCGCAGCCGACAAACGGAGTCTCAACCTCACTAGCGTCGCCGTTCCCCTCTTCTATGCGACAATATCTCACATCCTCCATATTTGCCATTCCAACACCCGTCCCACCGCGGCGAACTGAAATAGTGACGCGCGAAACCAGCGATCCGAGAAGCGAGCGGTGACTCGGCCGGTCATTTCGCATGCCCCGAGCGAAAAGGCCCCTCCGTGCGGCGGAGGAAGACGGTGATGAGGAAATCTTGGAGTCTACGGAAGCGAGCTCGAACTTCGGGGTAGAGTCTAGTGTATGCACTCGTGGAAAGGTCTGTTAGCTACAAATATCTAATCTAGTGTGCACAGCGAAAACGAGTACGAGTTTCCGACGCTCCCACCGGCAACCATCGCACCCCGACGCGCCAGTCTACTCCCGGGTCAGATGCGGCAGACAGCGACGATGACACCCGAGAACCTACCCCCGACGGCGGGGATTCCCCGCCGCGGACGCAGTACGAAATACGCCGAGATCAAGACTATAGTCACCTCGACCACGAAGCCGAAGACGATATGCGCGCTACGCAAAAGGTCCTGACGAGCAGCCGCGGAAGCTCTCAGGGCGAGAATCGAACCGCCAACAACGGTATCATCGAGACCGTCACTTGTATTAACTTCATGTGCCACACCCGTCTACATGTCGAGCTGGGGCCCCTTCTGAACTTCATTGTTGGCGAGAACGGGAGTGGCAAGAGTGCCGTCCTAACTGGTATCACCCTCTGCCTGGGTGCGAAGGCAAGCTCGACAAACCGCGGTGGGAGCCTAAAGAGTTTCATCAAGGAGGGCCAGGATCACTCGAGTATCCAAGTGAAACTCAAGAATCAGGGCGACGGGGCCTACCAGCCGGAAGTGTTCGGTGAATCCATTATTGTCGAACGTCACTTCACGAGAAACGGAACAAGCGGGTTCAAGCTGAAGAGCGCTCTCGGCCGAATAATATCTACGAAAAGGCGCGACGTCGACGAACTGGTGGAGTATTTTTGTCTCCAGATGGACAATCCCCTGAACGTCCTTTCGCAGGACAACGCTAGGCAGTTTCTCAATGCCTCATCTCCCGTCCTCAAGTACAATTTCTTCGTCAAGGGCGTCCGGCTTGAAGCGCTCGACAACGATTACAAGCTCGTGAATCAGACAGCTGAAGACCAGGAAGTGAAGCTGGCCGCGGCGGCCGAGTATGTCAAGGGGCTGGAGAAGAAGTACCGGGACGCGCAGCGCGACTTAGACACGCTCAAGAAGCACGAAGCGATGCGAGAGAAACGCCGATTATATCGCACCCAATTAATCTGGGCTCAGGTTGTGGAGCGGGAACGGGAAGTCGAAAAGGCAAACGCTACCATTAATTCGATAGAACAACGAATAGTCCACGCGGAACAGAAAGTCCAGGAACAATCCCAGATTCTCGATCTTGCAGACGAGGCCTTGAGGCAGGCGCAAGACGCCGTCGGTTCCATGGCCACCGAGTCGGACGACCTTGTGGAAAAGGAGCGAGTTGCCAAGGAGGCTTTCGCCGCTGCTAAAGCCGAGTTAACCACGCTACATCGAGAGGAAAGGACGGCAAGGGATCGTCTAAAGTTGGCCCAAGACGAGGTAAAGAGACTTGAAGGCAAGATTGCCGACGAGGAGCGACGATTGACAGAAGCTACGGGAGACGGTCGAGCTAGCAAGGAAGCCGAGTTAAACGCCGCGAAAGAGGAAATTGGCCGGATCAAAAATGAAATCGAGCAAACCCAGCACAACATTACGGAGTTGGGGGCCGAACTGGAGGTTGCCAAGCGTTCGCAAGCTAAGCTGAGAGATGCTAGGAACGGGAAGAAGGGTGAAATCCACTCCTTGGAGAAGCAGATTCATGAGCTAAGGCAAAGTCGTGGGTCTGGCTTCGCCGCCTTTGACCCGAATATCCCACGCCTTTTGAAAATGATCGAGGAGGATAAGGGGTTCGAGAACAAGCCTATCGGCCCCATCGGCCGCCATATTCAACTGCTCAAGCCAGAGTGGTCTACTATCATTGAGCGGATTATTGGACTGAACGCTTCAGCCTTCATTACTCTCAGCCACCGCGACAGCGTCCGCCTGGGGGGCTTGATGAAACGTGCTAGAGTCCAGAGGACGCCAATCTTGATTTCAAACGGTCGATCACTGAACTTGGATGGTAAGGAACCGGACCCGCGCTTCGACACGATCCTGCGTGTCCTCCAGTTCGATAACAACCTGATTCGGGACCAACTCGTGATCAACCACAAGATCGAACAGGCAGTCCTGATACGCTCTCGGCTAGAGGCGGAAAGGGTCATTTTCCACGAACGCCCTCGCAATGCCGCCTTTGGTCTCTGCCATCACGACAGGCTGAAGGGTGAGGGAATCTCGTTAGTTGTCAACAGTCGCGGGGATCAGAGCCTGGATCCTGTTAAACCCTGGAAGGGTCCACCAAGGTTACGATCGGATAACGAGGCGCAGGTTCTCCATCAGCAAGATATCCTGGCGCACCTCCGAGAGGAACTGAAAGACATTCAGGATCGACTCCGTGAAGCTGACGAGAAAATCGAGGCCGGCAGCCGGGCTCTGGACAAGGAAAAATCTGCTCTCGGAAGGCTGCAAAGGGAGAAGCGTGTTGCCATCGCAAATGTGGACAATCTGGAACTCGAGCTGGACCGATTTGAAGGCGGCGATATCGAGTTGACGAATCTGAAGGAGCTCCTGAATGCCGCTAAGGCCAAGGTGGAGCACGAAGGCCAGCAATACGGCGACATGGTGGTGAAAAAGCCAGAGATGAATGCCAAGTGCGAGGAATTGAGCAACGCGATGAAGACCGAGACCGCCAACCTTGCGCAGTTCAGGATGCGGGTCGAAGAGGCGACGAGCAAGGCGAACCACAAAGCTGATGCACGCAGTCTTGCTCTGTCTAAGAAGAATGAAGCTTACGAAGAGCTAGATCAGGCCAAGATTGCGAAGCAAAGGGCAACGGAGGATAGAAACAGGAAGGCTGAAGTTGCCGCGCAGTTAGAGCAGGAGGCCCAACGCTCCGGAGTTGGCGACCGGGTCTATATTCCCGAGAATGAGACACACAGTAGCATCGAGGCCAAGTACAAGGCACTCCAGGCGCAGCTGGAGAAGCTCGAAAAGCGGCTCGGCGCGTCTGTACAACAGATCACTGAGAACGCGGAGCAGGCCCACTTGTCCTACAACGAGGCGAAGACCAGGTACGAGACGCAGCTCGAGGTGCAGGAGCTGATGAAGGAGTCTCTTGATGGCCGGCTTAAGAAGTGGCGGAAGTTCCAGCGCTACCTCTCCGCGCGGACGAGAGTCAACTTCAACTACCTGCTTAGCGAGCGCGGGTTCCGCGGCAGGATGTTGATCGACCACCGGTACAGGAGGCTGGCGCTGAATGTCGAGCCCGACGAGACGCGCAAGGCTAGCGGCGGGCGGGAGACGAAGACATTGTCGGGTGGCGAGAAGTCGTTTTCGTCGATTTGCATGCTACTTGCGATCTGGGAAGCTATGGGGTCGTCTATTCGGTGCCTTGATGAGTTTGATGTCTTTATGGACAATATCAACCGCGCGATCAGTACCAACATGCTGGTAAGGACTGTCTGCTGTTATGGATTGGGTTACTCTTTTGCTAACAATTCTCTTAGATCACTGCTGCTCGTCGATCTGTGGCAAGACAGTACATCCTCATCACGCCCAACGCCATTGAAGGGCGTGCAAGCCTTGCCAAGGATGTTAAGATTATTCGGTACGATACACTAACCACACGAACCCGGTGTCTCGTGTGTGAGCTCAAAGCTAACCTAGTCTCAGCTTGTCGGATCCCCGCCAGAGGACAATTCCACAGATGCAGCAGGGACATTGAAGAAAACGAACTGGGAAGGGCTGTGAGCGTTTCTTGGTGCCTGGCGTTTTGCGCTTTCTTGGGTGATATCAAGCACTTCGGGGAGGGCATGGTTTCGGGATATCGATGTTGGGTGTCTTACGAACTCGGTTTTGGTGCGAATAGAGAACCGGCGCAAAAACTGCTTGGGAGTAATACAGTATTGTACATTGACTCGGCCCATTATCTAAGAATCTATAATACAAGCTCGAGGCTACGTTTAGGGCGTGAGGGCGTAGCTTGCACGTCCATCCCAGGTGTTCCCCCTTCAAATGCGAACCCCCTTACTCCTCAGCACATTCACCCCAGCATTCGCCGTGAACCCAACCCACTGCCCCACGGCCCCCAGTACGCCACCAGCCCTCCGCGACTCCTCCAGCCGCCTCTGCAGGAAGCCCCTCGTCTCGGCAAAGCCCGCGGACTTGTCCGTGGTCATGAAGAGCTCGCTCGACGCGTATATCATAGACAGCGAGGCGCGCTTGGTATACCAGGTGGGGTCGACGGCCTTGTCGCCGGCCAGGAAGTAGATCTCGTCGGCGAGGAGGGAGAGCTCCTTGAGTGATGCGGGGACATAGCTGGGTTGCGCCATGACGGCTAGGGCCTTTACAATCAGTTAGTTCAACCCCTCGGCATAGTATTCTACGGCGAAAACCAAACGTACCTCCTGCCATTTATGCACCACGTCGCGGTTTCCCAGTAACCTCTCCCACGTCAACCTCTCCACACGGTCCGCGGGTCCCAGATCCTCCCCCTCCCCACCAAATAGCTCATCACTCCGTCCGGCCAGCGCCTCACGCTTTGTCACGAGGTGGTATCGGATGAGCGAGAACAGCCCGTCCTGCAGCGCCGTGGTACTGATGTCGGAGTAGCCCGCATCGCGCGCCCCGTGGCTCAGCGCCGCCTGCGTGAAGCCCAGGTCAGGCACGTGCCGGTACGCGGCGCCGAGGATGGCATGCTCGGTGTCGTTGAAGGTGCCCTGCGTCTGCGGATGGTCGTAGCTGTGGTAGGGCCGCGCGACGGGGAGGAGAGAGGGGATGGCGCGAGGGAGGGGGCGGGCGGCTATGCGGCGGAGGGAGGCCATTTGGTTTTCTTTTATGCGTGTGTAGTTGCGCGAATTTGTTCGTGGACTTGGGGCGTTGCTGGCGTGATGCGGTCGTAGGTGAACTTTTTGGTATTGGAGTTGGGATGTGGAGCCGCGGGATCTGGGCCGCCCGGTATCAAAAAGCTCGGGCCAAGTCGCGCGGAAGATGCATCCATTGTCACTTTTACATCGAACGCCGCTCGGTAAATTGCGCCCATTAGTCGTTGACAGACTTTACGTCTACGATTCCAGGCTCATGTATATATTCATCTTCAACAGCGCACCACGTCCATTTCGTCTCAAGACGCTGCGTGGACTATGACATCCCCAAAAGGTAGTGCCAAGGCTGTTGTTTCTGGGCCCAGTTGGAGCCAGCCGGGCTCGGGCTGCCCGCTCCACACACCTACTCCGTATGCAGCAAGTCCCTGGACCCTTTCCCTGCGGGGCGCATCGGCGATCCCCGCCGGGCGCCTCACCTGCCGTGTGTACCTGGACCGGATGCCGGAGGGCAAAGCGGCCAAAAGGCGGAACGGATCACATCCCCTGTGCATATTCTCCTCCGTTCTGCATGGGGCCCCGGGTGCATCTCGGTTTCATGGAAGGGACCAATCGGCAGCGCAGGCCGGGATGACACTCCCTTGCGCTGATTTGAACTTTCCCATTGCACTTTCTGATCTGTCGCTGACGAGCCCGCCTGCATTGGGGCCCCCGTCCTGTACTGTAGTACCTCGTGTTGCCCTCGCCCGTCTGGCGTTTCGATTGCAGGGTATATTTGGTTATCGCCTATAGGAGCTCGTCGAGTTCTCCTCACCGGTCTGGGAGCGACTTTGGTGGTAATGCATGGCGTCCAGGCTTCGACACGAGCCCCGCCATGGACAGTTCTGCAGTGACCTGTCGAACATTGCGGCGGAAGAACTGAGAATGGAGTATCAGAACGAACATTTAGTCTGCGGGGAGGCTGTCGTCGTGTGGTCGGTTGAGTCAGACGGCGTCGCTTGCCCCTCCCCGACTCTCATGCCGTGTTACTTGCCGGACGGTGGGAACAGGATCATACGGTGGTCTGTTCTCAGGCCTGAGGTATTTAATGCGAAGGAACGGAACACGTTGCGGGATAGGACGAGAGCTGTTGGTGACGACCAATCCCTTCATGGAGCTTGGAGTCCTGGGCACCCCCGACTGTCGCACGATGCAGCTCCACTTTACGATGTAAGCTGCTCTTTGGGGACGACTGCAGCTCTGCTCGGGAGGTCTTACCAAAGAGGGGCCCTCAACCCACTCGGGCTTGCAATGTTGGCGCGGGAATGGGCCATGGTTGGTGGGGGGTTGGCGGGGGGGTTATTTCGGAGTACGACCTCAGTATGAGGTGGAAGTTGGTCTGATTGGGTGCATGTGCTTGCGGGCGGATGGGATGGGTGCGAGCGAAGCCCGGATGAGAGGAATTGGCGGTCATGTTCTTGCAAAGCGGGATCTCGTTCCGTCACAACGAGACCTGCCAAAAACTGCCATGTCCTCCATCTCGATATCTTTTCTGGATTCGATCCCTGCGTAGATCCTTCATATTGAAGTCTGGGTTTGAAGCCTAAAAAACTCCGAGACACGAATGGGAGAGCAAGGTGTAATATCTGACTCACTGCACGGGAGCTCTCACCTGTCTCTTACGCTCAGCCAGCCCTATTTCGACCTGTCGATCGCCCGTGCGGCGGCTCACCTCCTGTCTCACCGACATGTGTGCATGAGTCGAGGTAGACAGAAGCTTGCTGGAAATGAGAGGCCCCCTCCCCGTCGGCCGCAAGCACCTCAGAGGCCGCTCAGACCTCGATTCTTCACGCGCGAAGTACTCTCTTGCATCGACGACTCCGTAAGCGATGCTGCGAGGTGGCTGATGTGATCGAGCTGAGACATGCGGCGATACTTGAGGCCCATCAACGGACGCCGCCTCCCACTTCGTGTCGCCATGAGTAGACCCTGGATCTTGCGCCACTACTGGCCTCTCTTCCGTGGTACCGAGAAGCCCCTTGGCTGCGTCATGCAAGCGGGGCTTCAATTGCTTGATTAAGCATAGGGGCATCTTGTGAAAGAGAGGGGACTTAATGGAGGCCGCCGGTTCCATCGCCCCGCAGGGCTACCTTCAAGGTCCTTGCCTGCTTGATGTGTCGAAATATTGCATGCAGCTTCGCCAGTCCGTCGTGCGAAGTTTTTAGGAAGAGCAGTAGGGGATGGATCAAGCTGGAGCAAAAGGCCGTTACCCCTTCGAAGTGAACGCGACAATACACCCTCGTACCTCGTCTATGAGCCCATAAGGAGGCAGTTCTGTCATATTTGCGGGCGAGCTCAGGCGGGGCGGCGCAGGCACATGCAATATCCCTCCTTTTGCCGAACTTCAGCGCGAAACGGGGTGCTGTTTGCGGTACGGGCTCTCATTCGCTTGCCCAGTGCTCCACCCCCTGGGCCCATCTCCTCCGTGCAGCCGGAGCTTCCTATTGGCAGAACCCTTGCGTCAGTTTCTTTCGTCCCATCGCAAAGTCACCTGGAGGACGCGAACTTCTTGTCAACCTCAATCCAAACGATCGCAAGCTCCACACTACGAGTCAAAAGGGTACTCGTGCCGCGCCCGCTCCGAACCACACCTTGCTGGCCACCCCGTCCTTCCGTGTCGCCCGTCCGAGCCTCGACCGTCCATCCCTGCGTCAGGCGCGCGACATTTGTGAGTCCCGCCCCCCTCAATCCACCTTTCCGGTTTCCGTTTCCCTGGTCCGGGCCCTGCAGCGAGCTTGCGCGTTGCCTTGTCTTATCTGCTACGCTCGCCGCAGCTGAAGCTACGCCGTCAAGCCATTGTGATTGCTAATTCTAGCCACACCTCCAGCCCCAGTCTCTTTCTCGTTTCCCGCAACCCCTGCTTTCCCACGCCTGGGGCTCCGTGTTTCTGCCACCATACCACCACACCAGGCTTCGCCGCTGTACATCCGTTCGTCCCGATAGGAAGTTCCCTGGACAGCTCTTGTACGCCGTGAGGAGCAAATTTTTCGCGGCCGCCATCCCACCACCAGTCCAGACGCCAGCTCGACCGATACCAACCAAGTAGAGCTGTCGTCATGGGTAAGTCCTAGCTTCACTTCTGGGCTCTAAACCACATGATTTTCCATCCATCTCTCTGCTTCCCCCCCTTTTCCTCCAGCCTTGCACCCCGCAGCTTTCCTTCCTAGAGCCCTTCCCATCCAAACCGACGCGTTCATCGCGAAACTGTATCCATCTCGACGCCCGTGTCTCAATCGACAGCGCCCTTGCGAGCATCCTGTAAGGTGACCGACCGGGTGACGTGTTGCCAGGTACTGCCAACCACGTCTCCGTAACAAGGTTTCGCTGACGGGTTGGTGGCCATCTCCGGCGGCTCGTTGGTCCTCCTCGGCCACAGCGCCTCTCCTCTCTTTGCCCGCCTTGTCCCCGCCCCATTGCAATAGCTTGTATGACCTTGCGCGTTACCTGCATGTACCTCCATCGAGGTATCCCACCTTCTCCCTCTCCCGCATGTTCCTCAACCCCTCCATCGTTTCAATATTACGACTGCTGTCCCCTCCCCCCAGAACTTTCTTTCTACCCGTCCTCACCTGTTTTCGTTCCGTTGTGTTTCAACTGTTCTCTCAGATTCGAACGATCTCTAACCAACGCCTCGCAGCCGATATTGGAGATACTTATCGACCCGTAAGTGTAAGGATTCATTCCCAACCCCAGCTGTTTTCGTCCCCTTTTTTCTTATTGCACACGATTGGCCGCTTTAGCATCAGTGGCTCGTGAGGAATGCGCGGTGCGCTTCTCCGCCCTGGCCCGCGATGCTCTCTGCAGAGCCTCCCTCCCCTGAATAACGCCCTCTCCCCAAGTCTAGCTAAGCTAGGCACCCTACTAGATGGACTTACCTAGCATTCTCCTCCCGTTGCTGGTTATCAGGGAAGGCGTCGCAAAGTTTAGTTTCAATGGTAACGGAAAAGCGCATCGAAGCTCCTCCCTGGCAGTTGCCCACCAAGCTTCAGCGTGCCTTCCCCCACTAGACATCACTATTGGCCTTCCATTCATCCCGCCGACTTCCAAACATTCCTCCGTCGGCGGCCCATTTTGTTGTTTTCTCGCCGTCATGAAATCTTCGCTTCGCGTCGCACCGGTTATGTGGCGGAGGTCCGGACCAGCTGCTAACAGCGTGAAGCGAGAGAGGTCTAGGTCCCCACGTCGTGGACGTTCGCGAAGCCCTGGTCGCTCCGGAAGACGCCGATCCTACTCCGATCGTAGCCGATCACCTGGAGACAGCCGTGACGATTTCCACCGCCAGCGCAGTCCCATGAGCGGAGCTGGAGCACCAGGTGGAGGATCTAGTATTGGCTATTCTGGAGGCCCACAGCATCGATCTTTCGAGGAACGACAGGCCGCCAAGGAACAGAGAATGAACAGCATCAGGGAAACCTCGCAGCAGGACCGCAGGGTCTATGTTGGCAATCTCTCCTACGACGTGAAGTGGCATCATCTTAAGGATTTCATGCGACAGGGTAAGTTCAGTCCATTCACGTTGCATTGTCTTTCAGCACAGCGTACACTTTCCACATTCGCGTCTCCCACCACGTCGGCCCTGCCTCTATTCTTATTCCCACCAGCGGGGAAAGTGTTACTAACCTAGCTTTCACGCAGCCGGAGAGGTGCTTTTCGCTGAGGTGTTGCAACTTCCGAATGGAATGTCGAAGGTGGGCGCCTACACGTAGTCTATTGGCTGGTTTTCTTTTGTGGTTTCCTTCCCTCTTTGGCCTCGATGGAATGGTTGGATTGACGGGTTGGGACGCTGTCCGTCGGGAATTGTAGGGATGCGGGTAAGTGCTTCCCCTTGTGAACCTGATACAATAATGCCTCGGGGCTTTTATCCCCACCCTACCGTTGACCCCATGCTAACAAGCCTTGTCTCCAGAATTGTGGAATATGCAACGAGGGAACAAGCCCAGAACGCGGTCAACACACTAAGCAACCAGAACCTTATGGGGCGGCTGGTATACGTCAGAGAGGTGAGCGAGATGGCGGGTCCCTTTCCTCGCAGCACTAATGGATGCTGATATTTTGCAGGACCGCGAGGCTGAACCTCGATTCATTGGTTCCACCGGTGGCCGTGGAGGCTTCGGCGGAGGCATGCAAGGCGGATATGCCGGCTACGGCGGGTTCGGTGGCGGTGGCCCTGGCCGCCAGATCTACATTGCCAACGTTTGTAACCCCCGCGCAAATGTGGTCTATCGAAAGCGAGCGCTGATCGTTTCAAGCTTCCCTTCAACGTCGGCTGGCAAGACCTGAAGGATCTCTTCCGCCAGGCTGGTAAGCAATTACAATCCATATGACATGTCAATCTGGCGGCGTGGCTCATGTCAGGACTTTATAGCCCGAAATGGTGCGGTGATCCGGGCAGACGTCCACGTCGGACCTGATGGTCGCCCCAAGGGTTCCGGTATCGTTGTATTCGAGAACCCCGATGATGCTCGGAACGCGATCGCCCAGTTCAACGGCTACGACTGGCAGGGCCGGCTTCTGGAAGTCCGCGAAGACCGATATGCGGGCGCGCCTCCCATGGGCGGCTTCGGCGGTCCCCGGGGTGGCTTCGGTGGCCGTGGCGGATTCGGCGGTGGGTTTGGCGGCCGTGGAGGCTTCGGTGGCCGAGGCGGGTTTGGCGGTGGCTTTGGTGGCCGTGGCGGCTATGGCGGCGGCGGCGGCGGCGGCGGTGGTGGTTTTGACCCCACGAATATCACTCCAGCTCAGCCTAACCCCTTTACTGATTTCGCGACCGCGGGGGGCGAACAGAGTGAGACGATCTATGTGAAGAATGTAAGTTTTGCTGAAGCCTCCTGTCCACCCTCGACAATGACGCCGTTGCTGCCGTTGCTAACCGTTCCGTAGCTCCCTTGGTCCACGAGCAACGAGGATCTTGTCGATTTATTCACCACGATTGGAAAGGTTGAGCAGGCCGAAATCCAGTACGAGCCAAGCGGGCGATCTCGTGGCACCGGTGTTGTCCGGTTCGACAACCCTGAGACCGCCGATACCGCTATTTCCAAGTTCCAAGGTTACCAGTACGGCGGTCGGCCACTGGGTCTTAGCTTCGTGAGGTATCTCCAGCCCGGCGGTGGCGATGACAGCATGGACACGGACGCGCACGTTGGTGTCACCCAAGACCAAATCATGTAGACGCGAGCACCATTTTGGTTTCCTCACGCCTATCTCAGGGGTCATAGGTCCCAACTTCACCAGTGCAGTCCTTCCCGGCTTTTCTACGCTGGCTTCTTGTTGTTACAGTTTACCGTTTTCCAATGTCTCGGCCACCGATATGTCGCCTCTCTGTCTCTTTCGATGTCTTCAGACTCCCCGCAAGCACCGGTCATGCCGGCCTTCCGGCTTCTTGTAGTTGGAAAAGGGTCCGGCTGTCCAAGTCTCAACGAGGGCACGTTTTGCCCCTGGGAGTCTCGCTGATTCTCAAATTGTGGAGATTCAGGGGGATTGCAAAAAGAAGTTGATGGTTGGAAGCAGCAGTGGGAGGAATATTTGTTCTTTTTTTTTTCGCAGCCGCCTAATCGCTCGATGAAAATGGGGAGCATCAGGAAGCTCTAAGTTAGACTGTACCTGAAATAGCATCTGATGATCCCGTATCTGGTTTGGGGGAAGGGAGGTTCGTGGCGAGGCAAGGTGAAGGGCCGCTCCGGTATTGCATCCTGGTGATGGTGATGGTGAAGGACATGGTGACTATGGTAGGAAATTGGCGCAGGAAGGGTACATCGCCGGCCATTCCTGCGAAGTCTCATCGAGATACCTCGATACCTCCGTAGGTGGTAGACAAGCGAAGGTAGGACGGGTGAGGTATCGATGTGAGCGAGTGCGCAGCAGGCTACGGTTTGCGGTCGTGAAAGGGGGGCTCGGCTCGCCTTCGGTTGGTGAGACCAGTCAACATCCGTCCATGTGGAATGGACCTTGTGGCGTTGCTTCCCTCGGCTTGGCGTTTGCGGTGCTACGTATTTAGAATACCCCGTGTCCGTTTCAACGTGAGCATTTGCCAGTTGTGTCTGAGTATCTCTGACGGTGACGATTGAGCAAACGTAATTAGAACCTAGTGTTCGCTAACATGCGAGGCTGCTAACCCCCTTGTGTCAGGAGAATGAGCCGCGAGGAGTCAAAACCCGAAGTACTCAAGATATGGTATCTGTGACCTCGCACCTGTCTATTTATTTCTTTACCTATGCTGTAGACAATATTCCATGAGACTCCAGCGCCTTTTTAGAAAGATACTATAAAATCACCGCCCCAGCTTGCAGATAAGAAAAGAACCGTGGCATGTCAAAACATCGCGCTGTATCCTCTCACCCTGGATATCGTCAACGCCCACCAAATGTGCGAGCTCCGCCCTTTCAAGTGTGCCGTCTGCGGATCGATGTGGCTGGCCCGCAAGAAGCTCGCTAGTTGCGAGAGCAGCGACCGGAGGACAAAGTGCCCTGAGAGATTATGCATGTACGTGGGGGATCCGAGGAAGCCGCAGAGAGGGTTATGTGAGGTGTGTCGGCGAATTAGGAAGGGGGAGGTGGTGGGATGGGGGCAGATGGAGCTTTGAAGGGGCAAGGGCTGGACTGCGGTATGGTGGAAGAGTCGATAGACAAGGGAATGAACGGCAAGGTGCGATATCGTTCGGAGCAGAGCGGATAGGTGGTTCCAACGGACAAGCATGCGGCAGGAGATCCCGTTGTAAGACAGACGCACCCCGGCAGGCGACATCCCCATCCTCGGGCCCTAACACGATCCTACAACAGCCCGGCAATACACGTTCACCAACTAGCTCGCGTTCCCCGCCGCCGCCGTCCCGGTCTTCTTCTTCTTCGCCTTGGCCTTCTTCTTGCTTCTGTCGCGCGGCTTCAGCGCCGTCATCCCCGCCTTGCATACGTCGGCGTATCGCGCGTAGAAAGCGTCCAGGTCCGCCGGGTCGACGACGGTAGAGAGCTTCACCTTCTTACTGCGTTTCTCCTTGGACTTGCCGTTCGTGGCGCGGATGAGGACGGGGAGGGGGTGGGGGGGTTCTCGGTCGGGCATGGGGTTCTCGGGAGAAGGGGCGGGAATGTCGGCATTGTACGATACTGGGAGGGCGGCGTCAGTGATCTGTTTCGTGGTAATTGTATTGGATAGAGAATTGGACAGGTAAACAACGAACGGCGTTTTTGGACGAGGTATATCGTGCCGTGGTCAGTGCCTTTTCTTGAGGTGAAGAGATCGGTGAGCTTCCCGAAGAACTGGATAGGTCAGTACAGTGGTCCTACTTCGGCGAGTGTGAGAGAGGGGACGAACCTCATCGTGACTTAGATGAGCGTCCGCCATTGCGCCGGTCTGTGGGTGGGTGCTGGTCGACCTCGTGATGCGACTGTGATCGAGGGAGTCCCTTGCAGGTTGATCCCCCGCGTGGAAGCTATAAAGTGTGGGCGGGTATTATAGCGGGGCACACGAGTGTGAAAGAATGTCGAGTACTTTGAAGTACTTAGTAGTTATAGAATTACTCCGAGGTACGGGAAGTACCTCAGTGTATCGGGAGACTCACTTCCCCACACACCGCCTCAGCTTATGTCGTCCGCAATTTTCTGCCGTGCAGAAAAGTCGCAACAAAATATCAAACCTTCCCACTCTTCTCGTCCCCCGAACGCTAAAGCGAACGACCGATGGTCTCCAGACCAATGGCTACGAAGAGGAAGCGACCGGCCGACGGCTCAGCCGCCTCAGGAGGGGCCTCGAAGCTCCGAAAATCCGCACCCCATATATCCAAAGCCGTTCAGGACCGGCTTGCCGAAGATGATGCGCAGATCGCGAAGCTTGAAAAGAAGCTCGGGATGAAGAAGAATAAGAAGTCGATACCGAATTCTTTCAAGGAGGATGGGTTGGCTGATCTGCTTGGAGATTTGGGGGAGGAGGAGGAGGGGGAAGGGAGTGGGGAAGCAACTGGGGAGAGTTGGCGCCAGTCTGAGTATGATGAGTGGCTGGCGCAAAAGAGGGGGAAAGTACAGCCGGACCATAGGCTCCATGCTAAGGAGGAGGATGACGAGGAGTACATTGATGAATCCCTAGGGGAGTCTGATTTTGACTCTGATGCCGCCAGCGAGGACCAGGGTAACGGCAGCGACGGCGATAGTAAGGACACCTTCGAAGGATTCGACGACGAAGAGAACGTGGGAGCGGAATATTCGGCTACTGGCGAAGGAGACGGACCTCCACAACCAACGAGAGTGAGGGAGAATCCATACGTGGCACCTACCTCAGACCCCTCAAAAGTCGCGAAGTATGTACCTCCCTCATTGAGGAGGGGCACGGGCTCAGAGGATAATACCGCTCTTAGGCGGCGGCTACAAGGCTTGCTGAACCGACTCACGGAGTCCAACATCCAGGGCATCCTGAAAGACGTCGAGAACGTCTACGCGGCGAATCCCCGTGGTCTAGTTACCTCGCTCTTGGTAGACGCGATCATGGCCCAGGTCACCGATAGTGCCACCCTATCGGACACATTCTTCATCCTCAACGGCGGCTTTGTTGCTGGGATCTACAAAGTTATCGGGGAGAGCTTCGGTTCCCATATTGTTACGCGGATAGTGGAAGACTTTCGACGAGAATACGCCAATGCAAAGGGATCACTAGCCGATGGGGGCGCTGTGGTTCCCAAGGGCCCCTCTAACCTCATCACCTTCCTGTCCGAATTCTACGTGTTCCAAGTTGTTGGGTGCAACCTTATCTTCGACTTTGTCCGGCTGCTTCTCGATGAGGTCTCTGAGCTAAACACGGAACTTCTCCTGCGAATTGTGCGCACGTCAGGAAAGCTCCTGAGGAAGGATGATCCTCAGGCGCTGAAGGAAGTTGCGGGCCGGCTCCAAACATCGCTAGCGGCGACCGACCCGAAAAAGGTGACTGAGAGGACGAGATTCATGGTGGACACGATCACGGACCTGAAAAACAACAAGCTAAGAGCTGGCTTGCAAGAGTCGGCCATTGTCACGGAACATGTCACGACTATGAAGAAGTTTCTCGGGACGCTAAATACGAGAAGATCGATAACCACGGGACCGCTAAGAATCGGCCTCAAAGATATTGAGGAGTCACAGACCAAAGGGAAGTGGTGGCTGGTCGGGGCGAGCTTTGCAGGGAAAGCAGAAGGTCCCAGGGATGGAGAGCTCGAAAAGGACGAGGTTCTAGACGAAGAAACTTCTTCTGACGATGAGGACCTGGACCTCTTCTTCCCGGACTATATCAGGGTTGCGAAGGAACAGGGACTGAAGACGGACATGCAACACGCGATATTTGCGGCTATTGCAGGGGCAAGCGACCACAATGACGCTTACATCCGGTTTCAAAAGCTGAACCTCAACAAGAACCAGCGGCGCGAGGTGGCGTTTGTGCTCATCCAGGCGGCGGGCGCCGAGCAGCCCTACAATCCATACTACGCGTTGGTTGCAAGGAAGATGTGCGGTGACGGCCGGATCAGGTTTGCGTTCCAGGACCGGCTATGGTATCTGTTTAGGAGGCTTGGGGAGTCCGTATTTGAGGAAGAAGGGGATGAGGAAGAGGAAGAGGACGCCACAGGGCTTGATGATGACCGCCTCGCTAACGTGGGTCGGATGACTGGCTCGCTCGTAGCCTCATCATCGCTGTCCGTCAAGGTTCTGAAGTGCCTGGACATGCCGACCATTAAGAAGAAGACGTCTCTTCTCCTCGAACAGATGATGGCCGCGATATTCCGGGATTGCCGGAAGCGGGATAAGGCAGGGGGTGAGATGCTGGAGCGGATATTCAAGGAGGCGGTGGGTAGCCCCGTGTTAGCGGCAGGGCTACACTTCTTCCTGGGGAAGTTGAGCAAATCTGTGGGCAAGTCGAGGCGGGTGAAGAAGGGGGAGGTGGAAATGATCAAGGAGGGGTGCAAGCGTGCGCGTGTGGTTCTTGAAACGAAGATAGCTGAGGGTGGTGAGGAAGTTTGATAATCAGAGAATACCAAAAGAGTCACTTGTACGGAAAAGCGGATGCCAGATTTGTGACTGGGTGGGGCAGCTCGGGCCGGGTCTGGAAACGGCATCCCTTAACCCTCAACATAGAAGATATCAGCGTTTCGTTCAGGGTCAGTATCACCAGTCTACGATTTGCTACGAAGCCGGCCTCCCATGACTCTTCAAATTATCGTCAACCTTATAGAAATCCGACCAACAGTCTGAGGAAATGATAGAGACCGAAGTGCTCTGTAAAAAGGCCGCAGCTCGTCCGTATCGCCGCTCGGCGCCGCCGGGTATTAACGGAAGTAGTGGACCCGTTTCCGCCATAAATCTCAGGCCTCCCCGCGGCAACCAGGGAACGCTCCGTCGTCTTGTACCGCCGTACCTCGCCCAGACACCCGTCAACAATAGGCCAAAATTTCGTAGCGTCCTCCCAAGCTCGCCGCTCCTGTTTTCCAAACCGTCGCAAACGTCACAGCTTTCCGAACCTCAAATTTCCCGCAAAACCCTCTCCATTCCCCTCTATCTCTTTTCACCACTTGCGAAATCTATTGGAGAGCTCCTCAATTGGTTGAGTGTTGCCCACGATGCTTGCCAGTCGCCTAATACCGCGGACGGCCACAAGGTCGGCTTTCCGGAAATCTACGTAGGTACCTCCTCGGGCTTTGTTGAGGAAGGTGGAAATGGGCGATGGGGACCCAACACAGTGAAGGGGTGTCTTTTTCTAACGGGGGCGCGATAACAGTCTTCCGGCCGTCACCTCTCCAGCTCTCGCGTCGAGATGGAGCCGTTCGTTCGCGTCAGCTGCAGGTTCGTGCTGCTTTTGCTTCCTCCCAGCGCCATCTGCCCCATTGTTGGGATGTTCTTGTTGGAACTCGCCGGCTGACTTCAGTTATACACAGAGGAGAAGGACCTTGTCATTATTGGAGGTGGTGTGGCCGGTTACGTCGCCGCCATTAAGGCCGGACAGGAGGGAATGAAAGTATGGCCAGCAACACATTCCCTACCCATCCATTGCCGTGACTTCAACTCGCTCTCGTATCTAACAGAAAATCACTAGGTGACGTGTATCGAGAAGCGCGGCGCCCTCGGCGGCACCTGCCTGAACGTCGGCTGCATCCCCTCGAAATCCCTCCTCAACAACTCCCACCTTTACCACCAGATCCTCCACGACTCGAAGAACAGGGGCATCGAGGTCGGCGATGTGAAGCTCAACCTCGCCCAGCTTATGAAGGCGAAAGACCAGTCCGTTACTGGCCTCACCAAGGGCATCGAGTTCCTCTTCAAGAAGAACGGCGTCGAGTATCTCAAGGGCGCCGGGTCGTTCGTCAACGAGCACGAGGTCAAGGTGGACCTGAACGAGGGCGGCGAGACCAGCGTCCGCGGGAAGAACATCCTCATTGCCACCGGTAGCGAGGCGTCCGGCTTCCCCGGGCTCGAGATCGACGAGAAGAGGGTGATCACCAGCACGGGCGCGCTCTCGCTGGAGAAGGTGCCCGAGTCGATGGTGGTCATTGGTGGTGGTATCATCGGCCTTGAGATGGGCTCCGTCTGGTCGAGGCTGGGGTCTAAGGTCACCGTCGTGGAGTTCCTAGGCCAGATCGGTGGGCCCGGCATGGACACGGAGACCTCCAAGACTGCGCAAAAGCTTCTGAAGAAGCAGGGCATAGACTTCAAGCTGAACACCAAGGTCACCTCCGGTGATACCAGTGGGGAGAAGATCAGGCTCGATATCGATGCAGCGAAGGGCGGCAAGCCCGGCAATGTAAGTTCTTACCGCGAAACCGCACATCGGTTCTTGATACTAATCCATATCAGATCGAGGCGGACGTCGTCCTTGTGGCCATTGGTCGCAAGCCTTACACCGATGGCCTCGGCCTCGAGAACATCGGCCTCGAGCTCGACGAGCGCGGCCGCGTGATCATCGACTCGGAGTACCGCACCAAGATCCCCCACATCCGCTGCGTCGGCGACTGCACCTTCGGCCCCATGCTTGCCCACAAGGCCGAGGAGGAGGCGGTGGCCGCCATCGAGTACATCAAGAAGGGCCATGGCCACGTTAACTACGGCGCGATCCCGTCGGTCATGTACACGCACCCCGAGGTAGCGTGGGTGGGCCAGAGCGAGCAGGAGCTCAAGGCCAACAACATCGCGTACCGGGTCGGGTCGTTCCCGTTCAGCGCCAACTCGCGCGCCAAGACGAACCTCGACCAGGAGGGGTCGGTCAAGATGCTGGCGGACCCGGAGACGGACCGTATCCTGGGCGTGCACATCGTGGGGCCCAACGCCGGCGAGATGATCGCGGAGGCGACGCTGGCGCTGGAGTACGGCGCGTCGACGGAGGACATTGCGAGGACGTGCCACGCGCACCCGACGCTGTCAGAGGCATTCAAGGAGGCAGCGATGAACACGTACGCAAAGGCTATCCACTACTAAGTGTTGGGGGTAGGGAATATAGGAAGGTGGGGGAGAAGGGGATGTTGTACTTTACGTCAATAGGGTAGTGTATAGACCTCGGAGTTTGCTTTGCTGCCAAGCTAGCCCCGTCGACATGCTGAACTACAGACAATAGGAATCGAGCTCCAGCTCATTTCCCATAAGTGTTTTATCATTGCTCCCCGGCCCGTTTACATTGACCATGATTCATTGCCCGTCAGGATACTAGCACCTACTTCAACCGCTCAAAAGCCTCGGACAACCCGATTGGGGACTCTCTGCCCACAGGCATGGATGGGTATTCCGCCCCAACTACCCGCGCACACTGGCCGGCCCATCGACTCCGGGTTCAGAAACAGCCGGTTCGGAGATTGCGGTGGCGGTCTCGCGGCATGGGGAGCGCCGGCGGCGGCGATGAGGGGGGTTAGGACTGGGCCGTTCACGTTGCTGGCTGGTTTAGTATCCACTACATGGCATGAGGCGAGGGACTTACACCGTGAGTGGAGGGTTGGCCCGATGGTACGGACAGGCGGGCGGGAGGGTGTATGTTAGTTCCGCAGCAGGAGGGTCACTCGCGGGACATCGATAGTGGCATAGCGGGTGCTCATTCGGAGCGCATCTGAGACATGATGGTGGGTCGTAGACTGGGTTGTAGGACCAGCAATGGGGATGAGGGCCGGGCATGCAGGCTCCCTGCGCATGGACGGCACCATGGGGAGCAAAGACGTTCATGGTGTCTGACGGGAGAGCCAGGCTGGTGTGGGTGTTTGGGGGGTCATCGTGGGGTGGAGGGGAGGGGTTTTATACGGAGTCTGGATTGTTGGAGCAAACAATCATGGCGGTCGTCGTGCTACGGTACGATCAAACTTGTGCCTCCGGATACCTGTTCGGCTTGTTGCTTGTGGTATGCGCTGGGCCGTCACCAGGGCGGCGCCGTACAAGTGTGTCTGCTTGGATGCTACAGACAGTCGGTGAGTGTGTGTCCACTTGCAGAACGGTACAGCCGAGGGTACGCCGGTTTTCCCCCCTTTTCATAGTCTTGAGCAAGATCTGGTGGCCCTCTGGATGCAGATATCCCGGAATTATAGCGGTATCAACATCAAAGGGGGAAAAGATGTTTGGTTTACGGGCGAGAGAGCTCATATAAGCAAGGAACGAATGCATGTGACTTTCTGGACCTCGGGCCGCCGTGGATGGCAGTGCGCCCACGTGTGCTGAGGAGAGGGTCTAGCGGGTTCCTGAAAGTTAGTCGGCACGTCCTTCCCCAATGGATTGATTGCACCAAGTAACCGTCAACAATTCGTCGGGGCCTTCAACGAGTCCGATGAGCCAGGGGTCTCGAAGTCGGCAAAGCTAGCTCTGCTGCTTGACCAGCGCAACCCTATCCCGAAGGTAGATCCATCCCCCCACAGGTCCCTGAAACCAGCCAGGGTATTTATTCTGTTGCCTGGACCCCCATCGGCCGGGCGCAAACACTAATGTCTCGTATCAGTCTTCCTTAGTTTGCGGTGGGGCGCAGCAAGTGCCGCACGGAGCTTCGCTCCGGAGGACCAGTTGCTTCTGGGACCCGCTCTCTCGTACGATCCCGGGCATTTGTTGGACCACACCTGCGCAGGCAGCAGAATAAACACTACACCAGCACTCTCTGGGATGTCGAGCTCCTGCAGTTGGGAATCTTTGTCTGGGATGGCTGGTTGAAACATCGTCTGATGGGGAAATTCCTCGATTGAGAGTGGAGACAAGGAAGCTCGAGCTGCTAAATCAGTGTAACGCCACAGCCGTAGCTCCCAATTCAGCGCCTTCCTCACCCTAGATGAAAGTCAACCGCGTAGGGGTCATCTCAGAATTGACGGGCGTTACAGGCGCTCCTCTCGACTTGCAGGGTCGTATCGATGTCATCCGAAGATCCCATCTGCGGCCTGTCCCAAAAGTGGGTGGGGGACCCTGCCTCCTTCGTCGCCGGCGCCAGCTTTCTCGGAAAGTCTACAAAACCTACAAGAGAGCCCCTCTCCCCCACACACCTCTTTCAACCTCCACCCGCTTCGTCCACTCGCCTCGGCCGCCGCGTAATATATCACTTGCTGTGCCCGGCTATTCTTTGTTGACTAGCCATGACTGAGTAGTTCAACGTTCCTCTATCTGTCGCCCCCCTCCAGTTCGCGCTACGCCGGCCGTCAACCATTGAATCGTGGCACACACCGCCAAACACAGAGCAGCTCGACGACATCGGTTGGCTTCCCTCCTCTGCCGAATCCGGGCTGCCCTCTCGATAACACCGCAATAGCTTGTTATCTGCTGGCAGGCTAATTTGTCGCCGTCCCACCTGCAACCCACGCGACCACCCGAATTCGGCGTCTCAGCGCTGGGGTCGTTTCTACGCCATGAGCCGCATCGCACCGTCCAAGAAGGAATACCCGGTCCTATCCCGCCAGGATGTCGGCCAACTGATCGCCAAAGGGCACAAGGTGGTCATTGTGGATCAGTATGTCCTCAAAGTGGACGCATGGATCAAGTATCACCCGGGCGGTGACTTGACCATCCACCACATGGTTGGGCGGGACGCTACCGACGAGGTCAACGCGTTCGTCTCCCCTCTTCGAGCCTCAGCCCGTTGAAATGTTACCGACATCCCTGCTAACTAGGCCTTCGTTCCCTCAGTCTCCACTCCCCTGAGGCCCGCGCCCAGATGACCCGCTACCGGATTGGCCGAATCGAAGGCTCCTGGGTGAACTTTGTGCCACCCATACAGGGCGGCGTCTTCAACCCCCTACCCACAAAAGATGAGACCGAACCGGCTCTCTCAGACCCCAGCACGAACGAAGAAGCGTCCTCCGAAACCTCGGGTTCCAGAGCCCCATCCCCTGTATTCGACACTGAGAACTCGACCCTCCGACACCGCCATGGCTCATCGTCCATCTCGTCCACGTACGAAGAGGAGGACATTGAGGAAATGGACGGCATCACGTACCTAGACATGCAGACGAGGAAGGAGACCCGGTTGGACCTCGAGACGTACCCCTCCCCGGACTTCGACACCCAGACCTTCATCGTCGAGAAGTACCGCGACCTGTACGAGCGCCTCGAGAACGAGGGATATTTCAAGTGCAACTACGGCGCCTACGGCATCGAGGCGATACGCTACACCACCTTCCTGCTGCTCAGTGCGCTCTTCCTGCACCTGGGCTGGTACAGCCTTAGTGGCGCGTTCCTTGGCATGTTCTGGCACCAGGCGTCCTTCACCGTGCACGATGCTGGCCATATGGGCATCACGCACGACTTTGTGCTCGACTCGCTGATCGGCATCTTCGTGGCTGATTTCTGCGGCGGCCTGTCCATCGGCTGGTGGAAGTGGAGCCACAACGTTCACCACATCGTGACCAACTCGCCTGAGCACGATCCGGACAACCAGCACTTGCCCTTCTTCGCTGTTAACCACCGCTTCTTCCGCTCGTTGCGCTCAAGCTACCACAACAAGGTCATGAAGTACGACTTGCCTGCCCGCTACCTCACCCGCATCCAGGCCTGGCTCTACTACCCCATTATGATGGCCGCGCGCTTCAACCTGTTCGCCCAATCGTGGATCTACCTCCTCAGCGGAACGGGACCCAAGAAGGGCCCCGCCTGGTGGCACAGGTACCTCGAGTTCGTCGGCATGGCATGCTTCTGGACGTGGTACGGCTATTTCCTCCTCTATAGGACCATCCCCACCAACCGCGATCGTCTCGTCTTCTTCCTGGTGAGCAATTTTATCACCGTTCCCCTGCACATTCAGATCACCCTATCGCACTTCGCCATGAGCACCTCGGACCTGGGCCCGCAGGAGTCGTTCGCCCAGAAGATGCTGCGCACCACCATGGACGTTGACTGCCCGGAGTGGCTCGACTTCTTCCACGGCGGGCTACAGTTCCAGGCCATCCATCACCTGTTCCCGCGCATGCCGCGGCACAACCTTCGCGCGGCGCAGAGGCTAGTGCAGGAGTTCTGTAATGAGGTCGGGATCCCCTACGCGCTGTACGGGTTCGTGGACGGGAACAAACACATGCTGGGCCACCTGGCGGAAGTGTCCCGGCAGGGCGCCATCCTGGCCAAGTGTCAGCGGACGGTGGCGAGGAGGGGGGACTATCTTCACGACGTGTTCTCGGGGTGAGGTGGGGAGGCTAGTGAGGCTTGAGCGTTTTGTTTTCTTTTTTTTGGGTTCATTGGACGTCGAGTCCATCTAGAATTCTACGATTACGTATATATATATATATATCTTACCCCAGTACTTCCGCCTTCGTTGGGGGAGCAGCCTGGGCACGACCGGTGTATGACCATGACACGCAGTGAATCAGGGTGGTGTTAGCTCTGGATACTGGTCGCTTGAATATACCGTGCAATAACCACGTTTCAGGCATCCAATCTCAAAATTGGCAATTCTGATCTCCCCAGTCGGGAATATGGTGCTTGTGGAACGGTCGCAGTGGCGCAGCCTGGGAGGCTTATTGGCCTGCCTCCTTCTTCCAGACGACATGATACCGGTATCCCGGATGCTGGACTGCGCCGCTAAGGTCGTGTCACCTCAGGGCGTTGGGCAGCTGGAGGTGTAACGGACTCAATCTAAGTCGAGTTACGAAATTTCTGCAGCGGCAATGCTCGGACATGCATTCGAGCGTGTCCTATGATGCATCAACGTGTGTTTCCTCTTCATGGGGTAGGTTTTCCTTGCTTGATCTTTGTCTCCTAACCTCCTTGGGTATAAACCCAACACTAGCTTCGGGACCTTCCGTCCAGAAAAAGTCTTCCGGCCTCGATGTCCTAGCCCTAAGATGTGCGTGGGAGCGACCTGGCACTACAGCGGCCGGCCCATTGCCGGTGTTGTGCCCCTCCCTGCGTGTGGCTTCCGACCCATAGTCCTTGTGTCTCGCCTCTGTCTAATATAGGTCGCTAGACGGCGAGGCGCGTTGCCAGGCTGTCTCCGGGAGGCATGTAAGAGACAGGTAGCGGACGGTAGAAGGCATCGTTGGGCATTGAATCGGTACGTACGTCGGGAAGAAAGCCTTTCGCGCGCCATCGTTGCTAAACGCCTCTCGGATATGGTGACGGCGAGTCGCAAGGAGGCTGAAAGTGGAGATATCTACCTTGTGCATCTTTCCCTCCAACCCAGGGCCGTGGGAGTGGTCGAATCCGGGGGGCCGGGTTTGAATGGGGCCCTGCACCCTATCCGGGGCCCAATCAGCTCGGGGATCGACGCTGCGGAAAGACGTCAGACGCCAACGTGAAGTCACCGGAACGCGAGAAGGCCAGGCGAGGGAATGTCGAAATCTTCACCGTGGGTTTTTTTTTTAAAAAAAAAAAAATATATATAGATGTATGTATATATTAAGCTCGAATAAGGGGGCGTGTGCCATTTCTCTTTCTATGTAGCACTCATCAGGCTCGCCGTGCCCCTGGGGTCACCAACCACTGTTGGAGGTTCCAAGACTTAAGAACGCCGTTGGTATGGCGAAAAAAGCATGGTGCCGGAGCTGAGCCGCCCGGCATTACTAGGGTCAACCCCGGCAGGATCGCTTGGCCCGTGTCCGGTGCAAGGAGGAAAGGGCCCATTGCAATTCCCCAAGACAACTATATAAGACATGGCAATGTCATGTCCGTTGGTGAGAACCTGCTTGCTCTGGAGTTCAAGTTCTCGTGAAGCAAACTCTCCGAGTCCGCCCCCTTGCTATCCGTGTTAGTTGATTCTGTCTTTGCCACTGTCTTCAATACTACCTTATGCAAGGGGCCTTGTGCCGGAGCAGGCTCAGCGCGCGTTCCTCGTATAACTCCTTTTCCTGGTATTCCAATTTACTACTCAAAACTCGCTTTTTATGCCCATCATGACGAGGGGCAAGATGGACGATGCTGCGGCGGCGAGAATCCGGAGAGCTAGAGGCCCAAAGGTGAGACGATATCAATGCCACCCCATCTGTGCTGTTCTCGGCCCTGGGAATCCTCGGGTGGTCCGGTAAGGCCGATAAAGAGTAGCTAACGAATGTGCCAACTATCACAGGACGAATTCGCGAGGCGAGCCACTACCGCAGCGCAGGCGAATAAGGAGAGGGGAGGGGGAAAGGACGCCGGGGATCAAGCAGGCGGTAGCCCAGCGCAGAAGAAAGAGAAAGAGCCAAAGTGACTGTGGAATATGAGATGTGAGATGTTTTGTCATTTCTTCGTGCAGCGGCCCTGGAGCTAGGATGTCTTACTAGAACCTTCCTTCCATAGTCCGTTCTTTCCGGCCAACCCTTGTCTCTTTTAGGCGGGACTACCGGGTTTCCTTTGTCGGGGGGGTTTTTAATCTTTTCCAGGGTAGGTGGCAAAGGTAGTCTTGTTTTATTTTATTTATGCATGTTTTATCTTGCAGTCGTTCACATGTGAGTGCCGCAGCGAGGGTACAATTTTGGATTAGCCGCCCTTGGCTGGGCTCCTGTCTTCGAGGTAGCGCTTGGCCGATGTGCACGACGCGGCTGGCGATTCGGCAACCGTCACGCCTTTGAATCACATGCGGCAGGTCGGTGAGGCGGCTCCTGCATATACATATGTAGTGAGCTGCAGTGTTGGAAGCGACGTTAAGCATATCAACCTGGATGGCGGAAGGTGCCCCACCAGCAAGAGGGTGGAATGGGGGATGGGCTCAACGGTGTCGGACCTTGACGCGTCGTGTTCGTCGTGGAGATTCTGTGACAGCTTATCAGAATCCAGTGGCAAAGGATGACAGGGCAGTCGCTTGTCTAGGAGTATAAGGGGTAATATCCGCGCTAGCGCGGGCGGGGCCGGGGGTGGGCTCCCTGTACTGGGAATTCCCCTCGCCGAGTCCAGAGGAACGAGGCCTGCTAGCCGGGTGTGGGGGGAAGGCTCGAAGGATGACGGACGACGGCCGACAGCATCCCGTGGGATTCGAGAATGAACGATGTGGCGCCGAATCAACGCATCCACAATTCCAAGTCCGGACTGACGTGGACTCGAATATCGAAAGTTAGAAGAGTCACTTCTCCGCTAAACCCGCTCATCACTGACACATTTGGGCCTCGGAGCGAGCGTGCTGCTTGCTTTTTCCGATGCCATTATCTCCGTTACTCCGCGACAGGTTATCAGAAGTATTCTTGTTAGGAGAACAAACCGGGGCAACGTAGTCAAGAGAGGCGACCTGGCGTTGTTGGACTGCAGAATATGGGCGCGTTGGCTGTGGCGGCCTGTGGAGATGGGGGACGATGGCAAATGATGAACGTTGAGACGTGCGAGAAAGGCGCGATATTGCCTGGGTCGTGGGAAGTGGAGAGGTACGGGACGGGTAGTCCATATATGGAGTGATGAACATGTTATATTGCTTGGCAAGCCTCGAGCGTCGCCTGCTGAGAATACAAGGGTACCGCCTGGAGGGCGCTGCTCAAGAAAAATGAAGGGCCAGGGTCCGCGGAACAGAACCCGGTATTAGCGGAGATTCGACACTTCAGTCTCCAAGTCACTCCATCTGTTTGCGGCTGCGCGTTTGTGATCGCCGGGCTTAAACGGCGATTTCTGTAGGGGCCGGATCCTGGTTTTCTGCCACACCAAACCCCACACCTGCACCGCAATCCGGAACAGCGCCGCATAGAAAGTACCTTGCGCGTACATGCACAACCACCACCAACTCCCGTACACTGCTTAACCTCAGCCTCTCCGCCCTCCATCGCTCTGCATCCACGCCTCACCCTCCACAGACAGACGCCCGTGGTTGTGACGGCCATGGTCGGATAGACACGCCCTCCACCATGGATACCAGTATCCAGCGCTCCCTGAACGACAAGCTCTACGATAAGCGGAAAATAGGCGCCCTCGAGTACGTTCAGAACCCGGCCTCAGCGTTGCTGGCGCCCTGTACCTGGTCCCGCAGCACATGCCATCTCAACCGTTGTTTGCCCTGCCCATCCTGCTAACTCGGTCAGCCTTGAGCGAGTCATCCGGGAGCTCGTGTCGAGCCGCGACTATGCGAGGGTGAACGCCATCCTTGAGCAGCTCTGCAATGACTATGCCTACGCCGTTCACCAACCTCACGCCCGAAATGGCGGGCTGATCGGCCTGGCGGCGGCGGCCATCGCCCTGGGCCAGGTACGGTGTTTCCCATCACCCCCTCTTACCGCTTCTGTCATGGTCACTCTGCTGCCTCCGGCGTGGCCTCTATTGGCCCATGCATTTCATCCCTTGACACAGGCTTACTTGTTGTAACAGGAGCTGCCTCACTACCTATCAAGGATCGTGCCTCCTGTCCTTGCCTGCTTTACAGACCAGGATGCCCGGGTAAGGTACTACGCCTGCGAGGCCATGTACAACATCGCCAAAGTTGCCAAGGGCGAGATCCTCATCTACTTCAACGACATTTTTGATGCTCTCTGCAAGGTAGGGAAGAAATACGTGCCCAACAACTGCGGCTCTAAGCTCACTCTATCCCACCCATCTAGCTGGGTGCCGACTCGGAGCTATCCGTCAAGAACGGTGCAGAACTACTGGATCGTCTAATCAAGGATATCGTGGCCGAATCCTCGTCGTCCTATGTGTCTATCCTCCAACTGCCTCCCGGCCAGGAGGGTGATGGAGACAAGTTCATCGCCGATAACCTGGATGCTCTACCCACAGCCTTCTCACTTCCGCGGTTCATCCCTCTGCTCAAGGAGCGCATATGGGTTATCAACCCTTTCACTCGGCAGTTCCTCGTCGGGTGGATCACCCTCCTTGACTCCATTCCCGACCTGGAGCTCGTCGCTTATCTGCCCGACTTCCTTGGCGGCTTGCTGAAGTTCCTGAGTGACCAGAACAGGGATGTCCATGTGGCGACTCGGAACTGTTTGGACAAGTTTCTGAACGAGATTAAGCGGATATCCCATGTACGGAAGGGAATCTCGGAGAGCAAGAAGTCAAAGGACGAAGGGAAGCGTCAGGAGCCGTCCATAGACAGCGGCAGTATGCACGCCGGCCTCGATGAAGGGGATGAGATTCTCTCGGGCGATGAAGAGGCAGGCAGTGAAGACGACTGGATACCCGGACAGGACGTCCAGATTAACTACCACGCCATCCTCGAGATTTTAACGGCCAATCTGGATTCTCCTTTGGGTACGTATGATTGCCGAGCAACTCTCCTTTACAGAGGCACACGCTAACCAGCGACGAAGAGGAGGACTCGCTTCTCGAGTCCCTACGATGGATCGTACAGTTCCTCGATATATGTCCGGAAGAGGTTCTGCCCTTCACCCCTAAAATATTGGCCCACATGCTTCCAGCGATGGCCAGCGGTGTCGAATCGATCCGACATGCCGCTGGTAGGGTCAATACAGCACTGATGGACTACGTCGTGTCCCTGTCCGACGACAACGAAGTGGCCCCCGGCCAGTCCAAGCTTCCTGTCCCCTCCGATAAGGGCGATGGGAATAGCAGTACCCGCGTATCGGTATCCAGTAACCGCGAGACCGACTCTCCCAACACTCTCGTCCCACAAGGAAAGACAGCGAGTTCCACGGCCATGAACATCGGCGGCTCTCCACAGCAACCCCAAACCGACCTCGACTACGCCGCCGCCGTTAGCTCACTGACTCTCCTCTTCCTGAACGACTACGAGGCAACTCGTGTCGCCGCCCTGACATGGCTGATCATGCTCCATCGTAAGGCCCCACGAAAAGTACTTGCCTTCAACGACGGGACGTTCCCCGCACTCCTAAAGACCCTCTCCGACCCGTCGGATGCAGTCGTCACCAAGGATCTCCAGCTCTTGTCCCAGATCTCGCGCAACTCCGACGATGATTACTTTACGAACTTCATGGTGAACCTGCTTCAGCTTTTCTCTACGGACAGGAAGCTGCTGGAAACTCGTGGAAACCTGATCATCCGCCAGCTCTGCGTCAGCCTGAGTCCAGAGCGGATATATCGGACCCTCGCCGACTGCATCGAGAAGGAGGAGGACATTGAGTTTGCTAGCATTATGGTGCAAAACCTCAATAACAACCTGATAACGGCACCGCAGTTGTCTGAGCTGCGGAAGCGACTGCGAAACCTTGAGACTAAGGTATGTTTCGAACACCCACTGAGAATCGCACCTCAAGCCTTCGGACTCACATCAAACAGGATGGGCAAATATTCTTCGTTGCGCTATTCAGGTCTTGGTGCTATAATGCGGTGGCGACATTCTCCCTCTGCCTCCTTGCTCAAGCATACGAGCAGGCGTATAACCTGCTCCAGGTATTGTTCGTTTAGCCCCTGTCGATCCCCGTTCCCCTCCCCCAACCCCTCTCCCCAACTCACCTATTAGATATATTCTGGAATGCTAACGACGCATCGTAGCGCCGAACTTGAGATGACGGTGAATATGCTCATTCAGGTTGACAAGCTAGTACAACTGATCGAATCCCCCGTATTCACTTGTAAGTCTGATGTCTGACGCTGACGTCTACTGGTTGTAACCAGAGGACCCAAGCTAACGTACATCCTCCTTCGAAGACTTACGCCTCCAGCTTCTGGAGCCCGAGAGATACCCATACCTATACAAGTGCCTCTACGGCCTCCTTATGCTACTCCCCCAGTCGTCCGCTTTCGCGGCACTGAGGAACCGACTAAACAGCGTGAGCCCGATCGGTTACCTTCATATCCCACCACGAGCTTCGTAAGTGTCCTCGTCTAGCCCACAGCTTTTACAATCGGGTAGTGTTGTGTTGTTGTTTAGGCCAAGTTGCTGACGAGGAACCGTAGGTCGTCCACCCCAGGCTCTTCATACGACCGGCCGCCCAGGTTGAAGGGAAGGGAAGAAGGAATCATCCGGTGGTCGGAGCTCCTGGAGAAGTTCCGTAGCGTTCAAGAGCGGGCGCGTAGAGCCCAACGGTATGGGGGAGACGTGGACGACGGTCCGCAGTTCGGGATTAGTGAACTGAAGATAGGGGAAGCCACTGAGAACAAGGCCGCCAAGGAGACCGGGAGGACAGGAAACGCGCCACCAGTGCCAGCAAAGGACGTCGGGGCCGTGCCGGCGCTCGCGACTAAGGCACGGACGGGCTTCGGGAAGCAGTTGGGTAGATTCGGCGGAGCGGTTTCGGGACGGGGCAAGAGGAACGCACCATAAGACAGGGTGGGCGTCTTCCCGCTTTTCGCATGTAAATTAATGGCGTATCGCCATCTCTAAGCATATGACAGGATGATGGAAGCGCTGAATGGACTGGGTATCCGTAACGAAGTCCTCGCCGACGGGAAGTGTGGGCTTTGACAAGGTAAGCTTAACGGCGTCGTTTCTGAGGCGATTCCTTCTCAACCAGACCCTCGAACACAGCGTCTCGCCTCCTGGTAAGCGCTCGCAGCTCGGCACGCAGCGCCTCCAATTCTGACCTCGCATCATCCACTTCAGTAGGTAAATCGTGAAACGCCGACAGCTGGGCTTCCAGCTCCCTCTTCTGGTTCAAGGCGGCCAGGTACCGAGCCTCGTCGTCCACAAGATGATCCACGGTGATCTGGCTGCCCGTAGACCCGCTAGACGACAGGCTGGACACCCGGTCACGCAGCTCGGGCAGCTTAGCGGCCATGGCCTTGATCTTGCGCTGCAACTCGAGGTTCCTCTTCGCGAGGTCCGTCGGCGGCTGGTACGCCTCACTCTGCAGCTCGCGGAGCGTGTCCTGTATCTTCTCGGTCTCGGCCTGCAGGTATCGCTGCATGGCTTCCACGCGCTGCGCCATCTGCTCAAGCTCAAAGGCGCGGCCCTGCAGGTTCACCATCTTCTGGCCCAGCTGTTCGGGCTCTGGATATGCGATGCCCAAGGTCACCGCCATAGAAGCCATGGCGTCCAGCGCCACCTTACCCTCTTTCGAGAGCCCCGCCTCCACGGAGTCCAGCAGCGCGTCCGCAAACGGCGGCTCTCCCTCCTTCTTGGACGCGGCGTGGAGTTCGGCGAGGGCGTCCGCTTCGGCCCGAGCGAGCAGGTCGCGCTCCTCGTCGGCGGACTCGTTGAGGGAGGCGAGGGCGAGTAGGGCCTTGAGGGTCTCTGGATTGCGCTCGAAGGAAGGGGGTGTGCGGCCGTGGTACTTGGAGACAAGCCAGCTGTCGACGAAGTTCCAGTCGCGGGCGGTGGAGGCGGCGATGCGTGCTACGGACGGGGAGAAGATGGCGGCTGAGGGGGCGAGGTGGGAGAGGGCTGGGTGGGAAGCGGGAGGTGCCATTGCGCCAGTGAGAGAGGTCTTCCTAGGGGTCTTCAGGCATGGGTGTTGGGCGAGGTTGACGGTATCGAGGGTTTGGGTTCCGGACCTGTTAGCCGTGCCCTTGACGGTGTGAGGATAGGCCAATTAGCGGAGGGATCTTCTAGTGGGTGTGCTGCAGTAGCCCCGGACCTAAAATTCATGGTTCACTTAAGGCGCGCCTCTCTTTTCAGGCAACGCCCCAGACTTTAATCGGGTATGACTTCGATATTGTATGGTGTCGGGCACAACTGCGAATCTTGTGGTTGTCATTTTTATTCATATATTTTTTGGGTAACCTTTTTGGCTCCTTTTGCTTCGTCCGTCTGTAAACTTGGGACATGAACAAGTTTGATCATGGGCTGCCTTGTCGGCCATTAGCCAAAGACGTCGAATGCCAGAGAAAGCCAGTACATGAGTGGTGGGTGAAAGAGGGAAGGTACTTGTACATGAAACCACATGCTACGGCGCTCGCACTAGGGGTACCTGTCACCCCACTATACCTCCTGCAGGAGCACGCCAAGTTGCCACGCAGTCACCAAACCCCAGACGGGCCGTTAGTACTCCAGGGCCCATATCTTTCTTGATAAGGCCAAGTTGCAGCTTTATCCATCCAGACACGCTCCCAAGGCCAGACTTCGGCCCTGATATTCCTACATTTTACTCAAACCTACTACATTCGTTTCTTATCCCCCGGCCTAAATAGTTGTTCCCTTTCCTTCTTCGTCAGAGGTCACCTTCGGGGGCTAGACAGACGACGCCACCTCTCTAGATCGGCATTCCTGCAACCAACGCTCTCGAGATGCACATCCGCCTCACGACCCTGGCGCTTGCGGCCGGGCTCCTCGCCTGCCCGTACGCCGCCTACGCCCTTTCCGAGCAGGAGATCCCCGCCGACATACCCGTCTCCTCGCTGCTCTCCTCGGCGCAGGCCCACCTCTCCCGCGGCGAGACGAGCGAGGCCCTCCTCTACTACGACGCCGCCGCGACGCGCGACCCGTCCAACTACCTCACCTTCTTCAAGCGCGCGACCACGTACCTGTCCCTCGGGCGCGTGGGCCAGGCCACCGACGACTTCAACACCGTACTGACTCTCAAGCCCGGTTTCGAGGGAGCGCACGTGCAGCTGGCCAAGATACGTTCGAGGGTGGGCGATTGGGACGGTGCGAAGGAGCAGTACAAGCTTGGAGGGAAGGGGAAGAGCGCCCCCGAGGTAGTTGAGCTGTTGGAGGCCGAGGGCGCCAGCGCGCTTGGCCTGGCGGCTGAGAAGGACGGGGAGTGGGAGGCTTGTGTGGGCCATCTCGGCACGGCCATTGCTCTCGCACCACGGGCGTCGACTCTCCGGGAGTCGAGGGCTCACTGCAGGATCGAGATGGGTGTTCTTGACGAGGCGATTGCCGACTTGCAGCACCTGCTCCATCTTCGACCCGGTGATGTCACGCCCTACCTCCAGATCTCGGCTATGTCGTTCTACTCCCTCGGCGACCTCGAGAACGGCATGAGCCACATCCGAAAGTGCCTCCACTCCGACCCCGACTCGAAGCCCTGTAAGGCTCTGTTGAGGCAGCAGAAGCAGGTGGATAAGGCGCTTGGCAAGGTCCAGAAGTCTCTTGAGGGCACCAGGCCGGCGGCAGCGGTCAAGATACTGGTGGATTCCAGCGACGAGACGGGGCTGATGACGGATATCGAGGCGCAAGTGGAGGAGCTTCGACAACAGGGGCATATTCCAGCCAAGGGCCGCATCGAACTCCTTACGAAGGTGGTTGAATTGACGTGCCAAGCGTACTACGAGGTAAGTGGCCGGTTCCCTCACCCTTCGCCCATGTGGTGGTATTGCACCAATACAGGATCTCACATGTTCTCGAAATAGATGAACAGCAAGAAGGCCTCACAAGCCTGTAAGAGGTCACTAGAGGTGAATGAGAACTCCTTCTACGGCCTGCTACTACAAGGCAAGGAACAGCACGAGGCGGAGGACTTCGAGGGGGCGATTCGCTCGTTCGAAAAGGCGTCGGACGCGAGGCCCGACAAGGGAAGTGTCGTGCGCCCGCTCCTCGAGAAGGCGAGGGTGGCGCTGAAGCGCAGCAAGACCAAGGACTACTACAAGGTACTCAACGTACCGCACGACGCGGACGACCGGCAGATCAAGTCAGCGTACCGGCGGGCGTCGAAGCAGTACCACCCGGACAAGGCGGCGCAGCAGGGGATCACCAAGCAGGAGGCGGAGAAGAAGATGGCCTCGGTGAATGAGGCGTACGAGGTGCTGAGCAACCCGGAGCTCAGGGCGCGGTTCGATCGGGGCGACGACCCGAACGACCCCAGCGGCCAGTCGAACCCGTTCCAGGGGAGCCCGTTCGGAGGCGGCGGGCAGCCGTTCTTCTTCCAGCATGGAGCCGGTGGCGGGCGCGGCTCGCAGAAGTTCCAGTTCCACTTCAACGGGTTCTAATAGGCTCGAGGGAACCTTTGGCACTAGAGAATGTTCTTGTAATCATGGTGGAGCTTTTAGGGGGTTTCAGGGGGAGCTGGGGAGGAGAGGCGAGGGGAATGGTTTGCACGAAAAGGGCGTTGAGGGTGTTTTTCGTTGTACATTTCTTTTTGGCGTTCACTCTACTTACTCATGCCTGGCCACGGCGGCATGAAAACCATGTATTAGGTGGAAAATACATGAAGACGTTTCCCCGTCGCCGCTGTCCGTGCTTGCGTGCAAAGGAGGTATATCCGCCCCCCCTGTCCGTGTCTTAACTCACAGGGCCAACCACAGAACGTCCGCTGTCGGAGGACGCGAGCGTAGATCATGATCGCTGCTCCCGAGCGCCTGGATCCTCCACTCATCCATCCTACCACTAAGGCGCGGCAACGGCAGATCCTCACAGCAGTGCCGGGATCACTTGACTTCGTCACGGGCAAATGACAACCAAACACTACGCATCCTCGCAACCAGAATCCCAGGCTACATTCGTTCCTCGACAGCCGCATGTGACGTCTCCTCAGCGGCGCATCCTCAGGTAGGCAGTCCCGGCGGATGGCGTCTGCCGGGTGAGGGCTAATATATCCCGACGCACACCCGGCATGCCTTCTGCGACGGTTCAGCTGTCACTCCTGCGGCGCGCGGAAGAAATCGCATCTCCCGCGCCCCCTCGCGTCACGTTTCCCGCTTTTTTATATTGATCAGTCAACCTGATCCATGGACGCCGTAGACCGTTCGCCTCAGTCATGACCTTCCCAATACCATCCTTCGCCCAGGGTTCTATACTGTCCACTTACATCACCATAGCATGACCTAAACCATTCCTTTCGCCCTCCGGGACACGAAACGTGACCGTCCGCACGGATATGTTCGATATTACCGGACAGACGCTAACACGTTCAGACGTCCACGTATAAGTTCCCCGCACCTTGTTTAATTTACATTTCCCACCACCCGTCTTTTCCCCCCAATCTCGCCAAAACGCGAAGGATCGTCACGACGGGCTTCCGCTCCTGGCGTGGCCTCTCTCCCGGGAGGGGATTTGGGGAAGGCGGCGCTCTCTGGCTGCTTAGCAATGTTTACGATAGCCCTGGGGGTATTTGAGTTTTTTTCCTTGAGGGCGGGAAAGGGGGCGGAGAGAGGCAGGTTGAGGCGGTGATGCTATTCTGGAACGCATCATGAGCTCTCTCTTCCTTCGCGAACGCTCCCAGGAACAGGAGACTTGAGAATCTTATAAATAACGGGTATTATCCGGCCTCCTGTCATCTGAAAAAGACAAGATCTACCCTCCCCGCCAATAGAGCCGTCCCAAAAGTATCATCTTGAGTTCGCCCTCTTACACCCTCAGCCATTCCGTCACGTCCCATCTCCGAAACAGCGAACATGCGCAACGGCATAACCTCTTTCGTCAGCCTCGCCTTGGCGTGCCAGGGAGCCTTGGCCAACTGGCTGCTTACCGCCCAGGAGAGCTACGGGGATAAGGACAGGCATAGGGTTTGGTATGGCGACGGTAAGTACTCCCAACCTAGTTAGATCAACCTCGGTCGATATGAATTCGAAGCAATTTTGCTCACATGCCGCCAAAAGGAAGAGCATACGCCGGCCCAATAGTCCCAGATGACGTAGAGACAGCCTTCAACATCACAAGTTGAGACCTCTCTCCCTTCCCCTGTCCGCTAGCCCACCAAAGACTGACGAATAGCCTCAAGTCAACGACCTCCGCAGCGAACTCCTCGTCATCGAGCCCGACACGTCCCTAAACCCTGACTCGGCCAACGCCCTCGAGTCCCCGACCTTCATGACCCTCGACTTCCGCCCCGGCGCCGCCTCCCCCGTCCACTTCGTCCACTCCGCCCGCAACCTCACCCAAGAAGACATGTACATGTTCGCCATCATCGAAGGCTACTACTACCCGGCCGACCGCCGCCGCATCCACGCCGACCTGACTATGGGCGTGTACATGATGCCTACGGATGTGAATGGGACGTACGTGTTTCACTGGTTTGATAATGATGTGGAGGCCGAGGAGGCGGGTGGGACGCGGGCGGTGTTTTCTATGAGGTTCGACGAGGAGGATTATCAGTAGGATTCCGCGCTACTTGCGGTCAGCGGTCTTGGATATGGGGCGCTTCTCTCATAAGGGCAGGCTGGAAGCTCGAGTCCAGGCGTAGGTTGAAATATGTATGGCAGATGAGTAACATCTCCACCCGAAGAAGATGGGATATCCGAAGTTGGTGGTCGGAAATGGGATGATATTCTATTAAGCACGCTGCCTCAACGTCAGCCAAAACATGGCGCCTCCCCTTTACACCGCGTAAACAGAAGCTGGGGTAATTAATACAATTCCTTTCTGAAGACAAAATCCTCCTCTCCCCTTCTCTCTCACATTTTCAAATCCCAGCTGTCCCCTGCCATATCGTGTCAAAAGTCTATGTACGTATGGACAAGAAAGTATTTCCCCATTTGAACAAGGCCGTCTCCTTTCCAATGTACTTAGAGAGTACGCTGTTCGCCGCTCTCGCGCTGGTACTGCTCTGGTTACACAGTCCTGTCTAATGTTAGCGGCCGCGACCGTACTCTCGCTACAATCTGCTCGCTCTGTTCAAGAATACTTCGGCTTGCCGGAGCCGACGGTGACTTACTATAACTGGGTAGAATCAAGGTCATTTCTTCGAATGAAGTATGCCCTATGACCACGTTAGCAGTGTCCCCTCAACAACGTAACGGCCCGAGAACAACATACTTAGAGGCCTCATACGCCGACCAGCAAATCGCCGTGCTCGGCATTGTGGTCAGGACCCTCGGTCCACACCCCTTGAAGAACCCCACAAAGCCCGCCCTCCTATATAGGAGCTGGCAGCCCGCCGTGAAGCCATTGACCGTTCGCAGCTCGGGGTCCTTGGCAGTCCCACGAGTTTGTAGCATGGTCTTGATGACGTCCATGGGGGTCGTGAGGGCCGCGGCGAATCCTCCGGCGACGGCTCCGGCAACGCAGTGGGTGAACGGGTCGTAGGTCTTCTTGGGGTTCATAACCGTGGACATCGACTCGTACGCGAGGAATTGGAGCGCCGTGAACGGGACCGTCATGGAAAGCGTCGTCGGGTAGGAGACGTAGAACGCGGCCAGGCCCTCTGTCCGGTACACATATCGCGCACAGTCGGTCATGGACTTGTACATCTTTTTGGATTCGTGAATTTGCATGCGTTGCTTGATCACTAGTACCGAGTACCACATGTTAGCCGTTGTATTCTAGGCGCTGAGCAGAGCTGGGCAGCATGAAGCTTACCGTCAAAGGGGTTCATGAGGGCATCGCTCGATATCGTTGCGGCAGCGCCACTCGTGGCTATAAACGACGGTGAAATGTCAGCAATGTTCCCAAGACGTCACAACGTGAGCGCAAGTTGGAGGGCAGAGCTTACCAGCGGCGAGGGGGTGGTGCTCGCCGGCCTTGTTTCCCCCCATCAGATGCTTCACCGCCTCGTACGTCGCGAAGTAGACAGCGTGTGCAGGGCCTAGAGTTAAAGCTGTTAGCTATGTCCTCGAGCGGCGCGTCATGGGCGGAGCGGAACCGTACCAGCACCGACTACGACACTCGACATTCCCCTCCACAAGCTCATCACTCCCTCTCCCGACGCAATCTTTAACGTTCCCTGGATTATGCCATTGTAGACGGCCGAGGGTGTGGGATTTAGGATTTGCATCCGTGTCTGAGAGATAAGCCTTCCGTCAGTACCCCAGAAGCTTGTTCGGCGTCCATGCAGCACTTGGACGGCTCGGGGGGTTCTTCGGCAGGCAGCGAGGCCGCGGGTGGCATACCTTTATCGCATCGATGGGGTACATGACAGTGTGTTCCTGCGAAGGTCAGTAACTATCCGGGAATTGAGAGGGCCGAGAGTGAAGCTTACAGCTATTCCAGCGAACGCCCCTGCTGCCATGTTCTGCAGCAGGGAGAAGTTTGGCGGTAGGGATTCATAGCTGTAGAAGTAGTTTCATCCATCAGCGGACCAGTCCTCCTCGGGCAGTGACGTCTCTAACAGGTTGGGGCTGTCTTCTCGGGGGGGCAGAACGCACTCGTAATCCTCTATGGGCTCAGCAGTCGGCTGGGCCATATCGGCCACAGCTTGAGGCGCTTTGCCGAAGGGCTTGGGTCCGAGGTCAGCCAGATTGAAGGCCGCGTAAAGCGTCGCCGGGCAGCGTGGCCTAGTCTTTTAGCTCCGAGCCGATAACGATGCCAGACAGAGAGAGAGAGAGAGAGTGAAGATGCCGGGGAAAAATCGGCGGCCGCTATTCCATCGGTTGGGGCGAGCGTGAAAGATAAAATGCTTCCTGTGCTTTGCCTGTTCCGATGACGCAGGCGATGGAATGCTAGGGTGTGTGGGTAGAGGGCGGGAAGGGCGAAAGTTATCAGATCTCGGTAACTGCGGAGGGCCAATTATTGGAGAAGGAAGGGTAGCTGCGAAGCTTTATGACGGGGCCCGTTTTGGGGAATTGGGCAAGGTCCCGAAGAAAAATTTCTGCGACGCGGCGGCTTCGGAGATACCTCGTGCGAAGACAGGTGCTGCCAGCCTTCTAAAAGATTGCAGGCCACTCCCGAGCGGAGGGACCCGCCCTAGATGTACCTCACCGCCTATTTCAGCGGTCCCAGGTACATCAGCCCGCCACGAGGACAGCGACGAACGGAAGGCCGGCGCCAAGGTGCCCTTCTTCACTAGCGCCGGCTCTGCACCGAGGTCGCTCGGCTTTACAAAGCAAACAGCTGTCGAAGACGACCAACACGCTGTACTAGCAGCAGGCTCCTCGGCGATTTCCATGAAGAGAGAGGCGCTCACCAGTCCGCGGAATAACCCGCAGGGGCCATAACTGGCCACCCAGCTCAGGCACGCAACTGGTGACCATGCGTAGCGTTTCGTACGTTCCTGACGTGTGACCAAGAAAGCCAGGAGGTCATCGTAAAGTCAAGCGTCAACCATAAGCTGACTCACGGAAAGAAATCCGATGTTCGCACCGGGTCCGTTATCAGAGCTCTCCTGCAAGTTGACGCAGGTTCGGTCTATTGGACGGCCCGGTCCTACATTAGAGTGACGCCGATTATCTCCGCCTCCGCGGAGGTATTTTAAACGCGGAACCTATCTACGAGCCGCAGTTGCATATGCTCCCAGGGCACATTGAATCGAGATAAGGAGAGGAGTGGGGAAATATACCAAATGCCAACAGGTAACTCCAAATCATTGAATAAAAGGATTTATAACACCCAACTCCCCCATCCCGCTCTGATCGCAAGATAATGGAGTATTACCCGTAAGGATCCGTCTGAAGAACGCCCAACACCAAAGGCGTACGCCGCCTACAGAGGGCCCTTGGTCCGCTGTGTCTGGTGCGCCTGCTGAAACTGATAGATCAGACCCAATACGCCAACTTCGGGCTCTTCGTGAAGAGCCGAACTGTTCTCGCGGCTGAGGGCCTTGGCCGGGGAGGTCTCCCACATCGACTCGCCCAGGTCACCGCCACTTTCAAATATCTCGTCGTCATCTGCACCACGTCGTCCGGTTGATTGGCCGGCTCTCTGGTCCATGGGTTCCTCTGCAATCCCAGCATCAGGACCTCCTTGACCGGCCCGTGGCTGGCGGCTCCCGTGAATGCTCCGGCCTCCCTGCGCTGGCATGACCGGCTGATGTCGCGGATCTAGCAGCACCGAGGCCATCGGAGAGGCCAGCGCGGCAGACGCTCCCCCTCGCTGTCCCCAACCCCCTTGCAGCTGTGAGCCCGGCATCCGGCTCCTCGGTCTGTCACGCTCACCGCGTCCCTTGCGGCTCATACGCATGTCCGTTGTGTGGGTTGGTGAACCGAGGGGTGGGAAAGCCGGAGGGGCATGGAAAGCAGTCCGCATTCCCGGTGGCGTGTGGCCGAAAATGCCGGTCTTGGGGTTTATGACATAGTTGTCGAGGAATCCGTAATATGACGCCGCCATTTTCCCATGCTTTGTCGAATAATAGTCCTCGCGCACGTCGTTGTTCGCAGCCGCGCCGAGTTGGTCGCCCTGGCGTTTGAAATCGAATACCGCAAACGAGCACACGTAGCCGAGGCCGTCGACGTGTATCGTGAACTCACGGAAGAAATCAACAATTTGATCGCTGCATTTCGAGAGCGGGAAGAGCAGCAGGAAGGGCGTCGTAATAATGCCAAGCACTTCCTCCAGGAAGATCACCCACTTCAGCTTGTAAAGTTCCGAGAACTCCTGCATGACATCGGAACTATGGAGTCGGCCTCGCCAATGTTCTGGCATGTGGTGCGTGTACTCGGTCACGTTCCGCATGGCGTATTCGGGGTCAAAGACCGTCTCGTCCTCCGAGACCCGACCTCTGGCGAATGCCCAGACGGCTCCCAGGACACCAATATAGAACAAGCCAGTCCTATCGGGGGTTAGCTCGACGCTGAAAATCTCCGGATCTATCAGCGACGCAAGTGTGAGCACTGCGGCGAGAGCTCCCGAGATGAAGGCCACCGTCCTTGCGATTCGCTCGGTCACCTGTTTCGGGAACTGATCCAGATACCGCATCGCAAACGGATACGACATGTTGAGTCGTTCGTTGAATAAGTGGGGAAGTTCGTTGAATTCACGGAACTTCCACTCGGCCAAAGGTGTATATCTCCGCGCTCCGATTTTAGCAGGATCGCTCTTGAACTCCTATTAAGACGGTTAGTGTGATGGATATGCCAGTGTGCAAATGTCAACTTACCAAGAATGAGTTGAAGAAATAGAGCACGAGTATATAGGCTAGAGCAAACGGGGCCAAAATAAGATTGAGGACGCCCGCAAAGGCGAACCGCCGCCGCAACTCCGCGCTCAGGTGTCCCCGCCGCCTAGCCTTGAGGAAGTCTTGGTTCACCTGACCACGGCGGTCAAACACGAAGTCTATAATGACGAAGTTCAGGTACCACTCCAGGGTCCGGGAAAAGAACGTTCTATTCCCCAGGAAGGGGATTGGCAGCGTGAAGTTCAAGATATCCTTGTTGATAAGCGCAATGACGTAGTTGTCTTTCCGCATCAGGCGATTCGCGATATCGTGCGCATCAAGCCTCTTCTTCGACTGGCTCCCAAGGAACCGTCGCGACTGGGGTGCCAGGTTCACAGCGGTCTCCGCGTGTGCGTCGCGTAGGGACATGATGCGCGCTACAACATCTTGCCAGGATACTGTTTGCATGTCCTGCTCTGGGATGCCCAGTAGGTGGATGAAGAAGTCGCGCAGGTGGTATAGGCGACGGAGGTCTACCACGAACTGGACGACCTTCCAGATGAAGTAGAAAGTAAACATCCAGAGCCCTAGACTCCATACAACTGACATTCGCTTTGTACATTGGGGTATGATTAGGTCGTCCAAGGTTCTGCTTCCAGAGATTTTGGTGTGGTCGATGCACTGGGTAAGGAAGGTAAGAAAAACGGCAACAAATGTCGTTTCCCTGGGGCGTGTCAGATAGGCTCTAGAGATTTAGTTTGCAAGGGAACTCACAGGAGATGTAAGGCACGATCAGTGAGGATACACCAAATTCCACAGCCGTCGTAGTAGTTGTATACGTCGAGCATGAATTGGTCAAGGTTGGTGACGTTAACCCACCTCCATGCCGCTTTATCCCTTGCTGAGCTTGTCGGCGCCCCAGGAGCGATAGGGTTTGCGGGAAATTTGTTCGATGAAGGTCCGGGTCGGCTATTTCTAGGCAGGTTCCTGGCCGACCGAGAGGCTTCCCATTGTCCGCGCCCCCGGTGCGATGCATGGCCGGCAAGAAGTGGTTGCTCCGCATGTCGTGATGGCCGAGCTATTCCTGATCCTAGTTCACCAACGCCATCCGTCTCGTTCCGCTCCATGAGCAAGGACTCTGGAACATCATTTTCCTCTTCCTCTTCATCGTCCTGGGGTTGCCATCTGTTCCGGTTTCGTCCACGGACGCCACGATGAGGCGAGCCCGCGCGTATTCCTCTGGCCGCATCCGGTGCGCTGTCGAGTGTCATACGGCTCCGGCCACCGTCCATATTGCTTTCCAGGTCATAATCCCGAAACTCTTCTCTCAAGTTCTGTTCGTCAACAGCGAGGTCCGGGTCGGGGTGTTCGTCGTTGTCGATGTTATTTCGCAGTTCACTGAAAAAGGAACGCCCACCTCTTCCGGTAGCGTCCGCTCCAGGGAAGGCCTTTGAAGTCATTGCGTATTAGACCGATCAGTCGTGTTGCGGTAAGGCGGGGTACGAGCTTCTTGGACGGGGTCAGAGGCGGCCGAGTCGCGGGAAGGCAAGGAATGCTAAGGGGATGAGAAACTACTTTTGACGTTTAGCGAGGGACGCAAATGTCTGGACGAATACAAATGTTCACTCACAGCGATAGATACGTATGGCCCGCCGGGGACCAGGCCCATCCTACCCGCGATGCGCCAGCACCAGCGGCGGGGGCCAAGTCAGGTCACTTGACGCGTGGTGTGCAATCCTGACTCAAGTAGCGCGAGCGGGAGTTCGAAAACAGACACAGCCGATCTAGCAGCAAGTGTGCATGCGCAAGCGGCACGAGATGTATTATGGCGGGAATCTGAACCTTGGGGGCGTGACAAGGCGACGCGGGGAGCTATCGAGGGTTGCAGCAGGACGGAGGATAGCCAACCAGTGGTTGGTTGCATGTGGATTGGACGGACAGTCCGCTATGACGCAGCTCGGATGGTCGTGTGGTGAGCTGTGGTGCCTGGCCGTTGACCGATGTGGGGGGGGCTGACAGCTGCTGGCAGCTCCTCCGATCTGTCAAACAGTGCCCACATCACAACCAAACGGCGAGTATCCATCACCCACGACCGTCGACGCTAAGGGTGACCGTGTGCTCAGTACGGCGAGACTGCACAATACTCATCATGGCATCTCAAAATTCTTATGTGGACCTACAATCACCAGTGAGAGAGCCTACTTCGCCCTTAGCGCAGCAGCGCGCACCAGGAGGCCGAAGCCATGGAAACCCGTTCTCGTCCAAGGTGAACGGCGTGCTGTCAACTTCATACGCCGACTCTGAGTTCCGAGAGGTCTTGTCCATGGTGGACGAGCGCGGGCTCACGAACTCCCCACAAGTGCGCCGCCAGATACGACTTCAGCTCCAAAAAGATGTCATTGAGAGCAACGGCGAGATCATCCACGAGTTTGGTCATGTGGCCGAGGTAAGACGCCCTCACCCATGGTCTATGCGCTGCGCCAACCCCCCAAAAACCGGACTGCTTGCTTGTTATAGTACGGTATTATCGGTATTAACACTATAGCTAGCAACTCCGCCGTATTGGGGCTACTCTCGAGGGCCTAACACAAACCTACAACCACATGAAGTCCCAGCTAGATACCGCACATGAGGGGACAGCCCCGATTTTACAGGAATCTTCACAGCTGATGAAGCGTAAAGAGCAAGTTGAGAGCAAGGCAAATGTTCTCAAGCGTTTTAAGGGCCACTTCATCTTGACAGAGGAAGAAGTAAACCGGCTAACACTGCCCTCGGAACCTATTGACGAACAGTTCTTCGCCACACTCTCCAAGACAAAGAAAATCCAGAGGGACTGTGAACTCTTACTCGGATTCGAGGACCAGGTGCTGGGCACCGAGCTGATGGAGAAGTCATCCAAATATCTTAACACGGCGTACCAGAAGCTCTACAAATGGATACAGCGAGAGTTCAAGAACTCTAATCTCGAGACACCCCAGCTAAACACTTCGATGCGACGCGCTCTCAGGTTCCTATCAGAAAGGCCTTCACTCTTCCAGAGCTGTCTTGAGTTCTTCGCCGAGGCTCGCGAGCGGATGCTTGTCGACTCCTTACACTTGGCCCTCACGGGTGAGACACCATCCGGAGAGACAGATACTTCAGTCAAGCCCATCGAGATGGCTGCTCACGACCCACTTCGGTATGTGGGAGATATGCTCGCGTGGACTCATTCAGCAACAGTAGGCGAGAAGGAGTCCCTGGAGGTCTTGTTCATATCCGAGGGCGAGGAGCTTGCGAAAGGCCTGAAGGCCGGAAGGGAGAACGAGCCATGGAGTTTGGTGCCGAGCGAGGATGAAGCAATACCTGACTTCGATCCCCACGCTACCCTGAACGAGCTAGTCGACCGGAACCTCGGCGGCGTGACAAGGGCACTTCACCGGAGGATCGAGCAAGCCGTTCAAACGAACGAGGACGTCATCCCGGCCTATAAGCTGGCCAATCTCGTTGGCTTTTACCGAACCCTGTTCTCGAAAATCCTCGGCCAGAAATCCAACCTCCTAGAGTGTCTTGAGAACATAGAGTCAGAAACGCTGAGACAGTTCCGCTCGCTAATACGCGACTACATCGCGGCGTTGCAGAGCGACTTTCTCCACCCGCCGTCCGATCTTGGGGCACCTCCCTTCCTACAGGACGCGCTGGGACAACTTGTCTCGATCATGAACATCTACGAGACGTCAGTAGACAGACCAGAAAATAGGGAGGCAGACTTTGAGCCAGTACTCGCCGAGGCTCTCGATCCCTTCATTGCGGGGTGCGAAAGCGTGGCGCAGGGAATGGGGTCACCGCACAAGCGGATATTCTTGACTAACTGCAAGTTGGCCGTCATCGGAGCCCTACGACCCTTCGATTTCACGCAGGGCAGGGTCAAGGCATTACAGGAAGGCATGGAAGGGGACTTGCAGGACCTAAAAGAGGGTCAGGTCGCATTCCTTTGCAGAGGTGCCGGCCTCGGCGAGATATTCCACGCGGTTTCATGCTTCGACGTGCCCTTGAAGGATCCCCAAGAGGTGGCGTCACTCCCGCAGCTACAGCCCGATTTTCTGGCTACCGCGAGCCAAACATTGGACGACTTCTTGCCGTCAGCTTTACTGGACACCGTGCAGAACCTCCGCTCGATTCAGGATTCGTCTTTAGCCAGACGGCTGACGGAGGAGGCTATTGAGGTCTTTTGTGAAAAATTCGAGCATCTGGAGAAGTTGCTTAGGGCGGTAGATGACGCAAGTAGTCCCGAGGTGCGGCTCTGCGATTGCCTGCCGAGGACGTCGGGGGAGATTCGGGTCCTCCTTTCATGAGCGAGTGGGAAGGCTCTGCATCGTGTAGACTTCTTTTCGCACTTTTCCGTAAAGATAACCAGCTTCGTACAGAAGGGATTCTATAGGGACGCCAGCCAGCATAAAAAATAAGCTACATCTGCACGTATACTGCAGGTACCGCGATATGCGAGTGCCGCTCCACGACCATGCTTCGTACGAGAATAATTTTCGAGGATCTAATTCCTACTGTCCGGTGTTGAATAGCGTTGGACTACACAGAATAATGAACTATATTATTCGTCGTAATTTGCACCTACTCTTCTCGGCGGTCGTGCCAAGGGGAAACATCGCGTCTGTGGTATACTCAGTTGATGACGTCGCCGGAACAATGATCCGGTGGGTGCTCCACTTCTGTTAGCGGCGGGATCCACGTGCCCCGCCATGCCGCTATTGCAGACGCAGGTCGCCTCGGGAACTTGATGCTGGAAACCAACCCCAATAGTGAGTGACGAGTTCTCATTCCAGGTTCAGAGCAACCTTCTCCGTCACGGCCCTGATATAGAAATACTATGCGACAGTGGGCATACTCGTCAACAGCCCTGGGGCTCAACTTCCCGACTGGGTACTACCCTGTGTCTGGATATCGTCACATCGCGCAACGCACGGCGGTATCATCGCCCACCGTGATTTGAGTCGCCTGGTCGCGCATATACAGCCCGGAATACGTTCCTCCCTCGAAATCGAACTCCGAAACCAACGATTCGGTCACTCCGTCTCATGTCCGGTTGGACATGTCTTCCCAAGAGCATGGCTCTCAGCAAAGCCCGAGCCCGAGGAGACATCTCATGAAGCGTACACTGCGCAGTGGGAACGGACCGGAGCGACCACGTCCTTCCCATTCCAGGGGATCCCATCAAGGCGAAACTCCCGGAGCAAGCACAGCTGCATATCTTGCATGGGAAACGACGGACAGTCGAACCTCACCGAGCGCGCAACCGCGTGGCGAGAGTTCTATATTACCGTCGTTTCTTCGGCCCCGGAAACCTCCGTCTACACCGCGCCAGCCGTTGAGCAATACCAACTCAAGACCTACGTCATCTCGCCAAGTCGAACCCAATCCCGAACCACCACCCCTACCTTGCAGGAACCCCGTAAGGGATCCACAAGGCGAGCCTCCTTCAGCATCTACATCTACCCCTCTTCGCACTCTACATCCTGCAGCTTTTCGCAACCTCCCCAGAAGCAATGACCCGGGAACCAGGTCTGTAAGTCCGTCGTCATCGAGTTTCAGGGTCCAATCCGAACCGGAGCCGGTCGACCCAACAAGGAAGACGCATGACCCCACCAAGAGCGCGCGTCGCCATATCGCCGGAGAGAAACTCCGCTGGCACTCAGACGCACCGGGCGCCGCCGGTATATCACGGCGGACTGAGCAGATCGAGCAGCCTGCCCTATCTCGCGAGCGACAGACCAGCCCGAGAGTCACTCGCCCCCGTCGGAAAGAACGAGCTTTATCGGCTGATGTGCCACGGACGTCCGAGGACCTCGCAATAGACGACGACCCCTCATCACCAAAGCCGGGGACGCTTGAAAGTCAGGTCCTTGGGAACCTACCGGATGGAATCGACCAGACTGCGGCAAGGCAGATTCTCAGTGAACTCTCCCAGGATGATGAAGTCCACTGGGATGACATAGCCGGGCTAGAGGCCGCGAAGAACTCTCTCCGAGAGGCCGTGGTCTACCCTTTTCTCCGTCCAGATCTTTTCATAGGGCTTCGGCAGCCGGCGTGCGGGATCCTGTTATTCGGGCCACCTGGAACAGGGAAGACAATGCTGGCACGAGCCGTAGCCACCGAGTCGAAATCCACCTTCTTCTCTCTTTCGGCTAGCAGCCTCACCAGCAAGTACCTGGGAGACTCGGAGAAACTTGTCCGAGCCCTCTTTGCCATTGCGAGGATGATAGCACCAAGCATTATCTTTGTGGACGAAATCGACTCCTTGCTTGGACAGCGATCTGGTACCGAAGACCACGAAACTACAAGGCGGATCAAGACCGAATTTCTGATTCAATGGAGCAATCTACAACGGTCTGTTCCGCCATCCGGTGATCTTCGCGACTCCGGTGATGCCAACCGGGTTTTGGTTCTCGCGGCGACGAACTTGCCCTGGGCAATTGATGAAGCGGCGCGGCGGCGGTTTGTGAAGCGGCAGTTTATTCCTTTACCAGAGCCGGAGACGAGGGATGCTCATCTACGACGGCTTTTGTCTCAACAGAACCATACTCTGACAGGCCGTGACATTGGCAGACTTGTAGCACTGACTGAAGGTAAAGACATGTCACCTGATTGATGCCCTCTCATGGTCGATTTTGCTGACCTGCTGCAGGATACTCCGGGTCTGACCTGGCAGCCCTAGCGAAGGACGCCGCCATGGGGCCCCTCCGGTCTCTGGGTGAGGCGCTGCTCCACATGCCGGTCGAGGAGATCCGACCCATGGGCCTCGCAGATTTCGAAGCAAGTCTTGCATCCATCCGTCCTAGCGTCAGTCCGGAGACTCTCCGCGAGCATGAGGAATGGGCTCAGAGATTTGGAGAATGGCGTAAATAGACCATTATTCATAACAGTTATGAAATCAAACACTCCGCACCAAGTGGCCTCCCACCTTCACTTGAGACGTATCAAGCCATTATAGACGGACCTCAAGCCCGGGGGAATCATTTCCGGAGTGTTTTTGTCCCTCCATATAATACATGTATATATATAAGTACACACACAAGCTCATCCTCTATCATGCGTATTGTTGCTCAGACGCCAATTCGTTCGCCAAACAAGATATCGACAAATCGACAGATATGCATTCCTGACACATTCCCAAAGCCACTACCAGAACCTCACGTCGTCTCCTCCGCCTTCACCGCGCCCGCGCTCTGCTTCCTCGCCGCTCTCCTCTCATCCTTGGCCTTCTTCTTTGCCTCGTACGCCTCTATTCTCTCCTCCTCCGTCGGAACGGGCGGCCTCTCCTCGATCGGCGTGCCCGCGGGGGCAATGATGTGCTTGACGACGTGCCTCTTCGTGCGCGAGGTGCGCCAGCCGGGAGCAATGGCCACCACGTCTCCCAGCCTGAGGGACGAGTTCGGGTCGTGGACGAGGTATTGCTTCGGATCCGAGAACGACTACATTCGGGGGACATATACAGTTAGTCGATGACCCCGAGAAAGTGTGCGCCGGGATTGGAAGGGAGCGGGGAGAAACTACTTTTTGCACCTGGGAATTCCACTTGCGGCCGCCAACGCGGACCTTGACGGTCTTTTGCATGAGGCCGGCGGATACCACGACGCCGTGGAGCTCGCGCGTGACCCGCTTCGCGGCGGCAGTGAACGGGCTGAGCATGGTCGTCCGAGTCGAGTCTTCGTCGGATGGGTTCGAGTGTGGCTATCGTCGAATGCCGATGTCGTCAAGGCAAGCTGTAGCACAGTCGCTCAAAATTCGATGCTAGGCGGCTTGATTAGCCTGTGATTAGCCGTGGGTACTGCTGGCTGAGTCGTCCCAACGCCAATAAGTTACAGTGGGCTCGTTCCACTTATTGGTCAGTGAAATTATTATTCAGCAGGTAGCTCCGCACCTCTCCGTCGTCCTTTTGGGTTGACCATCAGCAGAGACGTACTCGGAGCTGGACGAGATTTATCTTGTGATCAAACTCAGGAAATTGCTCGCTCATTATTCCGTAATTTAGACCCGTTCGCGTTTCTTGGACACCGAAAATTCACTTTGAAAAGATTATACATGTCCTCCCATGTCCTCACGTCCTCTCATGGATCAAATTGACCATGGCACTGGGACATACTACATACTGAGCACGATGAGGCCTCGTTACCATCTAAATTATGTGCTTTTGCCTCTGTCCTTTGATGGTTTCAACAGATTTTAGCTATCAAGCACTTAACCTCAATTGGCTAGCTCTTCACATGCCTGCGCCCTATCAAACCGTACGCCCAGGAACCAGGGTCGGAACATTTTCGCGGTCGAGAAGGGACCGTTCATGGGCAGGCCGTGGGAAAAAAAAAGACGCTGGCCACTACACGTCGGCATCAGAAGCCGCTGAGCGCAGACGACCACCATGACGTCTGCGAGCTTCTCATTCATTTTGGTGGGCGGTGACGGCGTGGGGTCCGAGTTGGTAGTGATCTGTTCCGTTGTCGGATTCCGTGGAACTCGGCAACATCCGACGCAGACTTGAGTAACTCGAGCAAAATTTCGACGCCCCATGGTACCCCCAAACCCCATTACCCCCGCTTCTTGATCTAACGGTCTCCGGGTATTCTTCGGAAGACCCTGGAGCCTGGTTGGAGAAAAAATGGTCAGAAATGGAAGCCACCGATGGCTTCTCACCTTCTCCTTCCCTTTCGATTCGATCCAGACCGAGAGAGATTGCAAGAGCGACCGTGTGCACCTACCATTTGACATACGATATTATACATCCAACTCTCCCCCTTCGCGTCAATTGAATCATGTCTTCGGAACATCGGACTGGCAACAAGAGGCCACGTGAGTTCTCAACCCCGCTTCAAGCATGCCAGTGCCCGAATAGCCACATCGGCCACCGAGAGCTACCCGCGTGCCGTGGCATTCCAAGTGGTTTACCTCATCGGCAATAGCCGTGCCACCAGACTCTCGAACAGCCAGGCATTGCCCATATCTACTTCTCCCTCTCGCCAATACCCGAACTCTTTAAATTCACGGCCCCTCATTTCCTGACGTGATTCCGCAATGACAGGGACTCAGTCGCTGCCTCCGCCGACGCTGCCGCAGCTTGTGGCCGAGCAGCACACGCCGATCCCCCCGAGCGACAAGGACTCGAAGCGATTAATAGTCGTGCTGTCCAATGCCAGCCTAGAGACGTACAAAGCGGCCCACGCCAGCACAGGACGGAATGGGACCCACAAGGAGGAGAAGTACTCGCTGCTCAACAGCGACGAACATATCGGCATCATGCGGAAGATGAACCGGGACATCAGCGATGCGCGGCCGGATATTACGCATCAGGTTTGCACTTACTCACCCGCCCGACCAATATGGCCTCACCACCTAGTCGCTCTACAGCATAGCAGCTAACAGGAATGCTATCTAGTGCCTGTTGACCCTCATCGACTCTCCCATCAACAAGGCTGGTAGGCTCCAAATCTATATCCACACGGCCAAGGGCGTCCTCATTGAGGTGTCGCCCTCGGTCAGGATACCCCGAACCTTCAAGCGATTTGCCGGCCTGATGGTGCAGTTGCTGCACCGTCTCTCGATCCGCTCCACGACCTCCCAAGAGAAGCTCCTCCGGGTCATCCCCAACCCCATCACGGACCACCTCCCGCCCAACTGCCGCAAGGTCACCCTCAGTTTCGACGCTCCGCTCGTGCGCGTGCGGGACTACATCGACACGCTGGGCCCGCAGGAGAGCTGCTGCGTGTTCGTCGGTGCCATGGCCCGGGGTGCTGATAACTTCGCCGATGAGCTGGTGGACGAGAAGATCTCCATCAGCAACTTCAGCTTGTCTGCCAGTGTCGCGTGCAGCAAGTTCTGCCACGCCGCAGAGGACAGCTGGGACGTCATCTGAGGCTTGGTTGAGGTAAAAGTCCGCCAATGGCCCCAACGAAGGGGGAGCTGGGCTTAATACCTACGACACCAGGATTGGGTCTGGGGGACTCGGGAGTTTTCTCTTCCGTTTCTGGCGGGCGTTGGGTAAGCAACCAAAAAAAGGCTGACTGACTTGCTTTTCGTATCAGCACCAGGATCTCCGTCTCACTCACCGTGGGATGGGAAGTGAGTTTCTGTCGGCCGGCTATTCAACATTGTCGCGTCCAGACCTTAGCTGTTGGGGCCTCGGGGTGCTTGAGCAGCCTGTGTTTAGCGCTATCACTGGGAATCGAAAGAAAAAAAAAAGAAGAGTAAAAACAACATGAAGCGTTTCAGGTACCAGGTCCCGCGCCAGATTCAACTCCGTGCCAGAACTATTCAACATAGCCTGGGGACCGTCGGCGACCATGCAAGGCTAGAGGGGCCATGGCCTCTGGCTCTCTTGAGCTGTCCTCCATGATGTTTCGGGAGAATTCTCGTGGCAGAGGCCGTTTCTCAACTGTGAGCCCTCATGCCACGTGGTTGTTTGGGCGGCGTCAGCGCTTATCTCGGGTGGCATACGGAGTCATCCTTCGTATTTCGAATGACGCCCGATCCAAGGCGTCAAGATGAATGAGTGTCTCGTAGGCGTGACAAATTCCCGAGTTCGTAGCGGTATGTGCTGGGTTTGTCGTCGATTGGCTGAAAGGGTGAAATGTGTCTCTGGCGGTGTCGGGAAGTGAGGCGTGCTTGGGGTTCCATTGTTCCATTCCACCAGCCCTACGAGCCACTCGTGGGCGTCGCCTCACCCAGATCCACAGGCACACCACCTCACATGAAGAGGTGCGAGTCCCAGCACGGGAAGTGTTTGGTCACGAGTAGACCTGCAAGATGAGCTCAGACCAGTCGGGGCCTGGCCCATCCTGTGCAACTGAGAGCCTGTCAATACTGCAGCAAGCCCCTATTCGGCCAAGCCTCGCCTGGCCACCTTCCAATGTCGGACTCCCGATCCGCCAGCCGGGCCGCGTCCCAGAGGAGAGTTATGAATCGACGGGTCTCCACTTTTGGGCAGCTGGACAGCAAAGCAGGCCCTTCCGTGTCGGGTTTAGCTCTGGTGCCTGCGAGAGTGCCTAAGCCGTGGTGGACCACAGGACCACTGGCGGAAACGGGGAGAGCTCGTCCGAGATGCCAGGCGGATGACGACTTCCACGGGCTGTCATTAATGCCATCGCACGCATGTATATGCACTGTCCGCTGGGAGGGCATTCGGTTGGCCGAGACGCTGGTCACCTTTACAGTGAGAGGGAGCGGACCGGGGCCCAACCTCCCCCCTCACTAATACACCCCACCGCCTCTTCCATCCCGCCGACTGCGATTGGGTGTGACGATCCACTTCACCCTGAACAATTCACCCACCCCGTTCGCCCCCCTTATACTTCACGGGGCGAGAAGGGGGGCCGTGGTCGACCGTGGGCCATGTGGCCGCATCAAACTTGCTGCAGACGTGGGCCCGCGCAGACAGAGTGATTACCGAGTATATATGTCTAGCTGGACGACACCGTCCACGATGTCTGTCTTCTAATCCCAACTTTTACATCTTTGATTACTCTCACACTCGTGCGTTCCTCTACAAGAGTACAATACTCTATATTTTTGGCTTTCTAGCCCGGCTGACGAGAGCTCTCCTCTTCCCTTTCCATCATGGACTATCCGGCATCCCAGGCGCCCTCGGGGTACGCCGCCACGCAGGTGAACCTCGACCGCCGCCCCTCCGACACCGCGAGCCGCGTCTCGAGCCGCGTCTCCGACTGGGTCGAGAACAACAGCGCCGCTGTTGTCCCGCACGACGCCGGCACCGTCGTCTCCCGCAAGATGAACGCCAACCCGCCGGCACCCGACGGCGACGACGTCCCGAGGATTATTCGGCGGACGGTCACCACCACTACCACTACCACCTGGGAGCGGAAACCCTCAACCTCCTCCGACGACGGCGGTGTCGCCGGCGCCGTGGCGGGGCTACTAGGCGCCGCGGTGGGGATGGGCGTCGGAGCGGCCCTCACCTACGGCTCGATGAAGAGCGACGAGCCGACACGCGCCAGCCCACCCGAGCCCACCAGCAGGCTCCTCCAGCCCATGTCTACCGCACGGGGTCCCGCTTCTGAGAAGGGCGACTGGGTGGAAGTCGACAGGGCCACCGAGCTGCCGCAGTACCTCGCCAACTACGGCTACGGCGGCGCGCCCTCCGCCGCGCGGAGCACTGCCAGCGCCCGGCCCCGGACTGTCGTGTCTGCCACGCAGGGCCCGCTCCTCCTGCCGGAAGCGGAGGCCCGGAGCCAGGTTGGAAGCCAGTACAGCAGGGCGCCGAGCAACGCGCCCAGGGGTCACACGGTCGTCAACGGTGACGGGGCCAGCCACGTCTCAATGCGAAGCCGCGCGACGGCCAAGCCCCCTACGCAAGCCCCCTCCCACGCAGGGAGCAAGCACACCTCCGCGCCCCGCGATATGGACTCCGCAAGCCGTGTCTCGGCCCGTACCCAGAAATCAGCTGCCCCCTCCCGACACGCCGCGCCGAGCAGGGCACCGAGCAAGGCGCCGAGCAGCGCGTCAACGATGAAGGCGCCTACCGTGATCCGCACGTCGGGTCCCTCGAACAGCGGGCGCAAGGGAAGCGTGGTCTCGGCGAGGGGGGTGCCGCTGCCGAGGAGCAGCGCGGGGAGCAGTCATGCTTCGAGGTGGGACGACCTGGAGAGCATCGCGCCGAGTGAGAGCATTAGCTGTGTGGACGGACCGAGGTCGAGGATGTATTGCTAGACATGGACATGGACGTGGTTTTTTTGGGTTTTGGGCGAAGTTGGGTTAGTAGGCGCATGAGCTAGATTTTATTCTTTTGATTCTGTGTTCATTTTTCTTTTTTTTTCTCATGTTATTTCTTGGTATATTGCATAGTGGGTAGCTGGGGTTCATCGTGTGTGTTTTTCTTTTCTTTACAGACATTCCAAATCAGCAACCTGTATACACATCATGGAAGATCTGTACGAGATGGGCCTCTGTGCAAGTGCAACGCAACTGCCCCCCGTGCCTGAGTCCTCTCGCCATCCGCTCCTGCTTCCACGTAGACTCACCCACGTTGTACTGCATCGGCAGGTGGTGGATGAGTAAACAGACCCCACACTAGAAAGCCCCCGGTGAATCGCTCATTCGCCCCGCGCCCTCCGATCCTCGGACCTTCCCAAACTCGAAATGGTTGCTGGCTCTCTATCCGTCCCCCAAGACAAACCCAAACGAATCCTCGGACCCGAAGATCCGCACTTTTCCCCCATATTAATAACCCCTCGCAATTTGTGGAGCCCCCGACGCCCCGTTGCTTCCCAATCGAGTCACAGCGAAACAGGGGACTTGGGGGGAGAAATATCGCGGTCCCTCTATTCTCGTTGCCCCTCCCCCTCCTTGGACCACACGCGCTGGACCCAAACTTTTGTCATAACCCCGCCACCACCTCGACATCCTCCGCGCGAACCGCTCACGCGAGCGCGCTCAAGCTGTCCTAGATTCTTCAACCGCCTTAGATCACACTCGTTATTGTAGCCAGTTGTTGCTTCAAACGAGTTCGCCATGCCTTCGTTTGCCCTGGGTGAAACGATTCCCCCGGACACTGCCCATGTAAATTCCATGATCCTTACCCTGCGGACCCTCAATTCCGGACCCGATGTGCTGCGGCTGTCATAGGAGAGTGTAACAGAATAGCTGACAGGGATGCACCCGCTAGGCCGTGAGCGTGTCGCTGCCCACCTGGGCGGCGAACGTCGGGTACGAGGAGGGCGAGGATGCAGTCCTTTCTAAGATGGCAACTGGCTACCCCAGGTAAACCAACCCCCTGCCCCCTCCCGGGCTATATGGCTTCCGCAGCTGGTGCCCAGACGCCAAGGGACACCGTCTCACAGAAACTCAGGTTCTACATCCACAAGAAGATCTGCGCCTTCGCCGACGACATCGTCGCAGACCACGGCCGCCCCGGCCAATCCGCCCTCCTGTGGCCCAACCCCCGCGTCGCGAGACGCTGCCTCGACTACATCCGCTCCCGATGCGACAAGTCCATACCCCCGGCCGACCTGAACATCGTCGATCTCGGCCTCGCCCCCGACTGCGCCTCCATCGGCACCCTAGCTTCCCTCAACCCGACCGTCTCTGCCGTCATCGTCCCAACAGAGCTGTTCCGCTTGGGGAAGGAGTACTGGCAACACACCGGCGACGGCGTCTCCAGTCGTCGCGCTGAGTTCTGCCACGAGCTGTACAAGCAGGATATCCTCGCGCCGGTGTCCAAGCCAACGCCTCCCCCCTCATCGCCGCCCAACACGAAATCGTGTAGAGCCCCGAGGAGATACCACCGGCCGGCGTCCATTAGCGAGATGACGCCTGCCCAAAAGCCCCAGCGGACAGTCGCAGACGAGGATGCCGCCCAAGAGTGGCCACGCTTCCTTGAGGAGCGTTTCGGACGGAACTTGGACCTCTCGCTCGTCCAGCGGGCCAGCTCGGCGATCAAGCGGAGGATAGCGGGCGCGGTGGCCGCGGACGCCGATGTCAACGGCTCCAATGGGCAGGCGCTGGCGGGCAATTCCCGGGGAATCGTAAATCTCGAAGAGAACGATGTCTACCTATTCCCGTGCGGGATGAACGCGATATTCAACGCCCATAGGGCCCTCATGAACGTTCGCGAGCCTCAGAAGAGCATCATTTTGGGCTTCCCCTATGTCGATACCCCGAAGATTCTAGAAAAGTTCGGCCCGGGGTCTCTATTCTACGGACGCGGGTCAGACGACGACTTAGATGATTTGGAAAAGCGGTTGAAGGGCGGAGAACGGTTCATGGGTCTATTCTGCGAGATCCCGGGTAACCCCCTTCTATCTTGTCCCGATCTCCGTCGTGTTCGCCGCCTAGCTGACGAGTACGATTTCTTCGTGGTGATCGATGATACCATTGGAACCTTTGCGAACATCAACGTGCTGCCCTTCGCCGAGGTGGTCGTGAGCAGTCTGACCAAGATATTCTCTGGCGACTGCAACGTCATGGGCGGAAGCGCCATCCTTAACCCGAACATGCCCCGCTACGGCATCCTCAAGGCCGCCATGGAGAGGACGTTCGAGGATACGTATTGGGCGGAGGACGTGGTCTTCATGGAGCGCAACAGCCGTGATTTCCAGGCTAGGGTCGATAGGATCAACGCCAACTCGGAGGCGTTGTGCGACATTCTGAAGGACCACCCTTGCGTGAAGCAGGTCTATTACCCTAAGCTTGTCGCCTCCAAGCCCAACTATGAGGTATGCAAGCTGCCCAACGGCGGCTACGGCGGGCTGTTCTCGATAAAATTCCAGTCCAAGCGTCAGGCCATCGCGTTCTATGACGTGCTGGAGACGGCGAAGGGCCCGAGCTTGGGGACCAACTTCACTCTGACATCTCCGTATGTCCTGATTGCCCATTACCAGGAATTGGATTGGGCTGCGCAGTTCGGCGTGGACGCCGACCTCATCCGTGTCAGTGTCGGCTTGGAGGACGTGGAAAGCCTGGCGCAGACTTTCCGAACTGCCTTGGAGGCTGCAACGAAAGAGCCTGCCGAGTGAGATGGTCGCCGACCGAACGAGGGACCTAGAGAAAGGACAGAGTAGGTCGGGCGGGATCTGTCTACAATCCGATGGTCGCACAATAGGAGGAATCTTAAACTAGAGCCGTGGTGGAACCTAAACTCGGACGAGTCTTGCTTCTCACATCACGCAGCAGTCTGCATTCTGATAGCCTGGCCCATATAGTTCGATGCCCCGCTCAAGATCGTTGGCTTTTTGCTTTTCTTTCGTTTCCCTTGGGAAATATTTCTTCATGAAACTCTGAAGCTTGAGGTCGAGGTTGTCTGTTTTCATGTCAGCTTGCACTATTAAAGTTGAGCGCCATGATGGCTTCCCGTACCAGGACTGGCGGTCATGATCGTCTCAGACCTGCAGAGCGGACAGTGCGTCTGGCGGCGGCGCTGTAACTTGACCACGCATCGGATGCAGAATATATGTTGGCAGGAGAGTCGGATTGGCCTGTAGGCGATGACGAAACAAACGGGACATAGATAGTCGGAGACTTGAGGCACAACAGAGACCAACTCGGTTGACATTTGCGCGCATATATCCTTGGCGAGGGCACCCGCAAGGAGCTTCCCCGACTTTGCGGTGTCAGGGAATGTCTTTGCCACAGCTAGTGACGTCCGCTTGTCGAATTCTGCCTCACGTAGTTAGTATCTTTAGGGCAAATTTGGGCACGGAGGCCTTCCAGGTATCGCCGATGGCGGGACTTGTGCGTACTCTTGAGTATTTTGGTGACTGCCAACTTGTTGATCTCTTGGAAATGGAGATTCCGTAGCAAGTCTACGTTCAGCTGAAGGAACCGCTCAAGCGCAACCCGGCTCTCTGCTAGACGGAAGCCCCGCGCCAGATCCAGCCTCTCCATCTCGGATCTGAACCACGTCAGCTGCTTCGCGGCATGCCCGTTGTCCCTGTACCCGTGGTCCTCCTCCCGCGTGGAGAAGAAGATACCCGCGTTGAGGTAGAGCTCGAAGATTGCGCGCCACCTCTCGAGGTCATTCTTTGAGACGTGCCGCGGTTTCGACAGCCGAGCAATGTCGTGGCCGAGGGCCACGATCTCGGAGCTCATGGTCCGTTCCTGGGTCGCTTGAAGGGTGTCCAGCTTGATGACGTTGTTCAAGAGGATGTTGAAGAACTCGCCGTCGTAGATGAGGGGCACCTCGAAGTGGCTGTAGCCCTTTCCCAAGGCGCCTTCTGAATCACTGTACGTCGGCCGAGGACTACTAGGCTGGGATTCGCCCTCAACAGGATTTCCTGTACCCAAATGGACGGGAAGATCATGACTTGTGGTGAGGGTCCTGAGGAAGGCCTTTGTTTCCTCTGAGAGTGACGCGTCTACGAGGACATTGTCTTGGGTGTGTATATTCACAGTGAGCTGCGGGCGCACGTTGTGAGGGTTAGTCGCTAAAAAGGGGTCAGCACCACAAGATGCCCAGACCCTGCAATCTTCTTAGTGTAGCCGACAGGGTTCTTACCGTCGAGCTTGTAGTCCAGAAGAACAGGTGATCCAGAGCCGGGCTCCAGCAGAACCGAGAGCGTGTCGGGCCCAAGCCCCAGGTCACGCAGCTCCCTCTGAACCTTTTTCAGGCACTTTTTGAGTTGCCCGTACGGTATCGCAATGTCAACCCATTGCGAGGGGAAGCCTGAACCCGCGCGTCAGCCGCGCATTCTTTCCCAAACTCACCCTTTCCCCGGTCATGCCTGTGGCGACTGCTCACCTTGATGTTTAAGCTCACTCGCAAAAGTATGAGCGTACTTCATGGCGGCAGCGTCGTGTCGTAGTCGGCGGGTAGAGATGCGGCAATAACCTCAGACATACGCGCGCCAGAGATCATAATATACATGCACTTGTATTACTTTATAAAGCCAGAGTCATGGCGGTTTTTTTTTGGCGGGGACATTTGAAAATCGGCTACCGAAGGACATGCATAAAATACTAAAAACCTCCCTGCATCGTCACATGGCCGGCGAGTCGCCTGAGCACTATCCGCATTCGTAAGTGAGAGTTGCCCCAGGCTTACATAACCAACGCCACAATTGAACGAACCAGGCAGCATTGTCGATAATAAACAAATCAAGAATTTGGGTTTGGGGGCCAGGAGGGTTCGGCACCAAAAAAAATTATATAGTATATGAACCTGAGAATTTGGTTGGGGGATTTGGCATCGAGGTCGCACCCGCCCATTCGTCCGCTCCGAACCGCCGAACTCCAGAGGAAGCGATTCGGCGGTCCCATCACATACCGAAAAAAACCAATACCCCAGGTAGATGACCATAGTATCCAGACAACATGGGTGGCCAGCAGTCTTCCACCAGTGGCGGCGTGAGTGGAGGGGGAACAGCCTCCAAGACATGCTACTATGATGTCTTAGAAGTAGACCAGACTGCCTCCAGTGACGAGTGAGTAGATGTGATGGATGTCCTTCTTGTCTTCGCGCCCGTTAACTCCTAGATCAGTATTCGGAGGGCATACCGGAGAAAAGCACTCGAGCTCCACCCCGACAAGAACATAGACGACGTAGACTACGCGACGCAACGATTTGCCGAGGTGCAGACCGCCTACGAAATCCTATCTGACCCCCAGGAGCGCGCCTGGTACGACTCTCACAAGGATGCCATACTACACGGCGAAGAGGTGGACGACTCGGGGCAAGACCCGTCGTACTTCCGCAACATTAAAATTACGTCGGCGGAGGATATCGTCGCCCTCGTGGGCCGCTTCAACGCGTCCATACCCTTTACGGATGAGCCCACCGGCTTTTTCGGCAGCCTGAGGGAGCTCTTCGACCAGCTCGCGGCCGAGGAGGCCGCGCTGGGCGACCATACCGACAGGGATCCCGTCTCGTACCCGCCCTTCGGCGAGTCCACATCCGACTACGACGCCGTCGTCAAGCCGTTCTACAACGGGTGGGCCGGCTTCTCTACGCGCAAGACCTTCTCCTGGAAGGATAAGTACCGGCTCCCCGACGCCCCCGATCGCCGGGTGCGCCGCGTGATGGAGAAGGAGAACAAAAAGTGCCGCGAGGAGGCGGCACGGGACTTCAACGACTCCGTAAGGTTCCTGGTTAGCTTCGCACGGAAGCGCGACCCTCGCTACGTCCCGAACACCCAGTCTGAAGCGGACCGGCAGAAGGCCCTGCGCGACACCGTGGCTGCGCAAGCGGCGCGGTCGCGGGCGGCGAATCAGGAGAGGCTGGCCGAGTCGATCGTGGCGGACTGGGTGCAGGCCGGCCGCGAGGACGCGGGTGCCGAAGGCGTGTTCGATAGCGAGACGGAGAGCGACGTTGAGCAGATTGAGTGTGTAGTGTGCAGCAAGGTATTTAAAAGCGAGAACCAGTATAACGCGCATGAGAGGAGCAAGAAGCACATCAAAGCGGTGCAGCAGCTTCGCCGTGAGATGAGGAAGGAGAATAAGGACCTCGACCTTGAGAACACTGCAAATCAGCAAGAGCTCGAGGATTCGGAAGAGTCTGCATCGTCGCCGGAGCCCGGCGTCTCTTCTGGCGCCCCCGATGGCTCCATGTTGGGAAAGGGCGAGAGTACGACGACACAGAGCTCAAACCCTATCGCGGAATCATCGCAGGATGGTCACGCCAATGACGAACCGCCCGTGTCCCCCAGCGAGCGTCCGTCATCAATAACCAGGGATACTGATGTTGAAACTCCCATGACCGAATCCTTCTCCTCCCTCGCCATTGATGAGGAAACTCAGGGTTCCAAAGTAGGAAAGGCTAAGGCACGGAGAGCGAAGAAGGCAGCCCGTGAGGCGGCCCCCGGCGTGGCGACAGACTCGGTAAATATACCCGACCGTGCTCCCCATCAGTATCACGTTTCACCCACTAACAAGAGCCGTCTCACAGGGAATGACATGCCAGGTGTGTGGTGAAGGTTTCTCCTCTCGCAGTAAGCTATTCACCCATATCCGCGAGAAGAAGCATGCGGCACTACGCCAGCAACAGCCACACGAAGCCACGAAGAAGAAGAAGAGGTCAGGAAAGGGGTAATCCGTACTTCTATCGACCCGTATCACAAAAAAGTACAGCATATCAAAATAACTCCGTTGCGGAGGGCCGTACGACACTGCGGTTCCTTCCCAATCCCACAATCCTCGAGCAATTCCACAGGTTATGAACCTTTTATATACCTCCACCACTCTCGACCACGACCCCGTCACCCTCTTCATCCTCATCGCTGAGCGCTTCTACCTTGTCAACGAGGCCTCCCGGACTCGGATCAACGCTGGACACGGCAGCATGGTCCGTGACCGATATGATAGCCTTGCCCTGTACATGCTTAATTGACCTCCTCCACTGAGCCCATTCATCCTCACTTCTAATGAGGAAGCCAATTAACATGCTCGGGTCCACCTCACTGAGATGCAACCTGCGAAGCCTTCTAGTGTGGCAGGAATTTACTTCCTCCTCAGTACATGACAGCGGATCGGAATGATAGGGTAGAGAAGGGCGGGTGTGGTGGGGGTCAAGGTAGAAGAGAGTGTTGCCTTGAGCGCCTACAAAGTAGTGGGATGATGCCGGTCGACCCCTTATACTCCAGCGTTAGCTTGGGCTACAGTAACGAGATGTCTGGGGGTTACGTACCCAGCAATGCCCACGGATTGTGGCAGCTGAAGAGCAGAAATGAGAGCTTCCCAATAAACTGGTGTGATCTTGTCGATCCCGAGCCTTGTGCCTACTAGAATAAGTGTTGGATGAAACGATTCGCCGTCTGGGCGTGCAATGTTCATAAACTCGTCTTCGTAGACATCCGGGCCGTCCCCGGTGGAGTATACCCGAAGCTCCGGCTCATGCTCCGTTACCAATGCTCTGGAGATTCTTGTTAAAGCCATTCAATGATCAGCGAGGAGGGCCTGCCGGTTCGCCTTACCGGATGCACCGTGCTGTGGCGGACGGCCCGAACCACTCGCCTGGATACTTCCCGCAATGCTGAGCGCCATGGGCAACGAAATTATGAATCGAGTATGGTGCCCTGCGGTCGTCTGCGAACAGAGAAATAACACGCTTCTCCCCAGCACTATCTTGGCCTCGCCTCCAGTCTTGCAGCAAGTGAAGACCTTAGTTAGCTAGGATATTCAAAAACGTAATTCCGGTATGGTCATACCTCTGCCTAGGCGTTGAATGGATATTGTGTTGGCAAGAAGACTCTGCCCCGACCTGATCATACAGCCCCAGCCGCTATCGGATGAGAACCCGTTTTGGTCCACTAGTTGGCTCTTAACCCTCATCTGGAATGACAAGGCCGACAGAGACTCTGGGTCTTCCGACTTCGGGATGGGTTCAAATTCCGACCGGTATGTCATCCAGAGCCGGGATTCGAAGTCGTCTAAGAAAGCTGCCGGCCACCCGCCATGAGCCCGAGGTTCGTTCGTGTCCGCCGAAGGTGGGCAGCTGCTCTCGGACGAGTCGGGGGCGCCGGACGCGGGTGCGGTGGTGTCGGAGTCCTCATGATTTTGTGGTACGGAGCGGGACAGCGACAACGAAGAGGGCGGTGACGACGGCGAGGCTGAAGTGCCATGGCGGGGTTTCTCGTCAGCCAGCGTGTAGGATAACCCAAGGCACCACACTGGCTGGTCATGGGCGACGTCGTTTGTCGGCTCGGGGTCCCAGAACATCTGGACGATGCGCTTGTACCGGCCGAAATCAACAGTCGCCATGTGGGGTGGCTTGATCTAGGCTGCCTTGGAGCGACAAAGAAGGGTATGCGGTGAGAATAGGCTAGGCCCCGAGTATCTGTGTGCTAGTATCGCACCAGCAAAGGAGCTCATGCAATACAAGTCAAAGCCGGCAATCGGGATCCAAGACGACGGACGAGAGGTGCTACTTCCGTCCGGTTACAGAGGCAGGAGAGGTCAGGTGCGGTGGCCAGCCCCTCGGCCATGAATGATGCAGCTCGGGTTTATCGATAAGAGCTACTTAGCGGACCCCACGTTTCTCCACAGGGATGGGCTTCCCCCAACGTCACAGGCGGCCACCCGTCCCCGGTATAATGATGCGAGAGGGTTTATTACAACTCGCTGGGGGCGAAAACCCCTACTAGGGACAGTGGCGTCGGGCAACGACCACGCTGCGACGGCCTTAGGTAGATATTGCACATGTTTCTGAATCACGCCGTTACACAATCCCGTCTACCTCCTCGGGCACTCAATTTTATATCTGGACCGCCGAATCCCGGAGTGGTCCACCGACCCCGCGTTCCAGGGACCATCCCGTCGCCGTTTCTTTCCTACAGGCTGATAGGTTTAATTTTTATCACCGCGGATCAAACAGCGAGGTCAGCTTAGAGGGTATTAGACATTGACTTAAACTCCATAGGCTTATGAGCAATCGGCACGTTTTTAGCCTCAGGGAGGAGGCGCGGCAAACCTCCCGGAGGGGGCGGACGCACTGGACCGCGGAAAGCAGGCTGAGGAAGAACCCGGTCGCATTCAGAAGCTCCGGCGTCAAGGATCCCTTTCAGGATGGCGAGCTGGTAGAGAAGGAAGGCTCCGCTACAGAGACCGGAACAACCGAGCGCGAACTGCCTCAGTTTACATTAAACGCGGCACCCAACGCATCTGCATCGCAGTTTTCCCCCCTTGCGCCTACTGGATCTTCATGTTCACTGAACATTACCCCCAACAGCATACCAGGGACGCCATGCGAAGCAGGAGGGCAGGAAATACCGCCATCTTCCCACAAGTCACCGGAGAAGGAACGTCTATCATCAGCGGCCTCGTCATGTTGTAGCGACGAGGAGGTCATCCTCTTCACTGGGAGGAACAAGGGCCCGGAGAAGCCTGTCCCCACCAGGTTATCAGCGAGAGAGATTGTGCAGGAGCTCGAAAGAGACATGGAGATGGCAACAGATGGCGACACACCGCTCCCTGAAGAGGACCCGTCAGCCAGCACGGAGGAGACAGGTCATGTCTCTGACGAGGCAGAGGAAGAGGAAGAGGAAGAGGAAGGGGATGAAGGGGATGAAGGGGATGAAGGGGATGAAGGGGATGAAGGGGATGAAGGGGATGAAGGGGGCGAAGGGGACGAAATAGACGAAGGCGACGGAGCCACCGAGGATTTCCTGGCCAACCTCCTCGCGAGCGGGGAGCAGCTTACCGCAGAGACGTTCACGTTCCGCGAGCTCGGCGCCTCCGATGACGAAATATGCTTTTCACAAAGCGACGCCATATCCGGGTCCATCTCCTTCGACTCCGACATCGACTTTATGCCTGCCGTTAGCTGGGGCACCCGCCGCCAGAAGAAGCGGGCCGCCAAGCTCGGCCGTAAAGGGAAGAAAGCACTCCAGCAGCCTAAACCCCACGATCTATTCTCACGCTATCCTGATGGGATGACCATGGACCAAGTCGTCGAGGAACTACAGTCGTTTCTGCTTTCCTCCCAAGAGCAGTAAGTTGATATTCCGGCAGGCCCAGAAATCCGAGAAGCGGGGTTGACGAACAATGCATCTGCAGGCTATCATTTCCCCCACTATCCAAGGCTTTCCGTAAAATGCTCCATGAGATGGCGGGTAAGCTGCACCTGAAGTCCAAGTCCATTGGCAAAGGTGATACGCGGCGGCCCGTGCTCTATCGAACCAAGGGGACCCCTATATTCGACGCCGGCTCCTTCGAGGCCGTTACGAGCAGGATAACCCGTCGTTTCTGGGGCCCCAGGTCTAGGCCTGGGATGAGACGCGCACGGGGAGGCGGCGGCGTTGCATTCACCGGATATCGCGATGGCGAGGTAGTCGGCTCTCACCTGCCAGAGCTCAACTCGGAGAACCGCGGTCGCGCGATGCTGGAGAAGATGGGTTGGAGCACAGGCATGGCACTTGGATCAGACCAGAATAAGGGTATCTTGCAACCGGTTCCTCACGTCATGAAACGGAGTAAAGCGGGCTTGGGTCAGGAGTAAATATCTTTCGGGTTCTTCGAGACACGAGGCAAAAATAGAAATTTGAGAAAACTTGATCCATTCGACCGATTCCTTATTCTCGAAAGGTGTATTGTACAACCGCGAACCCCGTTAACCCGTGAGAAGACATTGCCCCTTAAAAACAAGAACCATCCGTAACGCATTAAAAGACACCGAAAGGAGAATGGGGATAACTCGCCCCATCCATGGTCCTTAGACACCCGATGCCAGCAAACCCAAATGCCCGAAACCCGAAAACATTGCGAAGCAGGAACAGAACTTATTTCGTCGAGGAAGAGTACTTGGTGACGGCCTTCGTACCCTCAGACACGGCGTGCTTGGCAAGCTCACCCGGCAGGATAAGACGGACACTAGAAGTCAGGGGTTAGAATTGGAAGCCAAATCATATTCTTTGGATTGATGTGGGAGCCTTACGAGGTCTGGATTTCCCGCGAAGAGATGGTGGACTTCTTGTTGTACGCCGCGAGCTTGGAAGCCTCGGTCGCGACACGCTCGAAAATGTCTAAGGCGCGTTAGGAGGTATGTTCCAATCGAGGAACACGCGTTGGATGGATGCTTACCGTTGACGAACGAGTTCAGGATGGACATGGCACGGTTGGAGATACCAGTGTCGGGGTGGACCTGCTTCAGGACTAGAAGTACAGATGTTAGTCCAGGAGTCGCGTTCGCGCAGATCAGAATCTGCGGGACCAGAACGTGAAAACATACCCTTGTAGATGTAGGAAGAGTAGGTCTCCTTGCGCGCCTTGGTGCGCTTCTTCTTCTCGCCAGAGGCGGCGGTCTTCTTGCCGGCATCCTTCTTCTCGGGAGCCTTGGAGGCAGTGGCGGGAGCCTTAGAGGCGGGCTTCTTATCGGCCTTGGGAGGCATTTTGAAAATAGAAACTGGCTGGTGAGATGTTTTGGGAAAAGATGTGAGGTTGGTGCTGGTTGCAGAAATTAATACCTTCGCAGGAAGAGTGCCGTATGGAGAGTAGAAAAGATGGAGTTGGGAAATGGTTCGCGATGGAGGTTTGGGGGAGGCCGGACCTTTTTGTAGGTGGACGCGACCAGGTACTGATTCAGCAGGGAAGCTTTGCTGCGCGGGCCTGAGCGATAAATACAGAGGTACCTTGCTCCCGCAAATGAAATCGCACGTCAATCAGTTTTGGTGGGGGCAGGGTTCTGGGCAATGGCCACCCCGCTGCCAGCCCGCCGCGTTTTCGAGGGTGGGGCTTCCCACTGCGCGAAAGCCAGCACAAGCCACATCATAACATTTCCAAAATGGGGAATTTCTGGGGCTTCGCTCCACGAACGCGCTCCCAGAGCCGGGGTGGCCTTCGCGATTTCTTTCAACCAGGGGCCCAGGGATGCGACGCGACGCGCTTCATGATGGAGCTCCCCAGCCACAATAAGACCCCGTGATGCATCACGACACGATCTGGAGATTAACTGGGTAGCGAAAATCAGCAGCAGACAAGGAGGGCAACTTGCCATAAGCTAGCGCAAGTGACATCACAATCACGATAAGGACGCACGCAGAGCCAGCAACACTAGAGTGGCTGCCCAGCCTAGCGCCTGCAGCCAGTATCGCAGGACTGCTGCCGGACCAGCGCGCCTGCCGATCAGTGCGATTTACCAGCCACTGCAATGTGGGAGGGCAGGGCCCGATTTTGTGTTGTTTACTGGGGGTGGTGTGCCTCGCCCACTGGAAATTTGTTTATCGGGGAGGGAGGGGATGCAAGAGATTTCCGTTTCAGGACTAGCGCGGTTTTTTTCATGCGCCAGTGATCCGTGTATGTCCCGACCCCAACGCGAAAACTACTTAACGCTTCTCTCCCCCAGAAAGCGACCTTCACTCTTCCCCATCACCTCTCCAATTATTTGACATCCATCCCGAGCAACTCCAACAGCTATCGTCGTACTCGACAGTTCATACTCACATCCTTAAGCCACTCTATTCTACTCGAATAAACCCACCCCCCAAAACCCACATTCAAAATGACTGGAGGCGGCAAATCTGGTGGCAAGGCCAGCGGCGCGAAGAACGCGCAATCGTAAGTTTTCGGCACCATCACACCAAAACAAAGCGCGCATCTCCGAATTAGTTTTCTGACCTGCAATCCAGCCGTTCGTCCAAGGCCGGTCTCGCCTTCCCCGTCGGTCGTGTCCACCGTCTTCTACGGAAGGGTAACTACGCCCAGCGTGTTGGTGCTGGTGCGCCCGTCTACCTTGCGGCTGTTCTCGAGTACCTGGCTGCCGAGATTCTCGAGCTTGCCGGCAACGCCGCCCGCGACAACAAGAAGACCCGTATCATCCCCCGTCACCTCCAGCTCGCCATCCGGAATGACGAGGAGTTGAACAAGCTTCTGGGCCACGTCACCATCGCGCAAGGTGGTGTCCTCCCCAACATCCACCAGAGTACGTATCCATCCCTATCTGAGATATGCCTTCATGTTCACCGAGCTAATCGTTTTGAAAGACCTTCTTCCCAAGAAGACTGGCAAGGCTGGGGCCGCGAAGGGTGGAAGCGGAAGCCAACTTCTTTAGATGGTTTACGATTGTTTTTCTCGTTTCACGGCTGGTTGATTGTTTCGGGTATGGAATTTGGGGTCAAACGGTTCTGGGCTCTGGGTTGTTTTTCTGCGTTCCGGTTGTACAATAATGCCATGGCCAGGGTCATGAAATGAAATCTTCATGAGCATATCACGTTCCGGCTGTATTCTGTGACAGTGTCTACTACTCCTAAGTTGCCTCGAACTTTCACTCAATTTTCGAGGTAAATTGGAAGCGCCTAATTGAATGGAATAAATGTATGTCTATTAACTTGAACGATATCAAAGTCGAATGCTTTTAGTACTTTGCCGGCCGAGGGGCTGATAGACAAAGACGTTAGCATTCTCCGCAGCATGGGAAATATATAGACTCACGGTCGAGATACGGCGCGGGGATGTTCCTCTCGTACTTCGTTCCTAAAGGGGCCCATCAGTATTAAGCGCAAAGACAGATCAGCAGTCACGTCGAACGTACCGCCCGGCGCGCACGGCGGAATGTAAGGCTCGGGATGCTTCCACTCATCGAGGAGCTTCTCGGTCGCGGAAAGGAGCGCCTTTTGGGGGGGGCTGGCGTTAGCTTCGCGTCAAGACGGGGGAAGACTGCGGATGCCGGGCGCGTACTCGTTTTTGCCTCGGGTCGGCCACGTTTCGGTTCGCCTCGAAGAGGGAGCGGATGTAGAGTGCCTGGCCCCTCCAGACTGAGCGATGTACTGCCCAGTCGAGGGAAAGCTTCAGCGCCCTGCGGTACAGCGACCTGGAATGAAACTCGAGGTTAGCAAAGGCGAGCGCTGGACTACGCGAGAAAAGACTTCATGGTGGGGTCCGTACAGGGCCGCCTTGTTAGACGACATGATGGGAAATCGCGCGGCGATGCTGTGCTCCGCTGGCAGTCGGGGTTTGTCGTCGTCGTGGGTGATCCGTTAATTGGCGTTTGTTCGTAACAATCGCAAGTCTTTTGAGATTGGAAGGCCAGGAGCTTTCCGTTGGTTGGCGTCCTCAGGCATTACTTCCCGCGGGTCATTGGGCCTCCCATTGGCCAATCGCGCAAGGTCCTTTTTCCCGAGGTTGTAACCGTGCGTCAACAACAAGCTCCTAAGCCTTCCGACACACCAGGATTTCCCGCAGAGGAAAGACGCCTGATATTTTTTCCTCATTGACGAAACGCCACCGCGGAACAGCTCGCACTTTAGCTATATCTGTAGCTTCCCTTGAATTCGAAATCTCTGCTTTTCCCCCCAGCCGCGTGGCAGTTCCTCCCCCCGCCCCCAACTTTCCCGGTTCGCCAGAAAATGCTCGCTCGGAACGTCCTTCGCGCGGCGAGCCTCGTGCGTCCGCACCAGGCTCGGCGGCTCCCCCAGAACCTGCCGTTTATGATGCAGCAGGCGCGGAATTACGCGGCGTCCGTCACGATCAAGGTGCCCCAGATGGCCGAGTCGATATCCGAGGGCACGTTAAAACAGTTCACCAAGCAGGTCGGCGACTACGTCGAGCAGGATGAGGAGATCGCGACTATCGAGACCGACAAGGTGAGTAGGGCAGCATGGGTACCTCCGGCCAGGGCTGGTCGAGATGCTAAGACGCGCTGTAGATCGACGTCGCCGTCAACGCAACCGAGGCTGGTACCTTGAAGGAGCTTCTTGTCAGTGAGGAGGATACCGTTACCGTCGGCCAGGACCTCGCTACCATAGAACCCGGTGCCGCTCCGGAGGGCGGCGCCGAGAAGCCCGCTCCTCCCAAGGAGACCGGCGGAGAGAAAGAGGATGCCCCCAAGAAGGAGGAACAACCCGCCAAGGAGCCGGAACCCGCCCCGAAGCCTGAGAAGCAGGAGACGCCCGCCGCGCCCGCCGCGCCCGCACCGAAGCCCCAACAACCTAGCTCGTCGCAGCAGCCCGCCAAGGCCGCCACCGAGGGCTTCCCGGGCAGCCGAGAGGAGCGCCGCGTAGGTGGCCCAGAATCACTCTGCCGCATACCGTCTCTAACTCTGCCTAGGTCAAAATGAACCGCATGCGTCTACGGATCGCCGAGCGCCTGAAGCAGTCCCAGAACACCGCTGCCTCGCTCACGACGTTCAACGAAGTCGATATGAGCTCGCTCATGGAGTTCCGGAAGCTCTACAAGGATGAAGTCCTGAAGAAGACCGGGGTCAAGTTCGGCTTCATGGGTGCCTTCTCCCGTGCCTCTGTCCTTGCCATGAGGGATATCCCCGAGGTGAACGCTTCCATCGAGGGCCCGAATGGAGGTGACACCATCGTCTACCGCGACTACGTCGATATTAGCGTTGCCGTCGCCACCGAGAAGGGCCTGGTCACGCCCGTCGTCCGGAACGCGGAGGCGAAGGACATCATCGGCATTGAGCAGTCCATTGCCGAGATGGGCAAGAAGGTTCGTTCCACCAGTTGCGCCGCCAGGAGTTCGATTGCTAACTTTAGAACGTAACAGGCGCGAGACGGCAAGCTGACTCTCGAGGACATGGCCGGCGGGTCATTCACCATCAGCAACGGCGGCGTGTTTGGCTCCATGATGGGCACGCCAATCATCAACCTGCCGCAGAGTGCCGTGCTGGGCCTCCACGCCATCAAGGAGCGGCCGGTGGCGGTGAACGGCAAGATCGAGATCAGGCCGATGATGTACCTCGCTCTAACGTACGACCACCGCCTGCTTGACGGCAGGGAGGCGGTCCAGTTCCTGGTCAAGGTGAAGGAATACATTGAGGATCCCCGGAGGATGCTTCTCTGATCGGTCGAGGGATACGGGGATCTTGTACAATACATTGCAATAGAACGGATATAGGGAATTGATGCGCATTGCGGGATGTATTGCAGAGTATTTATCCGCTCCAGCCTCGAGTATAAGCTGGGGTTAAATGTAGGCACAGCGGGTGCTCAGCCATATTCTCGTCTAAGCGACGAGTACGGCATGAGGGTTATCATATCAAGTTCGGATAGCGAGGCGTGTACTGCTTTGGCTCAATGAGTTGACCCGACGATGAGCTATTCAACTCTCGTCTCGTCGTGTAGTGACTCCATCCAGAACTTCCGTACATTCTACGTGCAGCGAGATGTCTCACGGACAACGACCTGGAAGGTGGTATAAGGTGAGATGTGATAGAGCCGTGGCCGTTTCAACGTGATGGTATTCGTAGTTTCGTCAACAATGCCTGACGAAAGCCAAGAGCGACCAGACCAACGTCTCGACGAGTAGGGATGTAGATATAGCCGAATACTCAATCCAAAGTCTCATACCAGCGGCTGTGCTCCCTGCGAACTCCAGGTCCATTATACCGGATAACCCTAATCTTAGGGTTTCGATCATGTTCTCCGGCGCAAGCCCATTGATAGTGAGACAAGCCGTGATTAGTGATTTTTCTGTTTCCAGGACAATGGCTCGTGAAACGAGTATAGCCTTCGAGACCCAGGCTCGCGACATCTGGGCCGGGGGTTGACGCTGGCTGTGTAAATGTCTGGCCTCGCGGTCTGTTGCAAGGCGCGCCTCCTGCTGCGCAGGAACGCATATAATCCAAAGAGCAAGTCCCTTGTCGCCTAGCCTCACACAGGCCCCGGGAATACATTGAGACAAGGTAAATCCTCATACCTATCTGTACACTGCGCTCAATACGCGTTTCTTTCCAGTCGACCTCCTCCGGCGTGCTGCCCTTGGGGCTGTGTTGTTCCGAGGGCCCCAGGCCGCGTAAATTTCCTCCTCTTCACGTTCTCTTCCGGGTCATGGCCCTTGATCCCCGGTCACTGACCTTCCCTTGGTGATAGTAATCATAAGATAATTCACAAGACCAAAAATTTTCACCTCGTGAAGTTACGAGCCGCAGACATTGAATAGCCAGTGAGGATATGCCCCGGCATGGAACACGCCCATGATCGCCAACACCAGCAGTAGCAACCCATCCAGATTCAATACTTTACAAGGAGGCTTTACGTCGTTTGGGAATCAGAGTCATTCCTGTCCGCCTTCTCTGGCTTCGGAAGTCGAATAGTTGATTACCATGTATGACAGGAGAGCCGCCAAATATGATAAACACCGTCTCGCGTAGCGGCCTTGTCATGGAATTGGCCGAAGGGGTACACATTCTTCGGGTCATCCTCTTCTCAAGGACCTGTAGCCAGATCCCGCCGTTTCTGGCTGCCTCATCATTCGGAACGACCTCAGCCTTGTTTCGTGGTCTGGTCGTGTCTCGTGTAAGTGAGCATTTATTGGGAAAAATATATTGTCAACCGTCGCGACACGACTTCTCTTGAGGTTCTATTATGAATTCGAGAAGTAATACATGCCTCAAGCACACGGCGACGCGACGAGACGTTGATACGAGACAGCGGATGCTGCCGTTGTGCTCAGGGTCCGCGTAGCTGATAGTCTTCGTCCAAGTACAGCAGATGTGGGTGGACCTGGCAGCGACGACACCAAAGGGCAGAGACCAGGCACAGGGTTGAGTATGTACGCCCTTTTTTCTTTTCTATTCTTTCTTCTCTATGTCCATGACAGACTGCATGCCATTCTTCGGCAGCTGGAACGACGCGCATTTACTCCTGGCTCTCTGGCACCTCAGAACCCGCCCTCGAGAATGCCCTCCCCGTACAGCCTCTTTGTTTACTTCGCCCGAAGCCTCACTTATAACCGCGTTTGCCGCAACAACAGCTCCACACTAGTCTCTCGAGCATTGGACTCCGGGTTCTAAGGACGCAGACTCCGAGCCTGTGGATTCAAGTTGAGTATAAAGCTTGCACAGTCCCCCTCGTGAAGGAAATCCCCTCATCACCTCTACAGCTACACTGTACTCGGCCACGAAGTCAACAACAGTAGGGATGACCTCAGATCTCCTCATCGCGCCGTCCAAGAGAATTATAGTGAATTGCGTGACAGGGCGGGGGTCCTGAGGTGCCGACGCGCCGGCTTTCCGCTGCATCGTCGGATTCCGTAATACTTGCCGGTTTCGGCGCCTTTATGCGGACATATCTAACCTCATCCTTCTTGTGGACAAATTAGCATTGCACCGGCCGACGGCTCACCGGAGGATAAGAAATACATTCAATACAACCACGACGAAACGCCAAAAATGGCGGCCAAATCCATCACCGCCCAAGAGCTCCGTCGGCACTGGGTCAATCGGCAAGAAATCGCCCTGCTCGACGTCCGCGAAGAGGGCCCCTACTCCCTCTCGCATCCCCTCTTCTCACTGAGCGTGCCCGTATCTGAAATCGAGGAGAAGCTTCCCCCCTTAGTCCCCCGGCTGTCGGCCCCCATCGTCGTCTACGATGACGGCGAGGGCTACGTCGACCGCGCCGTACGCCGAATCTCGGCCTTGGGATACCGCGACGTTGCCGTCCTGGAAGGCGGCTTATCAGCATATGCACTCGTGGGAGAGGTTTACCGCGACGTCAACGTGCCCTCCAAGGCCTTCGGCGAGCTCGTCGAGGCCATCCGGCAGACCCCATCTCTGTCCGCCCGCGACGCCAAGGGCCTCTTGGAGAGCAACGACGACGTGGTGGTGCTGGACGCCAGAAGGTTCGAGGAGTACAACACGATGAGCATCCCCCGCGGCCAGAGCTGTCCCGGAGGCGAGCTCCTCTACCGCATCTTCGAGGTCGCGCCCTCGCCGGAGACGACGGTCATCGTCAACTGCGCTGGCCGCACGCGCGGGCTGCTGGGGACCCAGTCGTTGCTGAACTCGGGTGTTCCGAACAAGGTTGTGGCCCTCAGGAATGGGACGATCGGGTGGACGCTGGAAGGGCTGGAGCTGGATAAGAATAAGGCCCTGCGGGCGCCAAAGCCGTCATCCGAGGCGAGCCTCAAAGCAAGGGAGCGGGCCAAGGCCTGGGCGGGGCATGTGGGCGTGCCGATGATCGATAGCGGGCAGTTCTCGCGGCTCGTGGAAGAGGCAGAGTCCAGGTCACTTTACCTGCTGGATGTCAGAGACCCGGAAGAATATGCCCAGGGCCACCCTCCGGGCTTCGCGTCAGCTCCTGGTGGCCAACTAGTTCAGGCTACGGATGAGTGGGTAGGCGTCAGGGGCGGCCGGATCGTCTTGTATGATACGGACGGGGTGAGGGCGCGGATGACGGGCTCTTGGCTTCTGCAGCTCGGGTGGGAGGTTTACGTCCTGGACGAACAGTGTCCTATACCAGAGAGTATCCCTGCGCCAGAGAAGCCTTCTTGGGAGGCGCCAATCTCCGCTTCTATTTCGGTAGACGGCCTCGTAAGACTGTCGGATGTGATGGTTATTGACCTTGCGCGAAGCCCCGTCTACCGAAAAGGCCACATCCCAGGCGCATCGTTCGCCTCGGGCCCAGAACTCGCACGAGACCTAAACGCCCTCGGCGGCTCAGGCCCGCTTGTTCTAACCTCACCAGACGGCAATGTCGCCGCAGCGAACGTCGACCACGCGCGCCGGGCCGTCTCGCGGGAAGTATTCTACCTAGCAGGAGGCACGCAAGCCTGGGTGGCATCAGGCCAGTCCTTGGAGACAGAGGCCCACTGGATCTCGGAGCCGACCGACGTCTACAAGAGACCCTACGAGGGGACGAGCAACGCGCGCGAGGACATGCAGGCGTATATCGACTGGGAGCACGGACTTGTGGCCCAGCTTGCGAATGACGGCGTTTCGTGCTTCCGCGTTGCGAGGGGTAGGCCTATTGCTTCGGACGACTTATAATCCATCCCATCTTGGACGCTACTACAGAATATTATATCTCCCTCTGGGATAATGTCATTCCTCATATCTGCCTATGCAAAGCCACTCAGTGATGATGGGTTCTGCGTTCGCCAGCGCGTAGATTCGATCGCTATCGTCAACTACGAATCGTGCACCAACCTCTGGACGAACGGACTCCTACGGAGCTACTTGTATGTGCAAAGGCAGCATGTGCTCTTCCCGTATTGATGCCATTATCAATCATCTTGGCCAAGACTACGTCTTTCCCGCCCCTCTCGCCCCTCATCCTACTCGAGTTTCTGGTGTTAGTCACATCAGAAGCTAATGCATGCCATGCCCCCGAAGAAAAAACGGGGCCCCAAAATTCCTCCAGAATTTTCTCTCAAAATGGCCTCCGACAATCGGTTCAAGTTCGACAAATTCGACTTGCCGAATGTGAGTCAGTGATCCGGCAGGTCTCGGACACTTCCGGGTACACCGTATCCTACAGCGCCGACACAGGTGCCCTTGCCAGTGCGTCGCCTGACAGTTCGGTGTCTCGTCTCTCAGATATTTAAGCATCACCAACACAGGCGCTCTTCACCAAACATCGACACCATGGACTGCGAAGCTCAATCGGGGTCTCCCTCTCCTCGGAGGGACCAGCACATCCCGGCCGAGGTCCTACGACAGAAACTACGCGAGCGTAACCAGCACGGCTGGAGGCGCATCGCGCTGCACTTCACGCCCTCCTGGTTCTCCGTCAACATGGGGACCGGCGTCGTCTCCATCCTGCTCTATACCCTCCCCTACAACGCCGCCTGGCTCCGCTACCTCGCCGTCTCCATCTTCGCCCTCAACGTCAGCCTCTTCTCCGCCTTCCTTGCCGCCTCCGTCACCCGCTACGTCGCCTTCCCCGGCATATTCCTCGACATGTTGCGCCACCCGACACAATCGCTCTTCCTGGGGACTTTCCCAATGGGCTTCGCAACGATATGCAACATGTTCGTCTACGTGTGCGTGCGCGCCTGGGGTGCGTGGGCCATGAACCTGGCGTGGGCGATGTGGTGGCTAGACGCGACGCTCTCGGTGGTGATATGCATGTTCCTCCCATTCGCGATCATGTACGTGCATCACAACGGGCAGAGTAGCAAGACGCTTCAGGATATGACTGCGGTTTGGCTCCTGCCCGTGGTCAGCACGATTGTCGCGTCGGCTACGGGCGGCATCACGGCCGAAGCGCTGGTTGAGGCGGGGCGGAGCCAGCACGCGTTGTGGACGGTGATCGTCTCGTATGTGCTGCTAGGAACGGGATTACCGCTCGCGATGGTCATTCTGGTTATCTACTTCCAGAGACTAACACTGCATCGGCTGCCGCCGCTGCCCATGATCGTGTCGGTCTTTCTGCCCATGGGGCCGCTGGGACAGGGCTCTTTCGCCTTGATGCAGCTGGGACAGGTCGGAAGCACTATTCTCCCTACCCTCGAAGGCATACCGGCGAACATCGACAACCAGGCGGGGGTAGTGCTGAGAGTGTTTGGCGTTGTCGTCTCGCTCATCATGTGGGGGTATGGCCTTGTCTGGCTGTTCTTTGCGATCGTCAGCGTCACCAGGTCAAATCCGCCTTTCAATATGGGTAAGTCAAAGCAACTGATCCTCAGTGGTCGAGTCCACACTCTAACAAGTCGCTCCAGGTTGGTGGGCTTTCACCTTCCCGCTGGGCGTGTACGCTGTTTCGACGACGACGCTGGGAAATCAGCTGGGAAGCTCTGTTTTCATGGTCCTGGGGACCATTTTCTCGCTGTCTGTGGTTCTCCTGTGGCTTGTCGTTGCCGTCAAAACTGTCATGGCAAGCTGGAGAGGCACCATCCTCTTTGCCCCATGCGCCCAGGCGTTCGAAGAACGGTGGATTGATGAAAAGGTGGAGGTTTACGCAAGGTCTTGAGAAGGAAGAGGGAGGGGTTGGATATGATGATGAGACCAAAATTCTTGACGACTCTGATGATAGCGAGCATTAGAGAGCTACGAGCCTCTTGTAATACACTCAGGACGGATATATAATGGGATGGGCGAAATGATGGATAACTTCGTCTTGGGCTGGCGTGAGCGCGTTTTGTTTTCCTAGGGACGGCTCCTTCCCCACCGCAATTAAACCACACGCGAGAGCTGCATGATCAGCGGAATTGCAGGGCATGCGGAACGTTGCCGTGCTTCGCGTCAGAGGCGCGTCTCCGCACGTGACACCTCTGTCCCCGTCTTCCGCCTGGCTGGGAGTTGTTAGTCAGCCCGCGCCTGTTTAGAGGGACGACAAGACAATTTTCTTTCCGAACGCGGACACTGACCCAGCTATTGCCGACGGCTAATCCCTCCGTCACACCGAGCCGCCCGCCAAACTTTGCAGGGTCGCGCACAATCCCCCACGCGACCATGTCTTTTCGTCTTGCGCGCGCTGGCTCGCTATGGGCGTGGCAGCCTGGCCGCCGATGGTTCGCCTCGGCGAGCAGCACCGTGCCCCTCGCCTATGACTACCACCCGCCACCGAAACCGGGCCCGCGGGACCAGCACCCGATCCTCTTCATGCATGGGCTTTTCGGGTCCAAGAAGAACAACAGGGGGATGAGCAAGTAAACAAACACCGTTTCTGACCCTAGTTGCGACCATGTTACCGGCGCCGTAATCGATGCGCGCGACGAGCTAGCTGACGGGGATTTGTGTATAGGCGGTTAGCGAGCGACCTCGGCCGGCCAATCTTTGCACTTGTGAGGCGGCGACTATAAACCAGTGGTTTCTCCTAGTATGCAACTGACGAGGATGGAAACGACCTAGGACCTTCGTAACCATGGCGATTCACCGCATGACCCTACCCATGACTACACGTCCATGGCCGCCGATGTCCTGGCCTTCATCAAGGAGCACGGCCTCAACCCCCCCACGCTGATCGGCCACTCCATGTTCGTATAATCGTACTCTGCCTGTCCCGCCTGTGACCCGAGTCGCTCCTAACGGTGACATCTCAATGCAGGGGCGCGAAGACGGCCATGACGCTGGCCCTCCAGTCGCCCGAGCACGTATCCGACCTGGTATCCGTAGATAACGCGCCCCTGGACGCGCCCCTGAGGACCGGCTTCGCGCAGTATGTAAAGGGCATGAAGAAGATCGAGAGCGCCGGCGTGACGAGGCTGAGCGAGGCGGACGCCATCCTAAGTGACTACGAGGAGGCAAGTGGACTAGACACAGCCCCCCCTTCTCCCCAAAGCACACGTAGCGCCCTGACTGCTCACACCTTTCGGTTCTCCCGTTGTAGTCACTCCCAATCCGCCAATTCCTCCTAGGAAACCTCTACCAGCCGCCCGGCTCCAACACGCGCAAGTTCCGCGTGCCCCTACCGACGCTGGCCAAAAGCCTCGACGCCATGGGCGACTTCCCCTTCAAGGACCCGAGCGCGATCCGCTTCGAGAAGCCGGCGCTGTTCGTCAGGGGCACGACCAGCACGTACGTGCCTGACGAGGTCATCCCGCTAATCGGCCAGTTCTTCCCGCGCTTCCGGCTCGCCGACGTTGAGGCGGGGCACTGGCTCATATCGGAGAACCCGGAGGAGTTCAGGAGAGGTACGTCGCGGCGCTGGAGCCTTTGCACCCTTGTAAATTGTTGTCCGGTGCTAAAAATATGTGCGCTTGGTATTAGCTGTTGTGGATTTCCTGCACCCCCCTGACGATGCCTAACATGGATTAAAGGGTTGGCAGAAGCGGGAATCCGCGCCTGTTTACCAGGCGCGGCTGTTGTGTTTTCATAGAATTGGGATAGACCGGCCTTCACATCGTATTATTAGACGGGGAATAGAGTCTTGAGTTTACTTTTTTTGTTCACCTGCTTGTCGAGCCAGCACCCGAGTCCCGAAGCCACCTAATGCTGCGCCATTTCAAGGGGAACTCATAGAAGCCCAGTAGAAAACAAAAACCGGAAAAGAAACCCATAGACCATTCATGGCTCTACCCGTTTGCCCCTAATTTCATCATCGATTCAATGATATCATGAGTTTCCCTTCATACCTCCTCCAGCACGCGCTCCTTGAACTCCCTCTCAACCCGCTGGCCCTTCTCATCCGTGGTGGACTCGCCGTGGAGCGCCATGAGGGCACCGAGGTCGAACTTAGGCGCCTTCAGGAGCTTCACCTTCCGGATGTGGACCTATCGTCACGTTAGCTCGGAACATTCCTGGGTAGCGTTTTCCTCAGCCGGGGGTATGCTGCCATACGTTCTGGAGGGGGTAGATCCCCTGGGTGGCCTTCTCAATTTCCCTCCCGATGACCTCGGGAATCAGCTTGGCGGTGAGCTGGGTGAGCGTGCAGCTCGAGGCCTCGCGCTGCATGATCTCCGTCATCTTCGCCCGGATCTCGCGGATCTGCGACGACGCGGCATAGGTCGTCTTCTTGACCTGGTTGGGCCGGCGCTTGGTGAAGGCGATCGCGAAGAGCCTGAGGGTGTAGTCGTCGGTGGTCTTGACGGTGATGTTGGCCTCGATGAGGGTCTGCCACTTGCGGACGAGCGACCTGAGCTTGTCGGTGGTGAAGTTGAGGCCGTGGAAGTTGGTCAGGCAGTTCTTGCCCTGGACCTCGTCAACCCGAAGGCGGACCTTGCGGAAGGAGTGGTCCTCGTCCTTCTGGAGATCGGCGAGCGAGACTTCGAGGACACGGCCCTTGAGGGCGTCGTTGGCGTTCTTGAGACCGGTCGTCCTGTTCACCAGGGTCTTACCGACACTGTCATATTGGTTAGATTGTGTTTCGGGATTCCTGCGCGTATCGCTTTTGCAACTCACTCTCGGACGTTAAAGGGAGCAGGCGCCTGTCGATGACGTTAGTTTCACATCCGAAAACGATAGCAATTGAACGTGTTATCATACCTTAATCGAGTACCAGTCCTTGCGCATGAACGGGTCCTGAGTCTTCTTCTTGAGACCCTTCTTGCCCTTGGAGAGGCGCTTGTTCCTATCCACATTGTCAGCAACAAACCATCTCGCCGAAGCTCAATGGCATGAGCCAGAGGAAAGAAAGGGCTATCTTACTTTCCGACAGCCATGTTGGGCTTTATCCAGGTGTCGGTGAACGGTTGAGTGGTTGTTGTCGAGCAAGAATTGCTTCGGGGAAGGGACGGTCGGAGGTCAGAGGAATTTTTATCGAGGAGATGGAGTCTCGATTTTCGGTCATTTGAAAGTTGTGTGTGCCGTTGGGTCGGTGGGGGTGGGGCCTCCAAATCCCAACCTGGTTCGTGGCCAGCGTGAGCTGACATAATTTCGAATTTACACGTGACCTTTGTGGCCCAACGACAGAGCGACCTTATTCAGCACACATCAAGATGGGGCGAGGGCTCACAGGTGTTTTTCCAAGAGTTTGGGCCCACCGCGTCCCACCCTGACGCGCTAGCAACGCGCCGGCACCCCGATTCTGAATTCCTACACGACGTCCCTGAACGATATCGAACTTGCCTCCTCGTGATCCGGAAATTTGAAATTAGCAGATATAGACAAGTGAACGGACTCTAATACCTCCAACCCCATGAATCCATTGTGAGAGCGTAAACGCGGGTCAACCGAAGACCGTTGTCGCCCCCCTCTTTGGCGTCTTTATTGCAGGCCATGCTACAAGGAGAGCGCCCTAAGGAGTTTCCACTCTATTTTCAATATTACTCCTTTCGGACTTATTAAACCCAGCCCCGCCGAGGTTTCGTCATGTTGGGCGTTGTTGGACTGGATGCCCACCCGTGGAGCAAGCTACCAAACTGAGAACTGACCCAGAGTGCCGCTCCTAGCCTTCACTCCTCTCTTACAGCTTGGCTCCTATAGTTGTCTCTAGAGTGCTATCCTACGAACGCTCTGCAGCTGCTATAGGTGAACTGCTACAAATTCGCAGGTTGATGCGCATCAACACTGTCATTAGCGAACGTAGTCTCCGCAATCGTAAGTATTAGTCCTAGAGCAGACACGACTACTTTGTAACATTACAGGTTCCCTAGTATGAGTAACCCTGCCTCTCTGTCGCGCCTCTCGCCCTTATCGGAAGAGTGGAGCATCAAACTGCGTGGAATATACGAGCAGTCCCCTAAGCACCGATGCCAAAAGGGTGCCGTATTCGTAGGTTCCGGTCCTAGGATATAGGCGCTGATGGCCAATCAATGGTCGATGCTGATGGCAAGTTAGCGAGTGGGTTCAGGCAAGGATGAATAAGGAATCTACGCACTCCTCCCACACCCTTCCTTGGACTGCACGAAGCTCTTCCTCTGTCATCCTCTTTCCAGTTGTGAAGTATCCTGAGAAAGCGTGTTAGCCTATTGGTGAAAAGACGTGGTGTACAGCGACGCACCAGCGGTGATCTTCGCGTCGATCTCAACCCGGGAGTCCTCTGGGACCCGGTCTTCGGGAAGTTCCACCCTCTCGTGGATCGGTATGCTACACCGCCGTTAGATATGTGCTTGAAAGTGGCGGTCGGAGATTCACTTACCCCTGTTCTACAATTGCATCGTGCTTCATGCTGTTGCGTGGATAGTGAGCCACTTGCGGATGACAGTCGCACGGCCTGGGTGAGAAGTGCGTGGCTTACTTGCTCATGCTAAGCATCCTGTCGATCTTCTTGATCCCAAGCCAATGCAAAATATCGGGCATCAAGGCCTGGAAGCGCATGTCCTTCACGCCAGCAATATTCTCGGTACGTCGGAAGTAGTCAGAAGCCCTGTCTTCTCCTCTCTTCCGGGCGTTGTAAACGACTGCAACACACTCCGTGTTAGCCGAGCTACGTCTTCTCAAATCGGGATCCAATGAGTCAAGATCATGATGAAAGGGGATTCGGGGTAAACCAGCGGGATGCGATGGAAGCAAGAGTGGTTCCGAGGTAGAACAGCTCTCGTTCGAGACATACGATACTAATATCTGTTAATGCTGTTCGCGGCTAGGGAGGGATCTTGTCGGGAATGATCATACCTTGGTCACCTCTCCGAGAGCTCGCCCTTCCTTTCGGAAGTAGATGACTACCCCACTCCCTCCCTTCTGGGCTTCCTTAACTGCCTCCTCGATTCCAAAAATGAGGTACGGCCGGCACGTGCAGATATCAGAACCAAAGACGTCGCTGCCGTTGCACTGCAGATGTGATAAGCCGAACGTTCTGGTTACGGAGCTGTATCTATGACACTCACCTCGTCATGAATTCGCAATGCCAGTCTCGAAGACTCGTCGGACATCTTTTGTGGGTTACCGAAGCAATAAACGGTCAAACCTCCTGCAAAAGTAACATATTAGCGTATGTTGCCTCGTAGTCTCAGTTCGTTTGCAACTGGACGGGACGAAGCATCGTACCGATCGGGGGAAGGAAGAGCTTGATATCGCCCCGGGTGATTAACTATGCCGACTTGTGTTAGTGCCAAGGCGTGCCTAATGAGATCCAGTAAGATCCTACTTCAGGATAGCTTCCGCCAGTGTGCTCGAAGAGCGAGCGGCGTAGAGTCGCCTCATCTAGAGTTGTTAGGTGTACTGCTCTCTCTTGGAGTGGTCTTTGGAACTCACCAATACCGAACCTTGAAGCTACCCCTGGAAGATACCAGACCTTGAGACGGCTACAGTCAGATAAGGTCCTGTCATTCGACATGTATGCAGGGCAAACTAACGGGCTCCACTGCGAACTTGGTGACTGCCAGCTCTCCCATGTCGTTTAGGCACACTTTGCCATCCGGAACCCTATCATTTGTCGGTTATTTGACTCGTGCGTCAATGACAGACCGGGAACTCACAGGCGGCCACTTTTAACACTCTCCTCAAGCTCCGGAAGCTGTCGTTAAAAGTTAGCTGTGTAGGTGCTCAGGGCTCGTAAGGCGTGAGGCGGGGCATACCTTCATGTGGGCCTTGGTGATCGCGATCGTTGGGCGAATATCGACTGACTAGAGCGTCAGGATGTACGACTAACGCTGGGTCATAGGGGATGGGAACTCACGGTTATCCGCGTCCATGAGATCCTTGAAGATCCAGGGGGCGAGGTGTCCCCAGGGGTCCATGGAAACGATCTTTTCTGGATCGGCCCACTGGGGGAATGGGCCAATGTCCGAGGCAGGCTCCGTGTTTGTGTAGTCTGGTCTTTTGCCGATAAGCTCATCATGGCTCGATAGGAGGTATATTCTGAGCTACGAACCTGTGACCGACGTCGAGCTCCTTGCTGGCAACGGCAAGCGCGTGATATATCGAGTATGAGCCACCGCTGGAGAAGATTAGCCTCAACTCAGGAAGTACTTCTCAGTAATGAACTCACTGGGCTAGATGATTAGTTGAGAATAGGGTTAGCTACTCATATTCGCCAGTGTCGGTCGTGGCTCCTAGAGATAGTAGCATACCTCCAATGGCTGGCAAGTCAATACAAGTTAGCCCCGACTGGAATGGGACCGTGAACACAATGTACAGCATACCATTTCGTCTTCTGAGAGTGCAGGGCGACCTCGAGACTGCAACTGGACCTCTCTGTTTGGGATCTACGTGACCCCATCTCATTGGGAGGGGATTGATTCCTGTTTGCTTTGGGTATGTACTATGAAGTCCAGATGCTTAGCACCTGAAGAGGTGGCCGCCAGGACATATTGAAAATCTGCATGCTATGGCGGACATACGTGAGAACGATACGAGATGAAAAGCCCGCCCGAGTGCGCGTGGGCGACGCGACCGGGACCTGGGCCGGGGTCTCTGCCCGAGCGTTGGAGTCACCATCCTCTGGTCGGGTACCTTAGCTGTTGTTCTTTTACCTCGGTGTGCCCAATGTATCCCTAGAGGCGTAAACTAGGCACGCGAAGACCACCTCGACTAACCTGATCGGCCAATACGGCTGCCTTCATCTTGGTCCATTCTCCGTTCTAAAGCCTCAACAGACGAAGCCAAGCGGGACTGGCCACGCTGTAGCTCACCGAGAGCTTCCAAGATCGTGGATAAACCGGTTCCGTCTTCCATGACTGATACCTGTATTCACGAACCGAGAGAGTGGCGAGGGAAGGATCAGGTGACTGAAAACAAATCGCCAAAGGCAAAGGCAAGATGAAGGTGAACGAGCACTGGTGTTATCCGAGGGGATGGAATGTTTAATATTCATTGATTGGTATTGCTAGATAACGGAGGCGAGAAGCGGTGTAAGGAAGGCGAACCCAGCACTGCTGGGTGCTCCTGATAGGTAGGACACCGGTCCATGTGACCCCGAACGCATGGCCGTCTTTCAGTGGCATCGGAGATTCCCCCCTCTCTGTGCGTCCAGCTTATCTCACAGCGGGATCCCTAGCGTCCCGCAGAGTTACACGCCACACGCTATCTGTAAAGCCCGCCCAAACATCAGGCTCAGATAACAAGAACAAGAACGAGAGGGCGATTCAGACGCAGCGGACGTCGAGTATTTAAATAGCCGAAGTGAGGATGTTCTTTCGGGTGTCTTACAGGTCAAACGAATAGAAACGCAGTGTATTCCCCGAAAGAGGAAAGACCCAGTCCATTTCTTCCCTAGCCCCTGAAACCGGATCCCGTGCTCACTGAGTGAATTCGTTGTTCTCCGGTCGCGTGGGCGGCCCCAGCGTGGAGTCGCTGAATGACGACACCGACGCGACCCCGGAATTGAGATCTTCCACGCGCCAACAGCGAGGTTCCTTGCGGGGGGGCCTTTGAGCCGTCAAGAATCACCTACGCCAACGGCAACGCGGGGACAAGCGGCAACCAAAGTGCGCCTTCTTCTCTCATCTGTAATAATTTCTAGACTAGAATATTGGCCTTTGGCTCTCGGCGCGGAAAAAAAAGCAGAATCGCCCAACTCCTTCTCAAACCGTGTGCGCCGGGTCCGAACTCCTTGCAGCGTAAAAGTAACCTGCACAACCAGTCAAGGGAAATAGACATACATAACACTAACTGTGTTCATCCAAGAACCCTTCAGTTATGGCAGTTCAGCGTTCCATCCAGTCTACGAATAGCACTTGATGACGAATCATACCCCCAGCAATCATTGGAGAATGTTGGATTTCACCGATAGTAACTTTCCTGGGAATTGACTCGTAACGCAACGAGCCCATTACTCCTCTCTGCCCGGGAAGGACGCCCGACCTCCTGTTGGGGGCAGGAGCCAGGGGTACTACCACTGCGACTGTATCGATATGGAGGAGGGTATTGTTTGAAAACTCGATGATGTAGGATATCTGGACTCGTATGACTCTTGAGAAGCGCTAGGGTTAATAGCCTGCGCGGTTAGTAATGTAGTCTTGAAACTGGTTAGAGAGGGTGTCATCTGTAATAAACGTCATTTGCGCCCTGTATCCCATAGTGTCTTGACGTTAAGGAGAGACTCGTCTGGCGGTGGGACCTCACGGTCGATAGCCGCCAGCATGAGCTTGCATTCTACCACAGGGAGGTTGGCTTCAAGAGCAGCGTCGAGAGTGAAATGACGACGACTCGGGGGTAACGTCCCCCAACCCCCGAGTCGGCAAACCCTTCTTTCAACCGTGATCGTTCGCCAAGTGTGAGCGGCTTCGGGGGGTTTGCGGACCGGAGGAGACCATAAGAATGGTCCGATCAGAACTGCTTGCATCTCCTTTGGCGGTGCGCGCCTCTCGGTCCTCGCGAGCTCAGACAGCGAGGGAACGGGAAGCTTTCTCGTTGTGGTTCCGAGGCGGTCAGAGCAGTGGGAATAGTCACAGGTGTCATAAAAAACTTCGAGACGGTCGACAACTGCTGCTGCCGCCGTCGTGAGTGACGGTTTCGTAGGAAGGGGAATGCGCAAGCCCGGGCGTTTGTCGGACAATTTGTTTAACTATAATGGTTCTCCGAAACTGAAAGCGGAGAGGCTTGGAGCAGAGGCACGTTAGCTTTCACCCGTCGCTTCGAGTTGGCGTAGACGCCAAGACACGAGGGGTCCGACTGCCGGTGCTGTCTGAAGATGGAATAGGTTAGTGCGGTGGTCAGTGGCCGTTGGGTGCGTGGGGCACAACACTACAGAGATTATTACATAACCCCTAGTTGTCTCGTCCTGCGCCCGCTCTTACACTTTTCCGGAGATTATTGAGTAGTAATCAAACCGCCAAATGGTCCGAACGCAAGCGGCCAGCTTCACACGTCCCCCCTAGCTTTCATTCCTGGGCGCGAATCCAAGACCCGAACAACCGCGCCGGGGCCCGACTTGGTGCATGCATCCGGCCGCCATGGTCCGCATACCAGGACACTGAGGATTGTAGCTTGGTGCAGGCGGGCAGCTAGCCGGCTGTGGATACGTACGACACCGCCTCGTAACTTCACTCCTTTTGTTCGTGGATTGTTTTAAAGAGACAGGATGTCTTGGCTCTTTGGTGCGCCCGGCCAAAGGGCTGGGAAGAGCGACATCCAGCGCAGTAAGAAACGCGGTAGAATGGCGCAGGCTACAGCGTCTCTAAAAGGTCTCGTGGTGAAGGTGAACGAGAGGTCCAAGGCACAGCGCCTGGGGGTGAGATATTCTATACTGCTGAGCTGTGGGCTCTGGAACGACTAACACGGATAAGATGTCTGATCTCGGGCTGTTTGCCTATGAGAAGAGGATGCCCGCTCGGCTTGAGGCGCTTCTCCGTAGTCACGAGGTAGTCAGTAGTGCTCGTGAGCCGCCTGCCCATCCATGACTTGCCTGTCCGTCTACCACCAGCATATTAACTTCGCAATAGGCAGTATGGAAGTACTTATGCGTTGCCTTGCGCAGACGGCCACAACGGAGTCAGCGTACCTCTGTGATCCGCGTGTCCAACAGATCTTCAAGCTGGAGCGCGAGGGTAAGCACCCCGGCCAGAAGCCACTTCCCCGGGAGACACCCACCTCGCTGACATCTCAACACAAGGCCAGTTCTGCGGCTATCGCAACATCCAGATGCTATCGTCATACATCATCGCCTCCGAGATGCCCGGCTCGCAACACTTCGCGAACAAGATCCCTTCGATCTTCAACATCCAGGATGCCATCGAGAGCGCGTGGAGGCGGGGCATCCGGTCCGAGGGACTCATTGAGACTGGGGGAATCAAGGGCACGAGGAAGTTCATAGGCACACCCGAGGTCAGAGCTTGGCTGCCTGGATCCACCTACCGATGCCATCGTGCTGACTGTATTGCAGGCCGAAACACTGTTCACAAGCTTCGAGATTCCGTGAGGTCTCCTTTGCCGTTTGCCTACCGGCTGCTGAGTACTGACTTTCCAAGCTACAAGGTCCATATTATACGGTCTGGCAAGCGGAAAAGCAGCGCCAGAGTCCTGTTACGGACGGTGGAAGAATATTTCCAAGGGGGTTGTCAAGAGGTAACAGCAGATTCTTCGCACAAGGCTAGGAGTACCTCCCTCCCGCCTCTCTACTTCCAGACCCCTGGTGCGCTCCTCACAGTATAAGCAATTATGACACCATCGCGCTAACTCCCGCCGCAGTCCACTCCATGACGATCGTCGGCATCGAAAAACTCAGCAATGGAGAGACGAACCTCCTCGTGTTCGACCCAAAGTACCACGACGTGGAGAGGGTGTGCGGGGCTATAGAACGAGACTTCCAGGCAGGAGAGAGGAAGGAATTCCTCGCGCGCTACCGCAAGGACTTGTCTTACCTCGCAAGACATTCTGAATTCGAGCTTCTAGAGTAGGTTTCTAGCTCCCTCGTCTCACCCTCGATGGCCCCTTGCTGACTGCACCTCCTAGGCTCACTTATCGCAAGGATAAATAACGTCCGTGCAATAAGCCTTAGATTGCGACTTCCGTGGGCTGCGGAGGGGGGATGGTTGGCGATCTAGGTAGTTAGGAGTCAGGCGACCTGGTCCCGTACGACCATCAGTCCTTGCGCTCAGCAAACCATGCCTGTAGCTTTTCCAGGGCCCGAGACCGATGTGATATCTTGTTCTTCTCCTCCTTCGGCATCTCAGCGTACCTATCTCACTGGTAAGCAAATCTTGGGCTATTTGCCAGGCCGTATCAGCCCGGGAGTGTACATACGTCCGGCCGTCATGTTCGAAACAAGCATCCCAGCCTTTCACAATGGGGGGTTAGCGACGACTTTTTCATACGGAGGATCATTATTTCCTACCGAAGTTCTGCGGTCCTCTGGGAGGTACAATAACACCCTATTTTTGGTGTCAGTAAGATAGAATAGACAGTACCCATGGATGTCAGACGAATACTACCGTCTGAAGCTGCGTCAAACCTACCCTCGTGCGTCCTTGGAATAGAATGGGCTTCTCGCCGGGCCCGGCCGAGTAGCCAAAAGTGCAGACGGCCTCGGCAGACTTGTCCGGGAACCCAGCCACGAGCCTCGCTAGCCCATCATTACCCAGCTTCGTCTGGAACCATTTGCTGCTAGTCGTTACTATCGCCTCCATGCCGCAGAGCCAATGTTGATTCCACCTACATGTAGGGCCCAGGAAGCCCATCCCACGCATCAAAACAAAGCGCCGTGTCCTCAACTAGCACAGGCCCGTTCACCTATTTCACATCAGTCGCCGAAACCCACACACGGCATGCAAGAAGACCAGAGCATACCACCTCGGCAGCCTTGCGGCACTTGGCCTCGGTAACCTCCTCGATGGACCCCTGGATCTCCTCAATGTCGATCGCCTGGCTCTCCACGCGGATAGCCGGCTCGAGGATCGTCTTGACCTCGCTCAGCTTGTTCGCGTTCCCGGTAATGAAGTTAACCAGTGGAGGCGGGCGAACGCTGGCCATGGTGGGCGGGTCCTAAATTCTACCGAGTTTAGATCGAGGAGACGCTTAAGAGTCACAAAGGCTGTTCTAGGCGACACCGACCAAAGTTGTGTTCTTCGAGGCTCACGACTCGGAATTGTGTAGGGCCTCCATTAAGACAAATCTACCCTAACTAGCTCCCTCTGCCCCATTCGCGTGAATTCGTCCCTCTGACTCAGCAGAGCTTGTCCGCCTGAAATGACGACCTTGTCCACCTCAAAAACCTCCATGTCCACCTCTCTTATCGTTATTGCATGAACCACGAACGAAAACTTCCCGTCCAGCGCGCCTCCGTCCGGAAATACCGCCTGTTAGGCGGGACCACTAATATAATACACCGAAATCTCGAAATCTATGCATGTTAAACTCATGTCCGTGACATTGTTGCTCCACGGATTGGACATCTTCCTCTTAATGTACAGGGCCATGTACTTATGTACAAAGCCGGTTCTTCCAGGGCTGTGACGAGCAGGACGTCCCCGCGCACCTCGCTCCCAAACAGCAGCCATATGTCCAAGCACCATCAGGAGATGTGGTTTACATGGTGACACATGTCTTGGTCTCCGGGGTGTCGGTGGGGTTCTGCGATTTCTCGATCTGGGCAATCAAGAGCTCAAAAGCTTTGGACACGTTCTCGTTGTACCTAGCACTCGCTTCGGTCCAGCCGCAATTGCTCTTCTCTGCCATCTTTCGGCCCTCTTCGGCGCTCACCTGGCGCTGCTCGGGGCGCAGATCGCTCTTGTTGCCGACGACGACGATCGGGACGGAGTCGGTTCCCTAGATTGTTCCTGAGTCAGACCTTTTCATAGTTCTAGGCGGGAAGTATTCGCCTCAGCGGCAGTGGGAAGCTAGAGCTCTAGAAACCTGCGGGGAAGGAGCTTACGAGACGATCTAATATCTTGTCGCGGATGACCTGCACCATCTCGAAGGTCGGGAGGGATGAAACTGAGTACACCAGCATGTATCCATGGATTCCAATGAAATGCTTCGAGTTCAGGATGCTGTACTCATCCTGTTCAAGCACGCGGGGTGCCGAAGGTTAGCTTTCGAGGAGGAGGAGCTCGTGCCTGAGGTGCACTTGGAAACCAGCAACTAGATAGACCACGGGAATCTCACCTGGCCCGCAGTATCGACAATCTCGGTGGCAAAATCCTGGCCCTTGTATCGTATTGTTTTGGTAAAGGTATTCTCGATCGTAGGGTAGTAACTATCTACGAAGTGCCCATCGACGAACTGGACCGCTAGCGACGACTTGCCTGTAGCATCGCCAAGGTTAGCTTCGAGATGTCGTTTCGCGGGGCATGCGTGCTAGCAGAACTAACCGACAGACCGGCTTCCAACAATGGCAATCTTGCGCTGCTTCGGAGACGCCATCCTTCACAGCTTCTCGTGGCTGGACAAGGCGGGTCGCAAGGAAGTGGCTGCAGGTTTGTGCAGGACCTCTCGCCGCAAGGGATTGGTGGGTGCGTTATGGGATAAAAAGCCGGGGTGTGGAATGCAAGGCACACGCAGTTCGTGCCTAAATTAAGCTCTTCAAGGCCGACAAAGGGAGAGCGGAATGGCACAACACCTGCACGCGTCAAGGAAAAAAGTGTGTGTGATTGTTGGAGCCAGTCTCGGGGTTGAAGGAGAGACGCGACGAGGAAGGTGTGCCTGGGATCGGATCATGAGGGCAGGAGGAGGGGCAGGGGCTGTACCTTCTGCCTGTACCTTTCATCCTTGCAAATGATATGTAATAAACCCAAATAGTGACGGAAGGGATGACCTCACCCCGCAATGTTTCGGTCAACAACCTTGCTTTTCACATGCCAAACATGGAACACCTCACCAGGGAAGGATTCTCCGCCCACTTCACAGCGCATCAGAGGGATCAGTTTGGATCAGTTTCCATATCGACTTGCCAGCTTTGGCGTCGCGACACAGTTAGGATCTTGACGTATCAATTCCATACGGGTATCGACAGAGTAATCAAGCACTAGTATACACAAGGCATCCTGGCCGCTCGTATATGTACTACCAAAACACTTAGCCTTTGAGCGCTTTCACCAACCCTTGCAACCGACCAACATGCTCCCCCGCATCTTTCCTATTGTCAACCGACTCGTAGAAGGCGATAAACTCTGAAATGGAGTCGCTGAGATGGTCAAGACCGTCCATTCTATCCATGGCTTCGAGTCGTTGGCGGATAGGGGTGGCAAGAGAAAGAAAGCCCAGAACGATAGCCAGGTAGCCAACTGCCACATTGAGTTGTGTCTTCTCTACAGAATCGGCCTGATTGCAAATACAGTTAGTCCCGTGTGCTGTCACCGGGTGTGTGGTTCGACGACGTACCTCTCGAGTAGATGAATAGCTTCCAAGATATACCCGGATGAGGTTATCCAGAACATCGGTGTTCAGCGCGAACTCGGACGAGGGGGCATGCTCGCAGAGGTTAATCATTAGGCCAAGAATCAGGAGAAGTCTGTTATACTCCTCCGCGTTCCATTCCCCCTTAGTCACCCCATCTTTGACCAGGTTAAAGCAGGTACAGGCAGAGGTAGCAACGGTCCCCAGTCGGCCAGTTTGGTGCCAGACAGACGCTGCGGGAGGGTTATTGTTAGTACAATTCATTGCCAGCTTCAACAGCGACTCCTCAAAAGGCCCCGGCAGTCTCTTATGCCGCCGGAGAGTCGCATCGAGAGCAGCGGAGATGGTCTTCGGGTATTCATTAGTCCAGCCGTGGGCCTGATCGGAAGTCACGGCCCCGACCGAGAGATCTTGTAGCACTGTCGCAACAACGGAGCAATTCGCCTTCTCAACCTCGCTGCATTCTTCGGGAAACCCTGGTTCATGAACCAGCTGTAGGATTGAAAAGAGACTGTCGGCTAGACCTTCGAACGCGCGGGCACAGGTTGGTCCGTCTGGTGACTCAAAAGCAACGGACATAAACTTCAGAGATAGGCTGCATGGAGTGATGGATGTAAGCCCTTTTTCCCACACTTCGAGCTTGAGCATGGCAGTTTTCAGAGACGAGATAGTTGAACGACTGTTTCGAGACATATTCATACTCCGCTGACCAGCAATCGAAGAGATGTCATCCGCTTGACGTAGGAGCTTCCGAAGGAGCCTAGAAATGCCCGATTGGAGGTACTTTGAGGCACGAGGCGCAGCATTAGCCGTGAGAAGTGTCAGAAGTGCCGACACAAGGGCAAACCCGCTGATAATATCGTCTTCTCTACCAAGCCCATCGAAGAGCTTCCCGCTCGCGCCATAGTCGCGGAATTGTCGAAGGAATTGCTTCTGGTGTAGTTTCACTGCCACTTCTAGAAGCGCATTTCGTCTCAGCGAAAGCGACTCTTCCCGCGGTTCGCCCACCCTCTCCAGTAAATCGTCAATCTCGTCGGCAAAGCGGTCGTTCGCACCGGCTTGGCGAAGCTCATGGATGCTCCGTATGGCACCCTTGTGGGTAGTTTCATCATCATCGCTCTCTGGGAGGGAAAAGTCGAGGCCAGAAGGAGCTGAAGGCAGCGGTGTCTCTAGGGGCTGTAGGAGCGCCATGTCTCCGGTTGGATCGTCGGTTGCTGTCACCCGAAGTATGGACCTTTGTGCGCCGTAGGTAACCTTTACACTTGATGGGGGCTTCACAACCCTGCCCGTTGCGAGGCCCGGGCTTTCGCTTATCTCGCGCTTTCCAGATGGGGAAGCTGCTCTCCGTGGGGTCCGAGGTGGTTCTGCGCGCTGAGCTTCTTCGTCCGTAGAGGATTCTACAGCTTGATCTACCAGGGCATCGATTAGGCGCCCTGACCTTGGTTTCTTGGAGGGCTTATGCGATCGCTCGTCTCCAGAATCAGGTAGCGTGCTTCTCTTTTTCACGGGTGCTTCGTCTTGGCTGGCCAGTTTTGTGGCAATAGGTTCAGGCTTGGGCTGCTCTTTCTTGCTCTGGTTGGGGCGATAAGCCATTGCTGTAGGCCTAGAACCTGTGTCCTTTCGACCATATGTACGTTTCTCGGAGGGTAATGACTTTGGCGGCACTGACGCCTTGGCAGCCTTCGGCGCAGTTGTGTCTGCCTTCTTCGCTCCAAGTGCCCGCTTTTTGAGTGATTCCTGCGCCCCAGGATTCGGCCTGGAAATCGGCGCTTTTTCTCTGGGAGCCGACCATCCGTCAAAGCTCATGATGTCGTAGGGATCTGCGTCCGATGGTGTGGTCGCATTGCTGCTGTTCTCGATGCCCCCCGTCGCTCGCGAATTATCAGGGCGCTTCCTCTTCCCGGACTTCGAACCGGGCCGTATCCCACTAGATTCCACGAAGGGATCTCGTTGTGCATGCGGCGCATGTCGCGCCGCGCCGGACATCGTGTCGGTCAACCGTCGAGGTGGCGCATCAGAAGGTAATGGGGTCGCTCCGGCGAGCAGCTATGTGATCGGTGGTCGTGGGTCAGGGTCCACCGGGGAAGGTTGAACCTCTATCTCGAGGATCCGACCTCAGCTGCGTAAAGATGAAAGAGTGGCGACTTTCTTTATCTCAACTTTCGCGACCTGTGTAAGCAATACGGGCTGAAGGCGGTTTGCGCACGGCTCCTGAGATTGTCGCGGCTACATGAATGGAGTGTATTATGTCACAAGTGGGCAGGCAGGCCTGGCAATTCCTACCGTGGGGTTGCTGCTGTTTAGTACGGTGCGAGCCCTGGAAGGACCCACTTCAAGGAGCAATCCATCTATTCGAGAGCGCTGCCATCGCTATATCCAGTGTCCCCTCCACCTTTATTCACTAGGCCTAGCGGTGAACGAGGGGCTTATCGGCGATTTTGGTCTCCTAATCCGTCAGGCAGTCTTACTATCTTGAGGTTCTTCGCTCAGGAATTCTCATTGTTGTCTTGTCTATCCACCCACCCAGAGCCTTCCGCGTCCAACCCTCCCCTGTGTCGTACGATAGCTTAGTAGACTTGCTATGGCCCAACAAGGCTCAGCAACCGCACCAACGCGGTGTCTGGGCCCCGACTATCGCTCGGACAGCCAAAAGCCGACGGCGACCATTTCTAAGGATGTCCCGTTCGAGAACGTGCACGTGCTTCCCCAGTCGCCGCAGCTAATTGCTCTTTTGACGTAAGTTTCCGGAAGCTCGCGAGAGCGAAGTTTATGAGAATATCTGGACCATAACGCCGTTTTGGGCAGGATCATCCGAAATAAAAGCACAGAGCGCGCGGACTTCATATTCTACTCTAATAGGATCATACGGCTTCTGGTCGAGGAGGGTCTCAACCACCTCCCAGTCATTGAGCATGCCGTGACCACACCAGTCGGCCGGACGTACAATGGCCTTATGTTCCAGGGGAAGATATGCGGGGTGTCCATCATGCGGGCTGGGGAGGCCATGGAGCACGGTCTGCGTGACTGCTGCCGGTCCGTGAGGATCGGGAAGCTCCTCATCCAAAGAGACGAGGAGACGGCGCTTCCAAAGTTGTTCTACGACAAGCTTCCGGAGGATATTGCGGACCGCTGGGTCCTACTCCTTGACCCCATGTTTGCGACTGGTGCGCATTCGTCGATCCCCGAGTCATAGAATACGACCGACTAACTGTTTGGATTGTCCAGGCGGGTCCGCTACGATGGCCGTTGAGGTGCTGATATCACGTGGTGTCCCTGAGGAGCGAATCCTATTCTTGAACATTATCGCCAGCCCCCAGGGCATTGAGAAGTTTGCTCAGCGATTCCCCAAGCTGAGGGTTGTCACCGCATTCGTTGACCAGGTAAGAGGCCTGCCCGGTGAATTTACGCTAGATCTTCACGCTGACCACTATTAATTTCTAGGGCCTCGATGACAAAAAGTATGCAACGAGGGGGGTTTCGTGTCCTAGTCAACTACGGAGTGCTGACTCGCATACAGGTTTATCACGCCCGGGCTGGGAGACTTTGGAGACCGGTTTTATACGCTTTAGAGACGATTCCTTGTACAGGGCGAAGAGTTTCGACGAGGATAAAATAACCTAGGAGCGCTGTAACTCGCTAACCCGGGGTCTTCCACCATCAGGCCTCACCTATCGTGGCCGGAACTTTGGGCCGCCACGGTGAGAGACGATGGCGCTACACGAAATCCTTCGATTCACAGGTTCTTAGTAGTCGTCCTCATCCCCAGCCGGCCCCTCATCGGCTTGGCGTTGGGATTTCCCAGCATAAGACCTCGTTCCAGCGTCCAATTCCTTTCTCCTCTCGTCTTCCTTCGCAACCATGTCTAAAAATAATTAGTACCAAGACCAGGTTGATACAGGGCGGGAAAAATCTAACCGGCTGCGTCAACCCACTCCCCGTACACATCGACGGCCTCTGAGAGATCTGAAGAGCCAGTATGTAAGTAATGCTGAAAAAGAAGTCTGGATGGGAGGTGGCTCTTGGTTGAACACGTACAATTTATACCACACTGGAAATTCTGCCCACACACGTTGCAGTCGAGCAGGCCAACGCCACCCTTCTTATCTAGCGAAACTGTCACAGCCTCTTCGTGATTACAGAAGAGGCAGGTGAATTTTTTGGGAAGGGGATCTCTCTGGGAGATGAAGATAAATTAGCCAAAGTCGCATGATGAAGGGTATCAATCAGTGACAAGCCCTTATTCAACAGGAGGAGTCCCGCATTACCTTCCTCGGGCCCTGAGGCTGCCGCGAACTCTTCTTGCGCTTGCCCATGTTGACTGCTGCGCGTAGTTTTGGGTTCTCGCAGTCGAGTCGTCGTGTGGTTGGGTGATGAATGAGGGAGTCGTTCAATTGAAAGCGGTCGGAGGTGTGGGGCAGATATACTTGCAGGCGGGGCGGCAAATGTTCGTTGCTCGAGTCCTGGCGCGATTGCTCCACCTGCTCCACAAAGATTGCACACTGGAGGCCTGGGGTCATGGAATGATGCGCTAACTTCTGGATCTCTTCTCTTTGTTGTTAAGGCAAAGCACAAACCAGTTCAGCCTTATCACGGCCGCAATGTCAACAGAGCGTTGTTATGACCTGGATTTTTATGAGTGCGACAGCAAGGGGTGCTTGTACAGACAAGGAGGGTTATATAATCCAATTGTCTGGCCCAGCGCTGGGGTCTGGCTTCCGTCGCCTTGAGCAGGCTGTCACCCAGGAAAGTGCGCTCAGTCGACACATCCATCCAGGGAGTACAGCCTCAGTTAACCACCAGCGCTCGTACTTCCCTTCTCTCGTCCGATTACTGCCGGCCAAACTACCCCAACGACGTCCATGCTTCTCCCGAATATTGAGACAACAGACCGGCGCCAGAAGAATGGCCAATGAAACTAGACCCTTTCTCCTCGCTGAGCCGTACAGTCAGGATGCTTAAGTTTGAAGGGTGGTCATGCGGTGCCATGGGTCATGTCTATATCTAGGCTATGAGCAGCAGCCTTTCCTGGGACCATTGAACTATTAGATCAGTTTGCTGGGACTATGTTATGGGCTGTTCTGCTAGTTCAATGTCCTGTGGAGTGCACTTCGAGCAATCCGGACCCAGCATAGTCCTTAAACGCTAAGCTGCATTGCCCATATCGTCAAGGAGCGCAAGATGTGGTGCGCTTGGTACGATCTCAAATATGTCGTAAGGGTTTGGAGACTCCAGGCGGAGGTCTGACTATTTAAACCGCCATGCTGGGATAAGAGGACGGTCGAGAACGTATTTGGCTTGATCGAGGCTGTTGAATGATAAGCTTCGTTTACTCTCCAATATCATTGACACAAAAAGTAAAGCAATCCTGCCTCTTCCGCGAACGAAAGCCAAAGAGCATTTGTTCCGGCCTGGGATATTGTTAAGAAGAGGGGGCCTGTGCAGCAGATTGAAGGGTTCCAACTGGCTTGGCGCATGCGCTAATACGGTATTTCAATTCAATGACAGACATTCGAATGCTTCTAGCCGTAACACTCCACACGTGGCGGAACGCGACACTGACGCGACAGCGCGCTCCGGATCCGTCAGAGGGCATAGTGCTTCCCATTTCTCACGAACCATCGCCCGCGCAGCGCCTGTCACTTGCCCGAGGTATCTTCTCGTCCTCGCACTCATCTACCCCGGCTATCTCTGCCTTGCCGGTGGAACAAGACGGATTCTACGGATGGGGTTAACCACACGAGAGAACCTCCCGTGCTTCATTTGGCATCCTGCTTCGTCTGACCAGTGACCAGCTTCTTGGAGGTCGAGCTCTTGGAAAGTTCCTTCGTGAAGGGGATGAACTCAGGCGCGCCGGGAAGGTACTTCCGAAGTGGTTCCGGCACGTTGAAGCCCTGTTTCAAGAGAGAAAGAGACCCAGTTAGCGCAATGCGCAGCAATACGTGGCCAGGTAAGCAACATACCTCCTCCGTCTGGAAGTTCTCTAGCAGGCAGCAGAGAGTCCTCGTCGTTGCGCAAAGGGTCCCGTTCAGGCAGTGCACGTAGTTCTTCTTGGCGTCGGTCTGCGTCTTGGCGCCGAAGCGGATCTCGAGGGCCCGGCTCTGGTAGTCGGTGCAGTTCGAGCAGGACACCAGCTCCTTGTACTCGCCCTGGAAGGGGAACCAGGCCTCCAGGTCAAGCTTCTTGGACGCGGCGTTGTTCAAGGCCCCAGAGACGATGGAGACGACCCTGTAGGGGAGCCCCAGAGACTGGTAGAACGCCTCCGAGTTGGCCATCATCTCGTCCAACGCCTCCCATGACTTCTCAGGGTCCGTCACCAGGAATTGTTCCACCTAAAGCAATGCCGGTTAGTGCGTCGGCGGCGTCAGGTGCGAAAGGAAAATCAGTACCTTGGTGAATTCGTGTACGCGGTAGATTCCCCACGCATCTTTCCCGTGGGAACCCGCCTCCCTACGGTAGCACGTGCTGAAACCAGCGTACCTATTCCCGCGCAATTAGTTGACGGTCTTCTGGAAACCTCATGGCGGCCGCATACTTCTTGGGGACGTCACCGGCAACCAGCCACTCATCCGCGTGGAACGCCGAGATGGGCTGCTCCGAGGTTGCGATCAAGTACTTGTCGTTTTGGGGCTCGCCGTCCACCACCTTGTACAGCTCCTCGTCGAACTGGGAAAGCTGCGCGGTCTTGGCCATATACTTCTTGGCCATCATCTGTGGTGTTTGCAGGGCGACATACTCGCGCTGGGAGAGGAACTCCAGGCCATAGTTGATCAAGGCCTGGTTTCTGCTCGCTGTGTCAGCCACACGTCGGACACCAGGTGGCCGCGGTATACTGACAGGAAAACACCCCATTGGCGCAGGAAGTAACCCCTGTGGCCGGCGACCTTCACACCCCTGTCCTGGTCGTACCCGTCAAGACGCTGGAGGACTTCGTGATGCGACAGGCAGTCTTTCTTTTCGACGGTAACACCCTCCGGCGCCCAAGTCCGGTGAACCACATTGTTGTCCTGCCAATGTTAGCGCACATGCGCCGAAGTGGAGATGGGGCCTATTTGGTTGACCAACCTCGTTGTCGCTGACGGGGACCGAGTCGTGGACATAGTTCCTATCCGCAACGTATCAGCACCAGAGAAGAACGTATGAGACATGGCCCTTCGGTGGATATACCCGATAGCCCCAACCTTCGCCTTCAGCTGGGCGTCCTTCTCAGCGGCGGAATCTTGCAGGGCCTTCTTCTCCTTCTCGAGAGCAATCTTCTGCTGAAGGAACTCTGAAGCGTCCTCCTTGGCCTAAGGGCACACCGTCGTCATTATTGGTTCATAAAGCCTGCGCAACCGTTATCGCGGACTCGAGGGAACTCGTGCTAACCTTCTTCTTCGCGCCGATCTGCTTCTGCACCCCGTTGATCTGCGAGCTGATCTGAGTGGCGGCGTAGAGAGTCTAAACAGTAAACACGATAGTCAGTAATGAGCGCCAGGCAGGGCCGCCGCCCCCTGTCTCCTGGCGTTATTACTTACCTTGCGGTGGTCCTCCCATAGCGCAATGACCTCGTCCACCACCTCGACGCTCTCGTACCGGCGCCGCTGGGACTCGCGGATGGCCTCGGGGTTGCCGCCCCGCTCCTTGATGAAGTCAATAACGTCAAGCATATTGTCTCGTTTCTTCCGGTCGGCCTGGGGTATGGGTATTCGGGGGGAATGCGCGGGCCTTTCGTCCCGGTACGAGAGCCTGAATTCGTCTGGCGGAGCGAACGATCGATGGCGGGGTAAAAAAATAAAGCAGGGGTAGTGTCTGGCGCGGGGCAGGCGGCCGGCCCCCTCGATGGAGTCACACCGAGCGGTACGTACCCTACATAGGGGGACTTCTTTCTGCTTTATTGCATTGCTACACCTTAACACCAGACTCAGTGTCCTGTCACACCGGTCGACTGATTGAGTGAGATGGATGGATAAGGTCTTTTCCTGATGATTCAAATACGTAGTCTTGTGTGTTACTGGCATTACTGGCTTCGGGGTGACCGCGCTTCACGGTGGTTTGGGCCCAAGACCGTCGTCTCACGAAGTCACCGGCATGCCATCACCAGGCTCAAATGTGTCCATATTCCTAGGCGCATTGGACGGACGAGTGAGGCATGCACGGGATATGACGGCTGCTCCGGTGACACCCCTCGCAGGTTCCTAGAATTCCCAATCGTAATTTTCACCTTAATCCTTCATCCCTTCACTCTCCCTCCGCCGGCGCATTATCCACCTTCCACTGCTTCACCCACGCCTCAATCCGATCCACATTTTCCTCCATCTCTTCCGACTCGTCACTCCTCAGCTCAATCACAATCTCCTCGTCGTACGCCTCCCGCGCCTCCTGTATCAGCACGTCCATCAGCTCTGAGTCGAGGTTCTCCTGCAGCTTGGCGTCCGGGTAGTCCCGCGCCTTGAGGCGGTCGTAGAGAGTGGCGGATCCCACACGCAGGACCACCACGAGGTCGATCCAACTTTTGGGGAAGAGGTCGCAGGCGTGCCAGTCGATTATGAGGCCGCCTTTTTGGGCGTCGTCCTCTATTGTGTCGAGTAACTGGAGTTGGAAGTTAGCGGCGGCCTTGAAGCGAGAAGAAGGCCAGGAGGTGGTGGCCTGAGGGAAATGGTAGGGGAGAATTGGGAGACGGTAACGAACCCTGTCCTCGTCGACGATCCAGCAGGAGTACTGCTCGTCCCACCCCTCGTGACATCCCTTGTCCTTCACAACCTGGTTGATGGCAAGGTGCCGCAGCCCCGTCCTCTGCGCGAGAACCTCGCAGTGCGATGTCTTCCCCACGCCGGGCGTCCCAGTAATTACGATATTGGGTGACGTCCTCATTCTCGGTTTCCGCTTGTAGGTCGTCGCGACCTTGGTGATTGGAGTCTCTGCTCGGTGTGTTCGTAACCGGAGGCTTGTGGCTCAATCTTCAATTTTTGAATACGCTAGAAGTGGAAGAGTGAGATGTTACGTACGAGTGAAGCTGAATAGGGCTGTATTTGAAGCTCCCAGGCTCGTTGTAGGGGTTTCTTACAGTCTCATCCATTCATGATGAGAGCTTGAAGAATTTCGGTTGTGGTGCCTGGTAGCAATAGCGCCTTGCGTAGTATCCGTATTATTCGTTAACCGATGATATTCAATTACCAGATCCGGCCGAGTACATGAGTACCAAGCATTCGGGCCATGGGAAACCAGAAATGCCAACTGCAAACGCAGCACTGGAGACTCAAAAAAGCAGAAATCTATATACATGTCTACCGGGAAAAGCCTCATGATGCCAAGTATAAGAGAAAACATCCCATTCGTAGTCTCAAAAGCACATCATGACGTAGCTGTTCTATGTCCCTGGTGATTTTACAGTACTAAAACACATGGGCGCTGAAGCCCGCCTCAGACTTCTCCACAGGCTACCCAGATGCAAGGGTAACTTAGGATAGGGCCGAGGCCGGACATAATAATTAAAGAGGTAACCCGTGTCACATCAACGCCCGCTCACGGAGGCCGACTATTGCGCCACGGACACCTCACTCTCATCCACAGCAGACATGCCGTCAGCCTCCTCTCGCACAGACGCCGCCTCAGAGCCGTACTCGAGTCGCTCCTGCTGCGCTAGGGCCTGCGCAGAGACAATCTCTGCAAGACGCTTCAGTCGCGGAGTTTGGAGCCCTGGAAACAGAAGCGTTAGTACAGGGTTTCCACTAGGAGGTCAGCATTAGATCTACTTACAAGACGGGGTGTAGGTCTCCAGAGCCGTGATGACTCTGGGCTCCGCAATCTCGTACAGACCGCTGTCGTCTAGGTCGACGGCAGGAAGGAGCAGAGTGTCGTTCTTTTCCGATACCTTGGATGCAACGGCTTTCATGATTTCGCCGTTGATGGGCTGCTCGTAGTCCGCAACCAGGTACTGGTTGAGGAGCTTCTGGATCTGGTTCGGCGAGAGCCTGCGGGTTCTTGTTAGCAATGTTCGCCTTCAAAACAGATAGGCTGCTGGTCACTTACATCCAGCAGATATCTTGGATAATCTCGATATCGTTCAGGGTCGCCTTCTTCAGCTGCAGAAGCTTCGTCGCTTGCTGTTGTGCCGTTTGTTAGCATCAGTCCACGAAACTAGGTTTGAACACATGTCCACTTACCATGAGATGCTCGAGCTGCAGAGTACCCGCGGGCATGTCATGGCTCTTGCACCACTCCTCGATTCGAGTGATATTGTAGTTGATTTGCAAACCTCGTTTCCAAGAGAGGAAGTTCCTCCGCATGAGCAGATCGTTGAATGCCGTCACACCAACAAGGTGCAGCAGCTCGGTGATCGTCTGCGTGATGATAGTATCCTCTAGGTAGTACGCTTTCATGGCCCGGAACACCCCGTTAAGGAGACTGAGAAGATTGTCCATGTTGTAGGCAGGAGACGAGTTAGTCTGGAGAAGCTTGCCAAGGAACCTGTTGCTCTCGTTCGTCACAAAGCCAGGTAGCGACTGGGACTCGATGATGGCTGGGATGACCATCTTCTGGAGCTTCTTCTTCAGGACCTTCATCCACGTGTGGTAGATGTTGAACTCCAAGCTCTCCAGGTCGTGCTTGACAATGTCGAGGAGGCGGTCGTACTCGTAGCTGTCCGCTTTCTGCGCCTCGTACCAGTCTTCTGCTAGGAACACAAAGGACAGCATCTCGTGGACGTTGGATAGCCAGAACGCGCCAGGGTTGATGGCGTCATCACCATCGTGCTGCATGACCTCCTGCTGGATCGACTGCATAACATTGGCAAGGAAACGCTCCGACTCCTTGACAAAGCCATTGTTCCACATCTCAGAGGTTACCAGATTGATGAGGTACGAAGGGAAGAGCACCTCCTTGTCGGAGGGAGGAGGGTTGGTGTTCGGAGACGGAATTTTAAGGTTCTTGATGAGTCCCATCGTAACCTCCTCGTTAAGACCTTCCTCGTCAGCGAGGAGCGACTCGAGTTCAAGCTCGATATTATCGACGCCTGGGATAAACGTTGTTCCGGAGAGGTTCTGGCCCCGGGCACTGGACGCCACGGCCATCGACACGGGGCGCGGGTTGTATGCTGCGCTAGTCCTGTCGACTTCGCGAGGCTCAGCCCCGGCGCTTCGCCTTTTCGGCGTCTTCGAGGCCACGAAGTTGATGAGACCGCTGGCGGCTGGAGGGGGTTGGTTGGCGACGCCGTTGACGGCCTCGCCGTTAATGGGAGCGGAACGCTTGGCCATCTCGAGCTGCTCTTGGAGGTCGATTAGCTGTTGGCGCATGGAGAGCCTCTCATCCTCGAAGTTGATCTTCTCTTCGCGGGCCTGGTCAAGCTCGACGTTGGCACTCCTCAGAGACTGCCTTAGATTCCGCTCTTCCTCCTGGAGCCTCTTGATGTTTGCGGTCGACTCCTCGAAGCTCTGCTTGAGGGTCCTCATCTCATCCTCCATGGACTGCAACCGGGCGACCGCAATTCCGGCCTGGTTGGCCTCCGCCTGGAGCTCCTTGGACCTCGCCTCGAGGGCGTTGTGGCGCGCCTTCCAGGACTTCAGCTGGCCCTCGTAGTTGTCCACCTGGGAGGCCAGCTGTTTGTTCTGCGTCTTCATAGTACCAAGAGACTGAGTAAGCTCGACCACCTTGTTCTCAAGCTTGTACGAGATCTGCTTGAGATCGCGGGCCTCCTCTCTGACCTTCTTGTACTCGCGACGCGCAGCCTTTCCTCGCCACAGACTCTGCACGAGAACGACCTTCCTCCTGTACTGGCGCCAGGCAAGCATCTGCCGCCTTGACCGCCAGTTGCGTTGAATGATAAGAGCGGCATTGCCGATGCGAGTTTCCAAGATCTGTTTCCTTCGGAGTTGGCCCTTAGCCACGGACTGGAAGAGGACGGTGCTCTGTCGGATATGAAGGAAGGCTTTGCGTTGCTTCTGACCCCTCCATACGCGCTGGATGGTCGTGGCGGCCTTGATCGTCCGGAGCTCCTGAGCTTGCTTCCTCGCCGCACTGCCCCTGATGAGGGCCTGACAGCGGATGATGGATTCCCGGGCCCAGAGATACCGGCGGCGGTAGTATTTCGCTCTGAGATTCTTCTGGATAAGGATCGCGCTCTCGTTGAGGCGGTTGGTCCGTAGGTTCTCTAAAAATGCAAGCATGCCTGCACGGAAGAAGATCTTCGTCAGACCCAGCTGGTACTTGTCGGACCCCTTTCCAGAGCTTTCTCCGAGAGCCTTCGTAAGGATCGCGTTGGCCATTCCCTGGATATCTGCGGTCCACTTGCTCGAGTGGACGAGCATGTAATAGCGTAGGGCGAATTCTTCGTACGTCCATCGAGTCGGGTAGCCCGCGCAACTGATGCGCACCGTTTCGAGAACACCACAAGCACGTAGCTGGCTAAGAACCATGGGACCCTCGAAACTCCAAGCCTCTTTCGCCTCATTGGGCTTGATGCACCTAATGTAATGGACGTCGGTGCTGTTGATCGTGTTCATCAGCTCGATGAGCGACGAGCGGAAGATACCTCCCAGGGTAGGTTTCCGGTTCACGGCAACCCCAATCTTCCTTCCAGCGGCCGGTTTAACGGCGTTGGAGCTAGCAGAGGCGAGGTCCTTCTCCCGAACCGCTAGAGCGGCGTCAAGGACGTGTCGCAGGAAGGGGTTCTCAGTTGCGCGGAGGATCTTCATGTGCTCATCGGGTACCGTGTCTCGGTTCTTCTCGATGAAGCCTTCAGACTCGTAGGTGACGTCGACAGCGTAATGACAAACGGTGAAAGCTGACTTGCCGAAGCGCGGCTTCTTGTAAAACTCGTGCTTGTTGCTCGCGAAGTTATGATGCAGCTTGGTAACAAACTGCTCATCTGCACCCATGGGAAGGCGGGACTCCTCATCGAGGAGGGATAGGATACCCATCTTGCCTTCGATGAGGTCAATACAGGGCTGGTTGTCGGAGAAATCAATGAAAGTCCAGTCGATCTGCTCCTTCAGATATTCCTCCTGTTCCAGCTTGAAGACATGCTGGTTGAACTCCTGCTGCAGCTTCTCGTTGGCGTAATTGATACAGAACTGCTCAAACGAGTTTTTCGCGAAATGCTCGAAACCGTAGATATCCAAGACACCAATAAAAGACGAGACGCGGTTCAAGACTTCCTCAGTCGCAAGACTCCTGTTTACCGTTTCCACCAGCCAGTCGAACAGGCTCGAGTAGATGTACTTCGCCACCGAATCTCGCACCACGACTGCCTGGGCCTGGCTGAGGTTGGAGACGATCTTCTCACCGCGGGTGATGAGCTGCTTCTTGACGATCCACTTGGAGAATTCTGTTGCGTCCACGCCCAGGATGGAGCAGGCTTGCTCCAGGGAGGGCTCCGTGGGTGATAGGACGCTGTCGTTCCGGGCTGCCGTAATTTTCACATTCCCCAGGTGCAAGAGACCTGCCAAGAGCTTGAATATGGCGGCCTGCTGGTCCGCTCCCACACCAACAGTACTCAGCGATTTCTTTGTCGCCTCGAATTCCGCCCTGTCGTCGACCCCATCGATCGTTGGGCAGTTTCCTTGGTTCAGGTAATCAAACTCCTCTATCGGGAGGATGTTCAGCTCCTTGCGCATTTCGTTGGAGGCACCGGCAACTAGTTGGTAGAAGATGTGGTAGTTCCGCTCCTTGAGTGGCTGGAAGACGAGCCTAGATCGTTCAAGCAAGTATGTCCGGATCTTGGCGCCAATGATGTCGGTCTGCTTGTCGAACATGATCTCGATGTATTTACCGAACCGCGAGGAGTTATCGTTCCTCGTCGTCTTGGCGTTACCAAAGGCTTCCATGATGGGATTCGTAGCAAGAATCTGCTCCTCTGTCTCGCTCATCGCATCAGAGCCCTTGGAGCGAGTTCCGGGCCTGTCGGGAGATTCTCTGGTAGCAAAGTAGCGCATGATGTATTTAGCGCTGACCGTCTTTCCAGCACCAGACTCGCCAGACACGACGATGGTCTGGTTCTTGCTGCTCCGAAGCATATCCCTTGGCAGAGTGTTAGCGTATCAACCAGCATTGGGGTGGAAAGCCTGTGCGCATACATGAAGGCTTCTTCCGCGATGGCGAAAAGATGGGGTGCCTGTGTAGCCCTCTGCTTTCCAGCGTACACCTGGACCATTCCCGGGACGTATAGGGAGTCCACCTTGGCAAAGGGGTTTGTCGCGATGAGGACGATACCACTGTATGTGTAGATTTCCTTCTGTGCATATCGAAGCTTTATAGCCTGCAGGACTGTAGAACGAAGCACGCATGTCAGATCAACGAGCAATAGCACTCAGAGCGAGGCCTCTTTGTTCTTGGGTTATACACACCAGCTGGCTCGTTCAAGTGGGAAAGATTCGTCAGGTCGTCGCTGGCTTCGAGCATCGCTGGGTTCATCAAGGGAGGAAGGGCAGGGTCAGAGCCCGAGGCGAGGGCTTCCGCCGACACCTGGACGGATTTCGTCTGCGGAGTGCGAGTTAGTGACGTAGACATGGCTAGGCGCGACACCCGCGGGTTGTCAGTGAAGGCGGACAGATGATCGTACCTCGCCATTTTCCAGCTGAAACTCGAGGGTCACTTTATCCCCATCGATGTTCTTTTTGACTAGTTCTGAAGGCACCCAGCCTTCTGTGGGATCGGGCTGCCATGCCCTCGTCCCTACCTCGTAATTCGAGGTCATGGTCGGAACACGATGCGCGTTCGGCGCGGGAATCCGCTGAGTGGGAGTCGGAGGTTAGGAGAGGGAAGGGTATGAGACTGTCGGAGGTGGTGACGATTCGCACATTGGCCGGTTGGATGTGCGAAGGGTTGTGAACGATAGGGACCCTTTCGTTTATGTGGGTTTGACGCCTGGACTTGGGACACGGGTCAGAGCTGGGCTGTGATCTGGCAAGCTGATGCCTCCCGGGGATAAGGCGTCAGCTGTCCAGAAAACACTAAAAATGCCTGTCGCCCACAACACTGGGTTCGACCAAAAGGGGGGGGGGGGTCTCCCAACACGTGGCAGCGTTATGTACAGGATCAGAGAGGTGGAGGTAGGTGATACACATAAGAATGGGAGATGAAGGACAAGTTATGGAGGAGATAAAAGATGGCTGGTTTATTCAGTCCCGAGGCAAGGGAAGCAGCTCTCTCCCATAGGTGTTAGCTGTGAACTCCGCAATCCCCTGCACAAGCTTGCGGATCCCCTATTCACGAAGGGTCCGGGAAAAATTACGGCTGCCAGCAGTGGCTAGCGTGGTTAATTGGCTGTCAGAAAGGGGGCCGACGCACTGACCGCATTCCTCGCGTCACGGTGATGTCCCGGTTGTGGTCTGTTTTTAGCCGTGCATCTGCACTTTGACCGCCAAGGTACCATCTGAAAGGGGGCGCCACCGACTAAAAACCCCTCTACCCGTGTCCCTGGATGTTTCTACCCATGCCTCACCGAGTATGGAAGTTTCCAAACAGGCCATCCAATTATTATAGGCTCCACGCTCAAGCGCATGCGTACGACAATCACAATGTTTGGGCCACCTCACGGTCGGGCCTAGGGGATGATATCCGTTTCCTCTAAGGGTCTCTGGGCAGGATCCGTGTGACGGCGAGTTTCTGCACTGTTGAGAGATCTGAAACATCCTTGGATCCAGTGGAGCGCCAGGTGATCGTGGACAGGTGGGGCCAAGACGGGAGCTGCCGAGGGAAACAGTCCCCATGGGATCGCCCTAGGGAACTGGTTGATATTCTCTGCTTCGCGAGCTTACCGAATCCTCCCCATATTTAAAGGAGTGCTACCCATTTCGAAATAGGATATGATATGTTGAATCTACCAATCTATCCAATATCCCCATCTAAATAAGTTGATTGAACGCGCCCACCATTTTCCCAGTCCCAAACGCTTCCGACGCCATTCTATTTGCATGTATGCCAGGGTCGAACTGCAGCAGTGCGGCCAAATCGATCTCTAGTACAAGATTCTGGTCATGATCCGGGCTGTCCAGGGGGTCCCAAGGTTAGCATCATATCCCAAAGCCATCTCGTGCTCAGAGCAAAAGGGTTCACATACAGCTCAGAGCATCCAGGTTCTCAAGAATCTCCTTGAGATCTTCCGTCTTCACGTCGCTGATATCAGCCATGAGGTACGCGGTCTACATCAAATTAGCCAACTCGTGTTACTCATTCAGGTCTTTCGTGTGTGCTTACATCGCCCTTGCTGTCGCTGATCTGCTTGTCGACGTTGTGGTTGCCAAGAATGGCGTTGACTTTACTGGTGTTAGCATATCGTCTACAGAGTAGCTTTTAAAGTGGATCTTACCCTTCCGCAAGACACCGGGAATGTTGTGGTGGATGTAGATAACCTGAGATGATACAATTAGCATCAGATGTGGAACATTCAGGGGATCGATACGCACCCGCGCAGTGTTGGGTTCCTCTGAGGTCAAAGACCGGAGGTTCACCTCAGGCATGTTCACGCTCCTTACCGTTATGCCCTGGTTGATGTAACTGACGAGAGCTTCGCCAACTGTTTCATGTTAGCCCGCCACGACCACGAGAACGGGGAGCAGATCCACCCCTGCGTAGCCTTGATAAATTACCTTCAATGCCGATCGCTCGCTGAGCCTCCTCGGTACTGCCTCCGATATGCGGAGTCAGAATGATGTTCTTGAGAGCCCGAAGCTGCTCCCCCCACTTGTTGAGGTCATTGTTGAAGTAATCGCCGTTGGCAGCCGGTTCGTGTGGGTAGACGTCGAGAGCCGCGCCGGCAATCTTGTCAGAAGACATCGCCTCGATGAGGGCAGGGATGTCGACGACAGTGCCTCGGCTGGCGTTGATAAGGTAGGACCCAGTCTTCATCTTTGCAAACTGGGCGGTGGACATCATGCCCCTGGTCTCCGGCAGGTCAGGAACATGGAGGGTGACGAAGTCGGATTCGACTAGAAGCTGGTCGAGCGTGGGGACCTGTCTCGCCGTTCCCAGGGCCATCAGGTTAACTACATCGTAGTAGATGACCGTCATACCCATAGCCTCCGCCAGTACAGACAGTTGAGAGCCGATGTGGCCGTACCCAACGATGCCTATGTGCAAGAGCGAGTCAGCCAAATGTACTCTCATACGACCTTGCAACAGGTACTTACCAAGAGTCTTCCCTCGGATCTCCCAGCACTTCTGGCTAACCTTGTTCCAAGATCCACGGTGCATCTCATTGGAACGGTCACCAAGCTGGCGGGCGAGAACAATGATCTCCGCAATGACAAGCTCAGCAACGCTTCGCGAGTTCGCAAAGGGCGAGTTGAACACTGCGATACCCTGCTTCGCAGCATAGTCGAGATCCACCTGGTTCGTGCCGATACAGAAGCACCCAATGACCAGCAAGTTCTTTGCCTCCCGGAGGACTTTTTCAGTGAGCTTCGTCTTGGAGCGGATACCAATGACGTGGACATCCCTATGTCCCAATTTGGAACGCTTTAGCAACGAACCCCGGAAACGCGAGAGATCACGGACCTGGAGGCTTTTGCTTACCGGATCTTCTCGATGAGCTCGTCCTCGGGTAGCGAGGTCTTCAGAGCCTCAACCTGGTACCCCTGCTTGGTCAGGATATCCCGGCCGGTCTGGTTGACATTCTCGAGCAGGAGGATCTTGATGCTCTGGGTGTTGAATGGGGTCAGGTTCTTCGTGGGCCTCTTGTTGGCGTTGACCCCAAGAGATCCGGGCGGCGCCGACTGGAAGCTAGCTGTGGGCGAACTTCCGTAGCTCTGGCTGAAAGAGACGCGGCCTGCGGCGTCCTTGATCTCCTGTGGTACAGTGGCCATTACGTCGGTTGGGGGCTTCTCCCGTCACTCTTACTTCGGCGCTTCTCTACTTTACCCCGCAATGACAGACTGAGCGGTTGTCGTCTTTCCAGTAACTTAACGGGAGGTTAATTGATTGATCATGAGAGTGCAGTGTCGTCGTTCAGAAAAAAAAGTGCTCAAGGTCCGTACAAGTATACAGGTAGAAGTGGGTGTTGAGTCATCTGAGGACTTCGGTCCCTGAGCTCGACGTTAGGCAATTGAATAGACTTTTCTTTCATCCGAGCCGGCCTTTTGCTTCCAAGTGCCTGGCCCGCCCCCCGGTACCCACACGCCACGCCGCTGTCGGTCACAAATGGGAACACGGGATGAAAATTTCTCCGTCAGGGTACCCCCATTCACCGGGCCAACTTGGAGCCTTCATGGAGGTGCGGATCCAGCCCTGGGGCGTTAACCTGAGCCCCGAATTAGTGTACTTCGGTGCGTCCAGCCTCCAGGTTGCTGGACTCGATCACGCCATCCCGAATGCCGACTTTTGCGCGTACCTGCGTAAAAACTTGGCGCTTCAGCCCTGGGACTCTATTTCTCTCTGGGCCAATTGGTGGGTTAATCAAAAGCGTGCTGAAAAAATGTTCAACTTTTGCCTCCTTTGCACATGTGCGAGGTGACTGGAATAATCCTTTTTTATTTGTACCTGCTTCGACTCAGTGCGGGGGAGGGGTAAGTTGGGCTTGGTATGGCGGGGTTGGTATAGTTAATAATGTGTCGAGGTAAACACGCTTTTTGTAGAAGTCTCACCACGTCCATACGCCGTTAATTTCTGGACCTGCGAGAGTGATTTTGACTCGCAGTGGCCAGTTCGCCCGTTCATGATCCGAAGATAAGAGACGAAACGTACATATCATGGCGAGGACTCCTCAGAGACAGTGGACAACGCATTATAAGCGTAATTCCTCGCAGTTAGGACACCCCTCGGCCAGCGAATTCGCCCGTAGTGATACATACCCATTCCCGAGAATTATATTAGAGGTGCAAACTAAAACGCAACGGACAAATTCATCGTGATAAGAGTCACATAAGACACGCCACCGCAGCGCAACCTCGACGCTCTCGAGACTTAGCTCAGGCCAAGTTGATTATCTCCACCTATGAAGCATACCGAAGCCCCCTCGTTACCAACGTCATCTTCAGCTCCACTTCAGACCAACAGGTCTGACAGGATTGGTACAAGGCACTCGTCTTCCCGTGTATGAACGACAATTTCTTTTGAAGACAAAAGAGGGCATAGAAGGCATAAGAACGACATGACAGAGGTGGGCGGGACGTTTCTAGTAGCTCCTCCAACACCGTTCAACTTTGCTTGCACTCCGCTGCCTCTTTGTTGGGTTTTCCGGTGTCATCCTGCGTATAGTCAGTAATCTGGGCGTAAAGAAAGTAATGGATACGACGATCATACCTCGTCGTCTGAATCATCCTCGTCCTGGTCGTCGCTGAGGTCATCCTCATCGTCGTCATCCTCCTCGTCATATTGGATGTCATCATCGTCCTCGTCCATCTCCTCGTACTGAAGAGCCTCCCCAGTGAACCAGTCGATGGCGCGGGGGATAAGCTTCTCCTTAATGTCCTCTCCAAGCTGGTAGTCTATCTCCAACCGCATCTCTATATCGGACATGGCGTCACCCTCGTCGTCATCGCTTGGAGGAACCGGGGGGGCAAAGAAGTTGAAGAAGGATTCCGTCGGGATCGACTTCTTGACAACACGAGTCTGCTTGGTGTCTACAACGAGCCGATTAGTACCGAAGAATTCACCCAGAGACTGTGGCGCACGCTGGGGGATGCGCGATATGGACCGCTACTTACTCTTGTTTCTTTGCTTCTTGCTCTCGACTCGGACCGTCAGATCCTTCCCAGCCTTCCACTCAATCTTTTCACCCTCAGCGTGATCATAGATGAAGTCGCCACCATACCCGCTCTCGGTCTGGTAGTAGTAGGTCTTCGTGAGGGTCTTGTTCTCGAAAAACTCGTTCTCGGCGAACTCGAAGATGAGGCGGAAGCCAGGCTTATCGAGGTACTCCATCCGGATATCGACCAGGTGCTTCAGGGCAGCCTCATCCCGATCCGTGATCATCTCAGCGAGCGCACCCTGGTTCTTCATGGCAGACAGCCAGAACTCTGGTATGCCGTCAACAGGCTCCGCCGTCGTCTCGGAAGACTTCTCAGCCTCTTTCTCGGCGGGCTTCGCCTCCTCTCCCTCGGCCGCCTCGGCCTGCTCGCTCTCCGGGATCTCTCCCTCCTTGACCTCCTCCTCGGAAGGTTCCGCCTTGCCGTTGACAATCGCAGCGCGCTTCTCGTACAGCGGTGTGAACTTGGCGAAGTACTTCTTCTCTAGCTGGAGAACCTCCTCCTGGAACTCGGCCTCGTACTTGGCATGCTCCTTCTGGATACCCTTGAGACCAGCCACCCGGCGACGGACGGAAGCGGGGAGGGACTCGATGTAGCCCGACGACCGACCCACCAGGCTACCGAGGCGACCCTGGATCATCTGGAGGATCCTGGGATCCTGGGCGAAGATGGAGGCGGCGGCGCGGTCGAGATCCTCTGTCGGTAGACATCAAGTTAGATATTGCAATGGCGGGGTAGGTTCGGGGTCTAGCCAACGGATCTCTACGTACCTTCCTTGATGCTCGACACGCCGGGCTGCTGTGCGTGTGACGAGATGGGGGCATTATTGGCAGGGGTGTTCTGCGGCGTGCTGGGGCAAATATGTCAGTATGGCGAACGCGGATGTTACGTGGTGGGAGCGACAATGAGGGGCATCAATAAAAGTGCGGGTACGCGTATGTGGAACGCCTGGAGAGAGCAAGAGCTCGACTGGGAGATAAAAAGTGCTGAGGGCAACTTACGGCGCAGTGCCCTGATCAGGGCGCTTATTGCGGATGGGCTCGGCCATGGTGATGGTTGCTGGACGAGCGGAATGTGTCGTTCTGTGATGTTGGTGAGGCTGAAGAAAATCTGGGGACGGTGAAGGATTGGGGTGACAGTGTATTAGTAGAGGAATTTTTTAGCCCCCCTAATAATGCGTTTGGCGTGAGGGACCTGGGAGGCGAAAGTTTGACCTAGACCGGTCTGTGTGCACCCACCCAGCTGGCAATGTACAGGGGGTGGCCGGGGCTGGACCTGCCTTCCCGGCCAAAACTCAGCGCTCGGGGCAGGGCGAGAGATAATTTCCCAGTCGACTTTTTAGCTTTTCGTGTCTTCTTACCCCACTCTCTCTAATTTTGCGACACGTCAGGCCGATTGAGGCGAGGGTTTACTGTTCGCGAAAGTGTCTTTTCGTTGAATTTCATAATAATACCCTCCTGAGTAGTCGGATAATCCTCGTTGGGGGGTAACTGAGCCTCTGGGGCTTTCTCTCCCACACGAAGGTTGCCACCCAATTATTATTAGCGGGGGTGGCTATGGAAGTCTCCGGTCCACGTTCTCCGTACCAGTACTCCGTACAGGCGACATGTCAAAATTATAGGTATACAGTGGCGGTAAGGTGGGCGAAGCGGTGAGAACGGCGGGACGTCCGGCAAGCTCAGTTAGCGGCCTCTCGGTCGCTTGAATGAGGGCTGGGGTCGCCCATCATACGCAAGCAGCCGTTCCTGTTGGACAGCGAGTCTGTATGTTGAGTCATCGTGTACTTGTACCTTGAGCGGAGCGCCCTCAATATCAATTGCCCACGCCATAGGCTGGTGCCATGTAGCGCTTTTGCCCCGCGTTAAACCGCAATCGGCCTTATACTTGCATAATTATGGTTTATCTAAGTATCAGAGCGTTATCTCGGCGCCACAGTCGAGCTGAGGCTCAAGCGTGAGCTTTCACATCGCCGACGTCACGACCCGCATTCGATTTTCTACCCTCACGCTAACTCTACTGTTGTTGGTTCCCTTGAGAGCGACTAAACGTATTATAGCGCGCATGCTTAGAGCCTTCTTCCAGCCTTTTTCTTGGCCTCTCACGTCAGCTCCTTCCCGATGACCTGACTCCAAGCCATGAGACACGGGATCTCGTGCGCATCAGTCTGAAGCTAGATATTGGCTACCGATGCCTCCTAGCGCTTGATGCTCGATAGCCTTCAAGATGGATGAAGGTCCGGAGCACCGCCGGGCCTCCTCCGGCTCCCACGCTGGGGTTGCGAACGGCCATGCACCGTTCTATAACATCCCCTCCCACCAAAGCGGCTCTAGCATTTTCGAAGATGTCGAGATGGCACAAAATGAGGTTCGTTCAACAATTACCCACCCTCACCAGGTTGGTATAGCTTTCTCTGACTGTTGCAACTTGTTAGCTCTTTGCTGGCCCTATGGCAGAAAGTCTCCCGACCAGTGTCTCTGCCTTTTCTCATCGAAGGCCGCGGGCAGACTCACTCGCCAGCTTTACGTATCACCAAGATGATGAGGATGAAGCTATGCCGCCTTTCGAGGACCAAGCCCACCTCGAAGGATCACAGTTCGAGGATGAGGATGAGGATATCGACAATGAGAGCTTGTTCGCGTTCCGCGAGGATATCCCAGATTACGCCTCTCACCATCGCCGGTCCTCGACATTATCTAGGAGCTCTACCCGTGCCCACCTGCTTCGCCACAACAGTGTCCCGTCGGTTGGCTCCGCGCGAGTGACTAAGAGAATCAGCCAAAAGACGTATCTCGTGAACGAGGACCTCACCATGGTGGTAGCCGGTTTTGAAACTAGCCGAATAGGGTATCTGGCTTACCTCTTTCTGTGTGTTTGCACTCTGGGAATAGCATATTTGTTATTTCGGTGGCTGCCTCGGTGGTACATTGCAGTGGTGGGCTCATCTTGTCCCCTGGGCGATTGTCGTTGGGTTGTGATTGAGGTACGGCCATTATACGTCTGGAAGCGACTCTTATACACTCATGCTAACCATTGCATCAAGAACCAATGGGGAGAGATGACCATACTCGACGTGGAAACAAAGCCATATGGGCGGCCCCTTTCCACCGTGTTTGGCTACACTGATAAAGCTATGGCTTACGACATAGACGACGACTTCGACCCGATTTTGCCGGAGCTGCGCATACTCAGCTACCGATATGTTCGTCTCTTCTTCCACCCCGTCAAGGATATTTTCGTACTCTTCAATGGGTGGAAAGACCCTGCATGGGCTGACGTGAAGGCGGCGCGTTCTGGTGTGGACGCCGAGGAAAAGAGCACGAGGGAGGTAGTGTTCGGGTCAAACCTCATCGATATCGAGCAGAAATCCATTCCCAAGCTTCTGGTTGATGAGGTATCCTATAACCCCACTCTCCACGGACACGACGATTCAAGAAGTACTGACGACCGTAGGCTCTACATCCTTTCTACGTCTTTCAGATTGCCAGCCTGACCCTCTGGTCCCTAGACCAGTACTATTACTATGCTATTTGCATCTTTTTGATGTCTGTGGGTAGTATAACGACTACACTGATCGAAACTCGTGCTGTGAGTTTGATCTGACGTCCCAATCCGTCAAGTGCGTTCTTCGAGCTGACCCTCTGTCCTGTTCATTAGACCATGAGGCGCTTAAGAGAGATATCTCGGTTTGAGTGCGACGTCCGTGTCCTCCGAAACGGCTTCTGTGAGTTTATTTGGCCAATGTTTACTCACAAAGACTAATACTCTATCTAGGGGGATATATTTCGTCTGGGGACATGGTTCCAGGGGATGTGTACGAAATTAGCGACCCAGGCCTTGTCCAGTTCCCGGCCGACAGTTTGCTACTCTCCGGTGATTGCATCGTCAATGAGAGCATGCTCACAGGTAGGTTGATGCGGATCCCGGTGGTTTCTCTCATGTTTCTAGCCGTACTGGAATGTGGTGGGTGTCACTGACCATGATTCGTGCACGTATAGGCGAGTCCGTTCCCGTTTCAAAGCTTCCTGCTACAGACGAGGCCCTACAGCAGCTCGATCTTGCCGCATCTACAATGACCCCCTCAGTTGCCAGGCACTTCCTCTTCTGTGGCACCAGAATCGTGCGAGCCAGACGTCCTCAGGAGGACCGGCATGGAGAGGCTGTTGCCCTTGGCTTGGTGGTGCGAACAGGTTTCAATACCACGAAGGGCGCGTTGGTTCGCTCAATGCTCTTCCCGAAGCCCTCCGGCTTCTCATTTTACCGGGACTCCTTCCGGTACATCAGCGTCATGGCTGTCATCGCCTGTTTCGGGTTTATCGCGTCTTTGATTAACTTCGTAAGGCTCGGTATTGAATGGCACGAAATCATTGTCCGAGCTCTGGACCTCATCACAATTGTTGTTCCGCCAGCCCTGCCTGCAACACTCGCTATTGGTACGAACTTCGCCATTTCGCGTCTGAAGCAGAAACAAATCTTCTGCATTAGTCCACAGAGGGTCAATGTGGGAGGCAAGTTAGACATCATGTGCTTTGATAAGACGGGCACACTCACAGAGGACGGCCTTGATATCCTCGGTGTCCGTGTTGCATCTCCGACCAATGGCAAGTTCGATGAGACGGTATCCGATCCCAGCAAGCTAGCTGAGTTCTCCATGGCTGCCGGCTCGGACTCGATGTTGCGCAACCCATACCGGGCCACTCTCTTCACGATGACGACATGTCATTCCCTTCGATCCGTGGATGGAGAGTTGATGGGCGATCCCCTTGATGTTAAAATGTTCGACTTCACCGGATGGAGTTTTGAGGAAGGAAGCCAGGGGTCTGGAGACCACGAAGAGGACGAGCATGGTGGCATATCACCCTCTATCGCAAGACCACCTGCCCCGGCTGACCCCTTACACAGGGGTGCGGGAGAAGATGTGAGGGTTCTCCTACTTTCTTCATATAGAAATTACAACTCACAGAAACCTAGGCGTCATTGGAGCTTGGAGTCCTGAAGTCTTTCGAGTTCGTCTCCCAGTTACGGCGCGCGAGCGTCATTGTGCGGCGATTTGGAGGGCATAGTGGTGATATTTATGTCAAGGGTGCTCCAGAGTGCCTGAGAGACATATGCCACGAAGAGAGCTGTAAGTAACCATGAAGTCCTCCACCTCATAACCCAAGATGCCCTTGCCATGTAGCTGATCGTACTTGCTTAGTTCCTGATGACTATGAGGAGCTCCTCTCCTACTACACTCACAAGGGTTACAGAGTTATCGGTTGCGCTACCAAGCACATACCAAAGCTCAGCTGGGTCAAGGCTCAGAAAATGAAGCGGGAGGATGTGGAATCCGACCTGGACTTTGTCGGGTTTATCATCTTTGAGAACAAGCTGAAGCCCACCACAGCAGCTGTACTTTCTGAGATCAGGGAGGCGGAAATTGGAACCGTCATGGTGACTGGCGACAACATCCTCACAGCAATCAGTGTGTCCCGGAAGTGTGGGCTTATGGATAAAACGACTCATTGCTTCGTTCCGCGGTTCATCGAAGGTAGGCACTAGTCGAAACGAGATAGACGCAACACTACTGGTTTACTAACTCGGCTGGCTAGGGAATTTTCTGGACCCCCATGCCCGGCTTCAGTGGGAGAGCATAGACGATCCCCAGCACCGATTGAATGGCGACACTTTAATGGTAAGTTGGGGGGCGACCGTCTATACAATTGAGTATTTACTAACATGGTTGTTAGCCCGAACCGCCGCCAGCACAGGTGGACGCATCCCTGCCCTATTCCATTATGGACCGGAAGAACTATTCCCTAGCTGTCAGCGGCGATGTGTTCCGCTGGATTGTGGATTTCGCCTCCCCCCGGGTCCTGCAACGTGTTAGTCTCCGTGCTGTCTTCGGTCCCTCTCTCACCGGGGCCTCGCTCGTCTAACGATTACTAGATGCTTGTTAGAGGTAAGGTATACGCTCGAATGTCTCCAGACGAGAAGCATGAGCTCGTGGAGAAACTGCAGAGCATCGATTACTCCTGCGGCTTCTGTGGCGATGGCGCGAATGACTGTGGTGCTCTGAAAGCAGCGGATGTGGGCATCTCACTCTCTGAGGCCGAGGCGTCAGTCGCTGCTCCCTTCACGTCGCGGGTCTTTGATATCCGCTGCGTGCCCGAGATCATACGGTTCGTCTAACCTTCCTCCCTAGTCCAGCTGGATAACGTATCTTACACAAATTCTTCTAGGGAGGGCCGAGCATCACTCGTCACGAGCTTCAGTTGCTTCAAGTATATGAGCTTGTACTCAGCTATCCAGTTTACCAGCGTAAGCTTCCTATACGCCTCCGCCTCGAATCTTGGAGACTTTCAGGTAACTTAAACTGTACCCATTCTCTACGGAGCATGGCGCGTGAACTTTAACAACTAAATCGTCTAACAGTTCCTCTACATCGACCTATTCCTCATTCTACCCATAGCCATCTTCAGTAAGTTATATATACAAGCGGCACTGGTTTGTTGGAATGGTCGCTGACAGGGGGTTGTAGTGAGCTGGGCCGGGCCTTATCCTGCGCTGTGCAAGAAGCGCCCCACGGCAAACCTTGTATCGCGGAAAGTCCTGGTTCCACTGCTAGGACAAATGGTGATTTCGATCGTCATCCAGACAGTCACTTACTTGACCGTGAGGATGCAGGATTGGTAAGGTTTACTACGGTTCGTCAGATGCAGGGGCCTGGTTCTAATCATCACAACAGGTACATCCCGCCCAAGATGGGGCAAATGAAGTCCAACATCAGGAACTCAGAGAACACTACTCTCTTCTTAGTTTCTTGCTTTGAGTACATCTTCTCGGGGGTCGTGCTCAACGCCGGGCGACCCTTCCGACAACCAACAACACAGAACTGTATGATATTTACAAACATATTTAGCCAGTCACTGTGACGCTAACATGCAAATAGGGCCATTCCTCGGAACAGTTATTATTACGCTACTTGTGACCCTACATATGGTCCTCGGCCCCATCCGGCCGGTGAAAAAGCTGATGCAGCTGACCAAGACCCAATGGGACTTCCAGCTCTTCATGGTCTTCCTGGGGTTTCTGTATTTCGTTGTCGCCTGGGTTTCCGAGACGGCGCTCTTCCCTTGGTTGGCACGGCTGTTCGGGACGGTCAAGCAAGTCGTGACCAAGCGCAAGAAGAAGCGGAAGGAGTACAAGGTGATCCAGGAGGGGATTCGTATGTAAACAGAGCGCTTGTTGAGTATCGCTCTTTCGTTAGAAATGGGAGCTTGGCGCTAATTCGGCCACGAAGCCGAAATTATCGTGCTAGACTGGGCTCCAGTTACCTGGCTAGACTGCCTTAGGTGAGGCAGCCATCCATGGGCTCGATAGCTCCCCCTTGGCACTATGTATCACCATGAATAGATTAGACTTCAGGCCGTAGGCGTATGGAGATTGGTTTTCACCCGCAACACAGCCTTGGGACAACCCCAGAGGGTTCCAGCCGCATCCCTTCTCAGAAGTTCTTATGACTCCACAGCGCAGAGTCGTGGGTGGCTACTTGCAGGTAGACGGTATACTCCACCTACTCTGTGGTGCGTATTGCCTTGTAGATGGCACCTGGTGCCAGCCATCAGGTAGAAACGAGCCTGTGAAGAACCACGGCGACGAGAATAACGAATAGAAAGACGATGAGCTGGTCGAGCCACTGCGGGACTCCATTGTTGGCCCGCGCTTGCTGACGCTGGGCCGCCACCGGCTGGCGTTGGGAAGCCGTCGGTGGTTGAGGTTGCGGGGCAACAGTGGGATGAGAGGCATCACCGCGAGGCGCTGGAGCTTTTGCCGCAGCGGTTGAAGATGATGAGCTGTCGGCGGGGGCAGTCTGGACGAACCCCTCGGCCAACCTAGCCGTCTCCCTATCAAACTCGGCCGTCTCTCCCGGCTCAAGCTTCTCGTGTTCCATGACGGCCGTCCCGTTCATCTCGTCTTTCCACCCCATCTTGAGTTCAGACGGGATCTCTTTATCATCTGCAGACGCAGTGCCTAGAGCCGCGGCCTGCTCCTCGCATTCTTTTATGATCTCTTTGTTCGTCCTGGCGCAGATGGGACACCGGAAGCTCTGCGACTCGAGGGCGAGGCGCTTCCGCGTTGCGTCGGGCGTCTCGAGGCCACCCAGCTGACCCTTTGGATCCGTCTCCATGAAGCTCCGTAGACTATACGTAGATGTTAGACCATTCCAGGTAAATCAAAAAAGGGGGGTCATGCTTTGGGGGAAACCTACGCTACAAGTGCTGTCCGCACCCCCCATGCCGGCTGCCACGTCTCCTCATGGTGGCCACTGATACTCAGGCAGATCTCTCTGTTCGTCTCGAAGCGGCCGCTGGGCGTCGAGAACCGGAAGCTAGGGGGCCGCAGTGGGTACGCTGGCGGCAGGACAATCCGGCCGTGGTAGATGCCGTCGCTGTAGGCCGAGTTGGGCGGGCCCTTAAAGGTGAAGTGCCACTCGAAGAGGTCGGATTCTAGCGGCGCGGCGGTGTACTCCGGGGACGGGGCGCTCGCGAGCTCCTGCGCCTCCTTTACTGGTTAGGTTGATGCGGTTAGCTCTCGGGGCTCCAAACGGCAGACAGTTGGAGCTGGAACTTACATATCCGGCGCATGGTCGGCGACTTTGCGCTTAACTTGGCTGACGCCATTGTTGGTAGTGGCGGGTTTGATCCCTATGGCTCCTTGCCGTAGTGTGGTTTGGTATACTCTAAAGATGTTGTGAGGGAATGGGCGTACCAAGAGATCGAGTGCGTCGTTTGCGGGAGGGTATCGCGAAGGGTACAGATAAAATGCCACGCGGGAGCTCCGAAGACAAGCAAGTAGTACAATTAGACGGGCGGCCCAAAGGTGACAAGTGTCCTAGTGCGCTGAGTGGCTTGCCCTCCACGCCCGTTATCCGCTATTAATAGGTGTTAGAGCTCTCAGACAAGCATTTTACAGCGTGGCTGCAGCGTGGTTGCAGCGGGCAATAGTGGGGTAAATATGATGCAGGTTGACACAAGACGGAGATACATCAGCGTATCCATATCGTGGGTTATCTGGTAAACGAGGCTTACCTAAACTTTCCACCCACCCCAGCCAACCCCGGCTCAGTAATTAGCAAGTTCCGAGCGACTTCAAACCCACGGCCCAGTGATCCTCAAACCGCGAACAAAAGGGCTAGCTGATATCGAGGAGTACCCAACGGCCCTATTGAGCTCTCTGTAAGCCATAGCTTGGCGTTCCGCAGGATGTCCGCGCGCCATTGGCTAACCATTCGAGCAGCTCGCATCCACCCGACGGTCGAATCGAGTCCGCGCCCACGATGATTCCCCCCGGCCGAGCCCCCCCGGTGCCCCATGCGGGCTTCATTTACAAGTTCACCGCGAAGGCACTGGGTGCTAGCATGTGGTTCTTCGTATGTGTCTCCCGGAGCCCCGCGGCGTGGGCCTGACTGGGCGCTTTGCAAGTAGTGTCGCTAACGAAGTATCGCAGCTGATGTACCGGGCGAAGAAGGATGGTACGTGAACTAACGGGACGAATTTATCGCTGGTATATCCAGGCTTTATTTGTAGTATCTCTCTAACGCTGGATTGGGTAGGCCCGGTACTCCTCGGGTGGAAGAAGCCCTGGGAGCACTAAACTCCCTCCTAAGCGAACCGAATCGCGAGTCCAGCCGACGACAACGATGCGAACGAACCCTGGGCCTCTCGGTAATGGGTAGATTTCGAAGGATATCAGGACTCGTCTTGCCAGTTTGGCTGTACATACAAGGCTAAGCCCAGGGTGGATGCCTCTCCACTAGGCTTTACGAACAGATGATGGGCAAACCCCCATGTATCACCACCTCGATATACACATAGCTCGGAACAAGACGTATAGAATATCTGCCACCTATTGTATCGCGCCGGCGCGTCCTTCTCGCCATACGTGCCGCACAATCACGGCCACATCTTGATATGACTCCTCAGAGCCAGTCTTGCTTCCTCAACTCCCCAGGCAACTTCCCCTGTCTCCTGAGTTATTATGGTGAGAAACTCGCCTCACGAATAGCCAAGTAATGCATCCCGCTCGCCCACTAATGCCCTCGGAACGTGAGGTCCAATGGACCGTAAAGGGTGCGCGCGCACATGGACCGAAGGACTACCACATCCCATCCCGGAATCCTCTCTGAATCTACCCTAGGAGACCATGCGTCGCGATGGCCCGTTCTGCGAGTGAACTCCCTTATCGCCCCAACCCCGTGCAGGAAAGGTGACGCCCCGTCCCTCCCGACAGCCGTAAACTGAGGGAGTTGACCTCCGGCTGCTGCACAGCCAGGAGATACCGGAGACACTCTTCGTCAGTCGGTATAGCTTCCGAAAGGGGCTCCTCGCCGGCCAGTCTGGCGCATGCGCTATCTGGAATGGCCTCTTCGTCTCATCATCTATGGGTAGAAGAGGAGCTGCAGGCGTGATGCGAGGCACGAGGCCCAGCCGGGCCCCCTCCCCTCAGTTGCGGCTTGAGCTCATCTCAATTTCTAGCTTAGGCCGTTCCATTCATATTGTTAGGTACTTATCTTAAACTGACAGTCTTGTGTGTCTATCCTAGCCCGTGGATATGGATGGCTTAGGGAATGGAGGTGGCGTGGCAAAGTATCGCTCTCTTTGTTCGTCGCTAACACCACCGAAAGCAGCGTCGACATTCCAGTTGGTCCGGGAGCTCCTAAAAGAGTGAGGTAACGAACATGGCCCGGCTGTTGCTATTATATCCCGCAATAGAATGTTGTAAAACGTTACAAGCTATGCTCCGTTCGAATATGCAGTCTCGTTTCCCAAATGCTCATGCCCATAAGCCAAACTGCGAAAATGCAAGACAAATCTAGCTGAAGACATCTCTCCCCTTGTCCCACCAAACGACAGAGCTCCTCATCCACCTTACAGCCCCACTGTAACCGTCATATTATTACTCAAAACAAGCAAAACAGGTGGCAAATCATTACACAAAACCTCCACATCCGACAGGTACGCCAGGGTCGCCTCCTCGTCCAAGCTCGTCCCATCGCTCGGCACGGGGAGCGTGGTGAAAGTGAGCGCCGTATCCGCGCTGTTCAGCCGAATCAACTCGTTCAGGATGAGGTGCTGCGCCCGGCTCGGCAGGTCATTGAACGAGAGTGCTATGCTCTGCGTCGAGTACGTCGAGCCCTCCTCGCCGCTGCCCTCCTTCGGCGGGTCGAATCTATAGGAGCCGAGGAGCTCGGGGATGTCGATTCGCTGGCCAAAGTCCGAATATGCCGAGCCTTTGCGCGAGTGGTGGCGGGAGCCGGGAAGCGAATTTCTCGCGGCACCTTCTTCCCCGAATGATTTCTCATCCGGTGCCAGTCGGCTGTTGAAGCGGCCCGTTGATGACTGTCGAGAGAATGGCGGCCTCTCGGTTGGAGTCGCGGCCGGTCCTGATACTGACTCCGCGAACATGATGGTAGGGCCTAGATGGTCCTCGACGTTCGTCTTGGTCTCCGGCATCGGCCTGCTTGTGAACCTTACCGCCGAAGACTGCCGTGACATACCTGGTCGCTTAGGCGTCACCGCAGGAGGCGTTTCGGCCGCCAGCGACTGACTAACCGAGGGCTCTCTGCTATGATGAGCAGATTGCACCCGCTTTACTTGAGGATATACTCTCCCTTTGTCGACAGATGCCCGTAGTGCCTTGTCATCATCATCCTCTCGAGGAGTCTGCAGCGATGGCTTGACCGTTTCCGTGGTCTCAGGAGTCATCTGTCCGGATTCCGTCGGTGTCGTGGTAGCCGTCGGGACCCTACTTGGCTTCCCCGACCGACCTCCCTTCCTATTACCGGTGTTGCTAGGCCCGGAGTTTGAGGGCTGTGACGGCTTCTCTTCCGCGGGCGCTTGCGAGTCCATCGTTCCGTACGAAGCGGCCCCGGGTTCATTGGTCTTTAGAATCGATCGCGAAGGAGTCTTAGACTTGGATTTCCGTTCGGGCGGGCGAATAGTCAATATATCTGCAAAGCTTCGACGGCGATGCGCTGTGTCCAGAAGAGGTCGTGATGGACCCAAAATCGACCCTTCCCCTTCACTGGCAGCGCTGGCCTCTGAGTCCGAGAAGTCGTGGTCGCTGTCCTCGTCCAAGTCTTCACCATCGCTGTCTGGGTGGTCGAGCTGGTCGATCTGTTCCTCGAACATCTCCTCTCCGAGATGGTGCGTGTGTATACCGACATTCACGCCGAACCGGGACAGGTTCACCATGCTCGGTCGGTTCGGGACATCTATGACGCTCGCACGGCGCTTCGCCAGTTCGTCCATATCTACGTGAGGGTTGTAGACTCCTGGCCTCCGAGAGGTAGCATCCAGAATCGCAGCCAGCGAATTCAACTCTTGTGAGTGGTTCATCGAGTCCGGTCGGCCACGGAACTTCAGGAGCTCGTCCCACCAATCCTCGTCTCGAAGTGTCTCGTTGACCATAATTTCCGAGTCGATATCCTCACAGTGCCCGTTGATAATGCACTCGTATGTGTGAAGCTCACCACAGGCGAGCCAGAAGACATGGGTCTCTGCGTCGATCCGTAGCTTATCCAGCAGAGCCTTCACCCGGGCCGTTTCCTCCTCTACTTCGCTTTCATATTCTACGAATACGAGAACACGAAGCTTGTAGGCTTTACGCCAGGCAGGAACGGTGTTGAGAATGTATCCCAATTGAAGGATGAGTGTATCTAGAACGGACAGTTAGTTTAAAACATGGGCTCTGGGGACAAATTAAGTAGGCAAACTCACAAGTGTCAAAGTTGGACGTGAGGATGCTCTTCCCACCCGTGGTAATCTCGGCGGACATCTGTATCGGCCAGAGATCGATGTACTTCTTGGTGTTAGACCCGTCATGCCTCGGCGTCTCCAACGCCTCGCAGCCCTTGCCTACTGCGACATTGAGTTTGTAGCGCAATGTCAGGTCCTCAAGGATAGTCATGTAATCTGTGGGTGACATCATCTGCTCCGTCCGAATTACATCCGTGGGTAGGAAACCCTCTAGAAGACGAGCCGAGGTGTCACCCCGTCGACGGCCAGAGGCCTTCCCTTGAGCCTTGTCTGACATCGCCATCCTCACGGTAGGCGAGGTTGGAAGGGATGGAACAGGGGGAAGAGGTCGGGATTTTCTAAGCTCGTCCATATTATAAAAGCCAAGGACGGCGATGTTCGGTCTCATGCCCCCAAGGCCCGCGGACAGAATGAGATTTCGAATGCCCCAAGTAATGGACGGAGACATGGTCAGCTGAACGAATGCTTTTAGGCGAGGGATGTCGGAAATGAAGTTCGCCCACGCGCTCTGTTGCAGCCTGGCCTCATCAACGCCACTGTTGAAGTCACTTGTAACAATAACGTGGCCCAGGATGTAGAGTGCTCCCTTCTTCATCGAGTTGCAGAGCTGTATGAGCCTCGTGTTGTGCCTTGGGTTGTTCACCAGAAGGATAATCTGCGGGCGCCAGAACTTGATATGCTCGGGTTTCAGCCTCAGGAGGTACTTTCGCACTTGGTGATAGATGAGGTTTTGCGAGACGTCGCCCCATCGCTTTGGCGGTGAAAGGTAGTGGATAAGCGAGAAGAGGAAAACTAGGAGGCATATAGCGGCGGCGGCATATGTGTCGTCTATGAAGAACATGGCTGCAGCAGAAGCAAGAGAGCCGCACATGGCGGTTTGCCAACTGAAGAACTTAAAAGCCGGGCGAAAGTTTGGCGCTGAGCCGATCTTGAGGAGGAAACAAGCCAGGTTCATGACGAAGAAGGTCATCTAAGGCGTGTTAACCAATATTCTAGTCAAGAGGGTTGGCGCAGCTGGTGTGTCAGGGGTAGAGCACCTACCTGGTAACCCATGGAGATGAACGTGGCGATCTGGTTCAGGTCGGCGAGCATAGCGAGCTGGGCGATTACGTAGGTAAGAAAAATAGCGAACACGGGCTCGTCTCCTCTCTTGGTGCCAAAAGCGAACACAGACAGGCCAGGGAGCAGATCATCCTTGGACAACGCCTGGAGAAGCTTTGCAGAGCCTATAACGCCCATCAAGGCTGAGAACAGCGTAACCGCACACTCTCCAGCAAAGATGATGGTTGAGGAGAGGTTAGTTTCAGGAATGACGTTCGCGTTCTTCAAGAACGATTCGTGGGTGGTGCTAGCAGCCATGGAAAAGATGACAATGAGGTAGGCGATGAACGTCGACATCATCGCCCACAGAGTCCCCTTCGGAATCGCCTTACTGGGGTTTCTCAGGTCTCCGGACATAGAAGCGCCGGCAAAGATTCCAGACGCAGCGGGGAAAAGGATGCCGAAGAGGTCGCGGAAGGTTGCAAGACCTTGGAAAGAAGGCTCATCGGTGTGAGGCAGAAAGTTGTCCAAGAGAGTCTGTAAACTCACACCCGTGAACTCGATGCCGAGATCTTCATCGTAATAAGGACTCTTGAAGATGGCTGAGACCGGGATGCTCAACATGGCAAACGTGAGGATGACGATCAGTGCGTTGCTGGCCTTGGAAAAGACGGCGCTTCCCGCTAGGCAGAGCGCCGTGCAAGCTAGAAGAGCGACAGTTTGTACCGCGTAGCCGTGCCAGTACCCCTGCGGAAATGCAGGGCCAACATTCAGGCGAATACAGTCGATCAGACCCACGACGTTGAGTGCCGTGTTCAACACCTGGGAAAGGTAGAACAGAATGCCGATGGAGCCGCCAAACTCGGGGCCTAGGGACCTCGAGATGAGGTAGTACGCTCCGCCTCCTTTGACCTCACCGTTCGAGGCGATGGCAGACAGGGACAGGGCGGTGACGAAGTTTACAAGATAGGCGGTTACGAGTAGACCTGTTAAGGTTAGGCTCCATACGCTCGAGGGTTTGGGGAAGCGGCGATAAAGACATACCGAGTATTCCAAGCAACCCAATTTGACCGAGAATCATGCCAAACCTGAGGAACATGAGAATACTGAGGATGCTCAGACACACAGGGATGTAGACACCCGAGACAGCCCCAAGTTTGTCCCCTCCCTTCCTGGAGGGTTCGGTGCTCTTGGGGTTTGTCATCTTGTCCTCTTCAGTCATGGTCCTGGTGCTGTGGATTGCTGCACTGGCTTCTCAATGAGCAATGCGTGAAGTAAAGTCACGGTATTAAGCGCAGAAGAGGGGAGAGAAAGTAGAACAGTCGTTTTCAACCGCTCTTCTGAGATTCCGTCCTTGACATGCAGCCGACAAAGTGGTGGCGGTTGCGTCTCGCCTCTCGTGTAAACAACGGAACGGGATATCCGAAGGGAGGCCCAGTGTTCCTACGTCAGAGGAGGGCTTCGCGTCATCGAAGACGCGGAGTTCGGATGTCCCTGGGGCTTTGCTGCCTGCGGGTTAAAGAAATAAAGCGGAAAACGAACCCCAGCCTCTCTTCGAAGCACCAAGGAGCCTCAGGGACCGGACCCGCGGAGGGAGCGTGTCGCGGAGAAGATGTGGGTCCAGGGTCCTCCCCCAAAAGATCCGAAGGCGCCTGAGTTTAAATCAGGGAGGCGGCGTTTTAGAGGAGGTCGAGACTCACGAAGCGAATGCAGCGGGAGAAATTCGGGGCCAATCAGGAGGTGCGGAGGCAACAAACAGTGCAGCCAATGACGCCACGGGAGGTGCCCAGGCAGGTTTTCTCAGCGGGCGGAAACAGGATTGGGCGGCGCGGATCCTTGCTGGGTCCCCTGAAATGGTGGGGGAGGACGGGAGATGAGGTGTTGAACGGCGGCGTCTCCCGTCTCCAAAAACCAAATGTTATAATATCCAGAGCGTACTGTACTCGGCTCGTCGGAAGCCTCAACTATACAACGTGAAGCAGTGCTGAATGGATGAGAACCTTCCACCTACTGCGCAGCATTTAGTCAAACAGTTGGCACGGATAATTCGAACCACTTGCATTCTTGACAGCTCTCATCCTCTCATGAGTTCGGTCTTGTATCTATCACAATATTAGACGTCATTGTATGGAGTCATACTACTTTGTTTCCCCACCGTTACACTGGCATGCCGCAGCTTGTGGAGTCCAGATTCGGGCACAATTACCGACGGACCCCCTCTTACATCCAGCAGAATTGTGCCATGCAAAGCTGCAATACTTCAGGCTCATGCCCGGGAAGAATGAAGAAGCAGATATTTCTAGATGTGCAAGGAACCTTTCAAAGAGCAAAAGAGGTCATAGCACAGGAACAATGTGGGTAACCGCTTCTATTGCTAAATGCAACCCTATACTACAATCTAACTGCACGCCGCACCCTGTCCTACTCCTCATCATCAACCCTCGTCCGCTTCTTTCGCGGCGCCTCGTCATCCTGCAGGCCATATCCCCGCTTCGAAGACGACCCCTGGTCAACTTCTGACAAGAACTTGTCAACGTTAAACGGGTCCGCACTCTCCTTCTCGAACTGCACCGGCCCCTCCCTCGCCTCAGCCTCCTCAGCGCCCTTAAACTTGCCGCGCCCGAGCACCTCCCCAAACCTGGCCGTCTTCTGAATCTTCTCCATCTCCTTGTCACCAGCCTCCTCCTCATCCTCCTCCGGGTTCGCACGCGGCCGGTATATGCTACTGATGGCATCCTGTGCAGCGAATAGGGGCTTGTCGTAGGGGTTGTCCTCGTTGAAGCCGGCCTGCATGCCGCTCGTCTGGTTGAATAAACGGGAGTCGTACATGGACTCCTTTGACTGTGTGGGTTTTGCGAGTCCCAGGGCCACCTTCTCTGAGATATCGCGGTTCTGCTCCCTCGCCATGACCTGCACGCGCCTCTCCGCGCCCATGCGAGACTGTCGTAGCTTCCTCTCCTCCTCCCTTCGCCTCTCTTTCCTGGCCTCTTCCCTCGCCTCCCTCCCAGAATCGTCACTTTCTTCGCTCTCCGAACCTGTGTAGGAATCACTTCTGCTCGCAGACCGAGATCGTGACCTTCGGGAACGGCTTCCTCCCCTTGCGCCCTCCTCGCGAGCCTTGGCGGCAAGTGCACGCAAGTTCTCCTCTTTTTGCGCCTTCTCCTTCTCCGCCAATCTCTGCTGCATAACTGCACGTTGCCTCACCTCCTCACGAGCGTGTCTATCCGCCATGAACAGGGATTCGGAGAACTGGGCAAATTTGTCGTTGATTGCCACCTCCTGTAGGCCCCTCCCATCGGCAGCCAGACGCTTGTCCAACGGAATTGTGAAGCCCTTCGGGTTCTTCCAGTTTGAAACCGGTGGCGGTATGCGCCACATTTCTTGATCTTCCGCCGTAAGTTTCCTTGGGGGAGAATGCATGACGGGTGGTGGGGGAGAGGGTGGCCCTCGCGGAATCTTCTTGTGCTTGAACTTGGGCGGCTCCATTGGGTCCTTCTGTCGCTCAACGATCTTCATTATCCGGTCCTGCTTCTTGGAATCGTCCCCGAACTGGCTGGATGGCGTGTACTTGACGAAGGTTGTCTGTCGCTGGCCCGTGTTGACTGTCTTCGGCTTCTGCGCGGCCACCGCGCTGCTCGTGAGGGCTGCTAGAGCGTTCTTGGTCTTCTCTGCTGTTGCCGCCACCTGTTCCTGGCTCGGCCTGGAGAGGTCTATCTCCCCGGCATCTGCCCTCTGTCGTAAGGGTATTAAATCCTTGAACGATGTGTGGATGATCCGGTTCTCCGAGTGGCCCTGCCTTGCGATGGCATCGTATTTGACCTTGCCCTCCGAATCCACTTGCACCGCTAGAGCGTTGTTCGCCGTCGCCGACTTCATGCCCATGTCCAGGGGGTATTGTGCGACGGGGATCTCGGGGAACGCCCCACCGTCGCCAAAGTCCTCGGGAGCTCGCGGCCGCCATCCTGTCCTGTTGCCGTATGGAGGAGGTCCGGTTTGCTGTGAGAGGGGGATTAAGTTAGAAACGGTCAAGGCGCAAGGGTTTGCGTGGAGAGAACATACCCGCAAGACGATTTGCGACTCGTCTATCTGGCCCGGCCCAACGATACGAGGGCCCCGTTGCTGCGCTCGGGAGGGTATTTCTTCATCCTCGCCCGTGTATTTCGGTTTCGGCAGGGAGGCCGCAAGTGACTGCGCGATCGAGCTCATCGTGCCCCGTTTTGCGCTTCCAATTAATGCACGGGAAAATGCAGGCCGCTTCTTCAAATGCTGCGGGCTGGGCTTGGAACGATGTTCTGCGGAGGGTTGTAATCAAGAACAGCCTTGCCAAAAAGTGGTAGCTGCAGGCAATGCGCGTGGCGGTGTGTTATGTAATACGAGGCTCTGTCGTGCCTCGAATCGGGTATCAAGCTTCCAGTCACAAGATCAACATAGCTCTGACATGGGGCTCACTAAAATACTTCCCAGTACATGAATCCTGCCAGAAAACAAAGAATTTAGCACTCATACGATCTAAGTATATAGATTCAGAATTGGAAATGACCCATGTCTTCACCAGCTCTCCTCGTGTCAGTTAAACAGGACTTCAAACAACACAGCGTCTACAGTTAGAAAGCCAATTTCCTCGTGCTTCAATTAGACAATGCGCCTGTTAACTATCCCATAATACCCATATCGTTTAGTCTTCGACCCAACATGGGCGCAGCTTTTCGCTCTTCCCCAAAGGCCAGCGATGATCCCGCCATGATATACAACCAAGACAAAACACTACAGAGTGGCTGATGCGGTATGCCTCAAATCATCAAGGACCGACCTCCATAGTTATCGATTATACATATCCCTTGCGCGCACCCTTGAAAAATATTAGTACTAAACGGAAACCTATCAGATCTATATGTGGGGTATGCCCATACCTGGAAGAAGAACCGGACGACGAAGACCTGTAGTGCTCCCATACACACAATGAGACCACTCTGGACCAAACTGAAGTTGACTATCCGCCCCTCGGTGTTGCGAACGGTGTCGAAGTTGCGGTTCTCGCGCGTACGGAAGTACTTCTGGTTACGGGAGATGGTGGAGACCTGACTCGAGATCTTGTAGACGGACTCCTCCAGCGCTGTCGCGCCCTCGGGGGTCGAGGCCTGCTTAGACGGTAGCTCTGCCCTCGCTTCATTCTCGACCTAGAGCGTGAGACATGGTTAGGCCTTGCACTTTCTCGATCCAACACGGCTGTTTGACTGACAGTAATCTCGAAGTCAACGAACTTCTCGGCGGAATTGCTCATCTGGTTGCTGAAGCAGAATTGGTAGTCACCGACGGTGTTGGCTGTGAAGACAAAATCTCCTTGCCGTTCCTTCTCTCCCTCCAGAATGACCTTGTCCCCAGGGCCGACGACTTGGTAATCGATATCGAAAGCGCCTCCGGATTGGACCTGTACAAGTACAACCACGCGTCAGAAACTGGGACTGCCATTGAATTCGAAGGATATAGGTAACCCGAAACGTAGACGTACAGCGAAGTAAAAGGCAATCTTCTCCGCATTGTTCTTGGTCACCGCGTAGAAACACGACTTGTCGTTCGCGGGAAGCTTGAAGGTGAGAGCCGTGGCGGCCGCCTCGGAGACGAGGCACGCCAGTAGACTGAAAATAAGTAGTGTCGGCTTCATCGTCGCGGTTGAGTATGCGCCAGTTATGAGGCTGCGGGATCTAGGTTCGGGCAAACTGGCGCAAATGGAACGGGATCATGAAGCTCCCAGGGGCCACGTTTGGGACAGTCGGATGGACCCACACCAGAGTTGCAGGTGTGGCCGCCCGTGGCTTGTGAAAGTGTGGCTGATTTGCCAGCCTAGCAGCCAATCCAAGTGTCGACAAGTATTCATAGTGTAGCCAATCACGGCCGAGGCAAAGAAAGCTCCTGGTGATGTCAGGCCCGCCAACGCGTCACGTCTCAAGGAATGGTTCATTTAATGTCGAGCCACCGCCGGGATTTCCATCTCGACCTCGACAATTGCCCGCCACCGAAGGAACATCCAGCTTCCTCGCTCTCGGGCAGCCTTTACTCCCTTGAGAATTGATTACAATTTATCCTTATTCCTGAGAAGATCCTGAGCCAGCCTATAGCCAGTCCACCCCTGACGCCAGCATTCCATCCTCCGATCTCACGTTGTTAAACAGGGTACCTTCTCCGTGGCCGCTGCCATGGCCTTGCAAGAAACTCTTACGAGGGCATCGTCCACTGTCCTCAGGTTACTGTCCTACACTTTCCTTCGATGGGTATGCAACGTTGAACATCTCACTTGAATTCAGCCATAATTTAGCGTCGTACTAACTTCCTTTCCGAACAACAGTTTCCGGCTCCTGTAAGACATGAACGCCCCGTGTTACGGTTCTACTCGACAAGACTAATATGATTTCTCCCAGAGCGCTATCCCAATCACAGTATTTACGTTGTTTGCTGTCTATGTACCATCCTTTATCAGCACCTACTTATCGAACCTGAACGATGCCATCGTTGGTGACCGAGTCGACGTTTTCGAGACTACGACTAGTATAATACCGGATGATACCGCTGCGAGTAACGACCAAAATGGAGACAAGCCAGAGCCTGAGATTGCCGAGCGCGAAGTTGCTGTGCAGAAGACAGAGGTCACCAGAAGGAAAGGGTTGAAGCCGTTCTCTACCCTACTGCTGGGGTCGCCTAGCCCATCGAGCACGTTCTTGTCCATGGCGACTTTCCTTATCAACCTCGCCCTCGTTCTCATGAGCGCCGACTTCCTCCTCTCCGCTCGACTCTATGAACCTTGCCAGGATCTGTCCTTTGCTCGTATAGGATACGTCTCCCAGTCCGAGGCAAACTTCCTCCTCCGAGAGCCAGACCAAGCCAAGATGCCAATTACGCTCGAGATTCGGATCAAGGACCCTCAACCGCCGTTCGATAACCCACAATGGCAGATGGGCGGGGAGGTTCAGATGACCTCCAACGAGACGGACTACACGGCTTCGTTGATGGTACCATTGACACACTCGGACCAGAGAACGTATGAATGGAGGACCTCCAACAACCATTCCGGGGAGTTCCTCGCAGCCCCAAAGCCAGGCGCTGTGTCGGAATACAACGGCGGCAACTTCACATTCCTAGCTACATCGTGTATCCTTCCGAGATTCCCTTATCATCCTTCGAACCATAAGCTGGCTATCCCTGGGTTAAAATATCTTGCCGAAGCTCTCCCGTCCCTCAGTGCGCAGTTCATGCTCTTCATGGGTGACTTCATCTACGTCGACGTTCCTCGGAGGTTCGGTACGGCGGAAGAAGATTATCTCCAGAAGTACCGGCAGGTTTATGCCTCGCCCGACTGGCCGGCCGTGGCTCAGAACCTGAGCTGGATCCACGTCATCGATGACCACGAGATTTCGAATGACTGGTCTTCTAACAACACTGGGGTTTACAAGGCGGCGATTGAGCCGTGGGAGATCTACAACGGCGCCGTGAACCCTCCTCGTGCCCAGCAGGCTGGGTCTAGCCTGGCAAGGAAGGGCGCGACTTGGTATGAGTTCACCCAAGGGCAAGCGGCGTTCTTCTTGCTGGACACTCGATCGTACCGCTCGAGCAACGATGATTCCGAAGACGACCCCGAGAAGACGATGCTCGGGAAGGACCAGCTCAAGGACTTTCTCTACTGGCTGAACCGACCGGAACCGAAGGGGGTCAAGTGGAAGGTCATTGCGTCGTCGGTGCCGTTCACGAAAAACTGGCCTGTCAACAACAAGGATACTTGGGGCGGCTTCCTCCGAGAGCGAAAGGTTGTCCTCGAGGCCATGTGGGAAGCGGGAGCCCGTGGCATGGGTGTTGTTGTTTTATCCGGAGATAGGCATGAGTTTGCAGCCACCAAGTTTCCTCCGCCTCCTGACTCCAAGTGGTCCGAGGAGGTGGCGCCGTATGAGTTTTCGGCCAGTCCGCTCAACCAGTTCGCTTCCCCCGTTCCGACCTATCGGCAAACGGACGAGGAGGATGTGATGCTTAGGTATGTTTCTCGGGCTCACGCGCTAGATTCGCGCCCCGGTGTGTAGCGTATCTCCCTCTCCAGCTTGCTAATAGACTGCGTGCAGGTATATCAACCGTGGCTCGTCCAAGTTTGGGTCGCTCACCATGCTACCCCCTGACTCCGAGGGAAGGCCGGACCGCTTGCTTTACCGCCTATTCATAGACGGGAAAGAGACATGGAACGTGACGATATCCACTCCTGCGGACACGAAGCCTAAGAAGCAGGGTGGTTCATTCTGGGATATCTTGAGGTGGTCATAGACGTGAGTAGTCTAGAACCAAGGATGGCGTTTTGGTTATTCTTTTCACAATAGGATCGGAGCAATTTTGTTTTCTAATGCCCTTGTGCGGATTACGTCTGTCTATTTGATTCCGAATTAAGTGGTGGTAAACCGAGCTGTAAATACAATTGTGTGTTAGTCGAGCATCCTTCTGCCTTTTAAGGCCCCGTGATACCCCGAGCAGTCATGACCTTGACGGGAAAGCATTCATCACCGCGTCAAGGACAAACAAGCAAGGTGCCTGATTAGAAGCCCCCACATCGACTAAACGGACAATGGACATCACCGTCCAAATAGCCCGATTCAGCAGGGTTCCGGGGCGGTCCGGGGCGAAATGGCGGGGTAGCGACCAAGAAATTGCCGAGGTTGGCGGGGTTAAAAAGGCGCCGTGATCCCCACATCAGACCACCTTGAAGCGTGCAGAACCGCCTGGACGGCCGAGTGGAGGGGGACATTCACGCGTATTCATGGGGAAGAAAGTCTTGGTCTAAGTGAGACCTATCTCTTTTTTTTCCACAACCAGAGGTCTTCTGGGGACGTAAACACAATCGCTACTTAGCTTCTCTTGCATCATTTATCACTTTACAGCCTTGATCTAAGGGCTCGTTGACCATTTGACGTCCGCCACAAACTCCAGCATGTCTATAGCATGGAGAGCCGTCCGTCTGGCGGGCTGGTGAGAACAAAAACCCCAGCCGAGCACCTACAGGCCCGAGCTAACACACCAGCAGCTCTAAACGGAGCCCGGGTCTCCAGGCTTTTCGGAGAAGCTCGACGGCGGCTTCAGGGCGCAAGGTCTCCATAACAGACGCCGGTATTGAAGTTGTTCCTGAGTCTTCAACCCAGTTGAAGAGAACGACGCTGTAAGAGCCAAAGAACGGTAAGAGGCGTAGATGGATAATATCAATTATACTAACTTCACCACTTCTTAGTCCGAGTTTCTGGCTACGGTTAGTCCCTTCATCTCAATTGCATGTTTAAACGTGCTAAGTGTTTCATTAGTGACAATTGCCGGTGCACCTCCTGTGTAAATCAGGACACGAGGCAGCGGAACTTTAATACCTTCGACGTTAGTATCTCTGCAAGTCTTGGTAGCTTCGCACATACTCACAATCCGCATAGCTACCAAGGGATATATCCCCGTCAGAAGCCATCGCTCGTTCAGACGGGTTGGAGGTCAAGTGTATGTGTACAATGCCCCCCCATATCAAGGTCCAGAGTATGGCTAACTGGCCTTCAGGGTCCGGAGACGGGCATCGAAGCCACTATCCGTGGGAATTCATCAGCTTCTACCAGGAGAATGATCGCAGAGGCAACGAGAATGTTAAGTATGGACAACCGCCTGAGAGTCTTCATGGCTGAGGCATTAACAAATTTAACGCAGCTATCGTTACTGGGGCGCTGGAATAGAAAAGGCCCCTCCAACGGTCGACTACGCCGAAGTTATGGATACATCAGGCGGCGAGAAGGGCGTGGCATCCTTAGCGAATCTCATTGTAAGTGGCTCGTCGACACCTCGCCTGGGCAACCCCTTGGTTAACGACCGAGAATACCAGCGGGAGTACGGGTTCGCCTTTGTGTCGAACACCCCTCATGAAGACGCTTCAGCAACAGAGAAGTTGCTGGAGAGAATCGCGTTCGTTCGGGTTACGCACTACGGCGGCTTTTACGACTTCATACCCGATCTTGCGCTCGCGGATACCGCCTACACAAACCTCGCGCTCCCGGCACACACCGACACCACGTACTTCACCGACCCGGCCGGCCTGCAGTCCTTCCACCTCATGTCTCATTTTCCTCCTCCCTCGTCCGAAGGCAAGGCAGAAGGGCTAGGCGGAAAGTCCCTTTTTGTTGACGGATTCCATGCCGCCAACATCTTGCGGAAGGAAGACCCGAAGGCGTTTAATGTACTCACCAAGGTGAAAATCCCGTGGCATGCGAGCGGTAACCAGGGCATCACGATCACCCCCGATAAGAAGTACCCAGTTTTGGAGCTAGACGAGGCGACGGGTGAGGTCCATCGAGTCCGGTGGAACAACGACGACCGCGGCGTCGTGCCGTTTCATGATGGGATATCTCCAGCCGAGTGGTATGACGCAGCCAGGAAGTGGTATTCCATCCTGACTAGGCCGGACGTCGAGCTCTGGACGCAGCTGAAGCCCGGGCAGCCTATAAGTATGTTCGCACAGCCGTGCTCGTAAAGGACAGTCACTGATACTAACTTCATAGTTTTCGACAACTGGAGGGTCCTGCACGGGAGGAGTGCGTTCGAAGGTGTGAGGAGAATATGTGGTGGCTACAGTAAGTCTCCCTCGTTCAAGAATCATTGCAGTTACCATTATCAGAGGCTTATGCGAAATGAATCTAGTAAACCGAGATGATTTCATTTCGAGATGGAGAAACACCAACTTTCCCCGAGACGAGATCTTGGGCCGGGTGGTGGGATAGACGATACTGGTCTTGGCGCAATTTCGCGGACTACTTAATTCGGCCCTCGTGAGCAGAGATCTACAAGTAAATTGACAATAGAGTATTTGGAGGCATTCGCGCCCGCGTCGGTCGAATTCTTGAAACGTTTCGTTGTGTGATGAGGACTCGGTAGGGCTGAGTTGGAGCTGTTGAAGGCGGGAGGCGGTTAGCGAGGTCCCTGCGCGACGTTGAGTAGCCAAGCATGGGCGCACCCAGCATATCTGGTGCAACACGAGATTCCATTTCTGACAATATTTGCATTCGTTCTTTCCAGTAAGCCCAATGGCACGCCACATGTTCCCCTATTCGTCTGCAGGAGGTGCCGAATAATGATGTAGGATTGGGATAATGGAAGGTCCATCGCCAGAGGCATCCAATGGACTTGACCAGTACACAGGCGCTGTGCGGGCCGGTACCTAGCAGCTAGCGAGACCTCTGCTCTACCGCCCTTTGCTGATTCTCAGGGGGGAATCGTGGCTGAAACGTTGTATGCAGATGTACTCATAAAACTCGCGTGACATAGCCCTGCCCCTCACCCCCGCGCCAGACCACACCGTCGCTCTTGGAACTGCCTCCCCTGGCAATCCCAGCTACTCACCCTTGGGCAAGAGCGACCACAACCTCCATAGAACGACCCCCCGCGACCCTGAGGCGCCGCATCATCCTCCAGGCCCAACTTTGCCGCGCACACGACACGCCTGCGTGATCCAACAACCCTTTTCCATCAACCACAAGAACCACAAGAGGCACCCACCTGCCTGTGTCGACCTCTTTTCCCCACCTCCGTCAGCTTGACCTTCTCCAGCTCTCCTCCGCCATTTTCGCTGAACCCCCCCTTGCCACCGGCGCTCCGCAGCCTCGCCCTCTCCCGTCCACGGCTCGGCTCCGTCCCTGCTCCTCTCACCAAACGCCGGTCCGCCACTTCTCTCGTTTACCAAAGATAGCCGCTAGTTTTCTCAATACGATCGCGCGCCCGGCGGCTATTCCACAATCCATCGTATACCGCCGTTCCCTTCCCTCGAAATGGACGCCGACGGCCCCGCGGCCCAGCCGCCCGTGACCCAAGATGAGCAGCGCATTCGCCAGGTCGACAATGCTATCCGTGCGATACAGCAGAAGAAGCCCGTCCCCGAGATTGACTTCACCATCCATACCATGGAAGATGGGACGCAAGTGAGCACACTGGAGAGGGTCTGCAAAGGTGAGTGCCCGCAGCCCTGGTTTAGCAGTTTCGGATTAGCAGCTCGAGGCTTGTCGCCCCGTCTTCCAAGGACTTTTGTATTATATCTTGCATTCGTGGCTCGCCGCCTTGCTCCCTGCCACGGGACCCGCGTATATCCGGAGATAGTAGTCGGCTAACACCTCGCCTTCCGCCACTTCTAGATGTGCAAGCACCGGCCATGACCAAGCCAACCAACGATCAATTCTTCGAAGACGAGTCTCACACAAAGCCTGATATCAACTTCCTGAAGCAGCACTTCTACCGCGAGGGTCGCCTGACCGAGGAGCAAGCCTTGTGGATTCTCCATCGGGGTACGGAGATTCTAAGAGAAGAGCCGAACCTCCTCGAGATGGATGCTCCCATTACCGTCTGCGGTGACGTCCACGGCCAGTACTACGACCTTATGAAGCTCTTCGAAGTCGGAGGCGACCCTGCCGAGACGCGGTATCTCTTCCTCGGAGACTACGTTGACAGAGGTTACTTCAGTATCGAGTGCGTTCTGTACCTGTGGTGTCTCAAGATACACTACCCGAAGACCCTATGGCTGCTTCGCGGGAACCATGAATGTCGCCACTTGACCGACTATTTTACCTTCAAACTGGAATGCAAGCACAAGTATACCGAAGCCGTTTACGATGCCTGCATGGAATCCTTCTGCTCCCTCCCTCTCGCAGCTGTCATGAACAAGCAGTTCCTCTGCATCCACGGCGGCCTCAGCCCCGAGCTTCACACTCTAGATGATATCCGGCATATCGACCGCTTTAGAGAGCCTCCGACACAGGGTCTCATGTGTGACATGCTCTGGGCCGATCCGCTAGAGGATTTCGGACAGGAGAAGACGAGCGACTACTTCCTCCACAATCACGTCCGCGGATGTTCTTACTTCTTCTCGTACCCTGCTGCCTGCGCGTTCCTCGAAAAGAACAACCTCCTCTCCGTCATCCGAGCTCACGAGGCCCAGGATGCCGGCTACCGAATGTACCGCAAGACCCGGACAACGGGCTTCCCCAGTGTGATGACGATATTCTCGGCACCCAACTACCTGGATGTTTACAACAACAAGGCGGCAGTCCTCAAGTACGAGAACAACGTCATGAACATCAGACAGTTCAACTGCACTCCCCACCCTTACTGGCTGCCGAACTTTATGGATGTCTTTACTTGGTCGCTCCCGTTCGTTGGGGAGAAGATTACGGATATGTTGATTGCCATTCTCAGCACCTGCTCCGAAGACGAACTCAACAGTACGGAGGAGACGCCGACGGAGGCGTCGCCGGCCCCTGTGTCCCCGCCCCTGAACATGGACCCCGATTCGATCGAGTTCAAGAGACGGGCCATCAAGAACAAGATCCTAGCCATTGGAAGGCTATCGCGCGTCTTCCAGGTCCTGCGGGAGGAGTCCGAGCGCGTCACCGAGCTTAAGACCGTCTCCGGCGGCAGACTACCAGCTGGTACGCTCATGCTTGGTGCGGAGGGCATCAAGCATGCCATCAGCAACTTCGAGGACGCGAGGAAGGTGGACTTACAGAACGAGAGGCTGCCGCCTACCCACGACGAGGTTGTGAGGACCCAGGAGGAGGAGAGGAGCGCAGCGTTGCAGAAGGCAGCGCACGAGGCTGATAACGACAAGAAGCTTCACCAGCTGTCAAGGAGGCTGAGCACGTAAGTTTGCCTACGATCCTGTGTCTTAATTCCTAGCTGCTAACCCTGTCTTCAGTGATCGCAAGCCCGGAAACCGATGATACGAGTCTGATGTACAGTAGTAGCTCGGAAATGGGGGTGGTTTCACGCTCTCAAAAGGCAAAAAATGTGGTGGGGGATAGACAGTGGTCTACGTGATGGGAGGCTTGGCTGGGCGCGCGTAATTTCCTTTAATCCTCTATCATGAATTTATGTTTGGGAAGCTAATTGTTCTTCCGTTTATGGCCCCCTGGTGCGGCATTGACGTTGATGGCGCGGCTATAAACTATACATCAAGTGACCGTGATAGGAGGTGGCTCCGACTTTGAGACTTCCGTGAAAAGTAGATGACACGCCAACGAGGGGTTTGCGAGGCGATGCGTTATGTATCATGAGTCGTTGGGTGATTCTGTTCTGTATTACACTATTCGCAACATTGGCCACATGATCATTCCCAGTATTGCATCAAATCAGCAAGGAGAAAACACGCCACCCCTCTACTAAAAGTACAACCCCTAAGCGTCCGTCTCCATGGCAGCAAACAAGCCCCCAGCAACGTTCTTCCCCGTCCTACCCCGCCTCCTCCTCGGCCTCCCCCTCCCCCGAACCTCCCTAGGCGGTACCACCTCCACCTCGTCTACCCACTCCTTCTGCCTCCCTACGACAAGCCACCACCACTCCGTGACGCTCAGCCCGCCGCTCACGGGATCCTCCACCACGAGCCCCACGTCCTTGCACCAGCCGACGAGTAGCCGCAGGTCATAGTCCTCCAGGTAGCTCTTCGTCTGCAGGGCGAGCATGGGCAGCGGCATCGAGCCGCGGATGCCGAGCATGAAGCACACGAGTCCCAGGAGCTTCACCCACATCTCAGGGTTCGTGTCGCCGAAGAAGTCCAGCCAGAACGGCAGCAGCCGGCCCGGAGCGTGCGTCGGAGGGGCCTTCTCTCCCGCGTGCTTTAGGATTTCAATATCCTCATCGTAGAGGTAGCTCTCCGTCGGTGTGGCGTGCAGGTCGAAGAGCAAGTGCGACTTGGGCATCTTGCGACTCTCGTAGTTCCCAGGCCGGAATCCTAGCGGCACCTTCGGGACGCCGGAGCCGTCGATGGAGATCCGTCCTGCGGCGTACAGGTTCATGAGGGCCATCTGCGCGCCGTCGTCCGCGAGGAAGGGAACCTTGAGGGCCTCGCCGCGGCGGAATGTCTCGTCCAGTGAGGCCTTAAACTCCGAGGCGCGGCGGAACTTCTTCTGCTGGCCGAACTTGGCGAGGTTCGTCTGGAAGGGGCGGCTGAGCGTGTACGGCCTCGCGCGGATGCGCTTGGTAATGATGCGGCGGTTGTTGAGGTTGTTGACGGCGTCGTCTAAGACCTTGTTGACGCGGGAGGCGTCCTCCGAGAGGGTCATGAGCTTGTTCTTGACGACTTCGGGCGCGCACTTGTCTGTGGCGGTACAGCAGAGTGCCCTGACCCAGGAGATTGCTTCCTCCACGAGAGTCGGCTCGGCATCTGGAGTAGCTGTGTGACATGGCTTCTCGGGAGATATCTGGATGGCTGCCGCTTCGGACGTGGCTAACTCGAAGCGCGTGAATACCGAAGCTTGGTAGTGGAAGAACCGCTCATGCCAGTGACGCGGCTGTTCTGGGTGGTCCCGAAGGACGAAATTTCGTTCCGTCGTCTTACCGGCGTCCTTACTAGTACGAACGGGGAGCTTGACGAAGTTAGTGCGTCGCAAAGCAACTCCCCATTCGATCAGCTGTTGCCAGTCATAGCCCAGAATGTTGTCAAAGTCGAGGGGAGGCAGCTCGTCGTTTTCATAGGCCGAAAGGAACTCGTCCTGGAACTTCTCGGTGAAGCTGGCTAAGAAATGCACGCGTTCCTTCGATAGGCGCACCCAGAAACGCCGGAGATCGATGATATTCTGGTCCGGAAATAGCTTCCTGATCAAGCCCCAGTCGATGACCTTGTTAGACCCCCCTAAAAGCATTCTGATAGCCACAAAAGCCACCGTGAGGGCCTCGTCGATCGTGAAGTCGCCGAGAGATATAGGCGGCACGATCGAACTTGAGGGCGGGTCACCTTCTACATCTCCAATCCTGGTCAAAGTTCGCTCTGGGAGTTTTGGTCTTGGGAGATACTGCTCGCGGCGAATCCGCGGGCGGCCCCTTGGAGCCGAGCCACGAGTACTAACAGGCCTCACCGGCGTCGCAACGAGGTAACTCGTATGTCCTTGGGCCATGTACGGCTCATACACTAGGCCGTCAGGGCCCGCCTGGCTGGACACCCAGGTCTTATGTTGATGGTGGTACGGAGCACTTGTGTCCCCGTGTGGTAAGGAGCCGACCACGGTGAAGCTGCCCTCGCCGGCCTCGAAGAATTCGTCCTCAAGATCTGGCCACTCGTCATCACGCTGCCTGATCTCGGAATTCTCTACGAACTCGACATTACGCGGTCCCTGATACTCCGATTGTGTTTGCCCATTCATGTCATGCATGAACGGATCCGCTGGATCTCGAGTCGTGGTAGAAACCGAGACACTGAGGGCAGGGTCGATTGGAATACCCTCTTCGAGAAGATGGGTATTGGGCTTCAAGAACATGACTCCGTCGTTAGGTGTCGTGGCAGATTGCCACTCTGTCGCCATCGGCGACCACTGTGAAGCAGAAGTCTGTTTGAATGCCCGAGATGGCTTGTAAGGCCCACGGGGAAGTGATGCCACCGACTTGGCATGAAGTTCCCCTTCTTCTTCGTTGGTGTTGTCGGCATTCGGGATTGGTCTTCTCCCCTGCGTCGCTTGGTGCATGTAGACGGGTGCATCCAGAACCTCAATAGACGTAACTGGCTTTCCTCTCCCGGAGGCCCACCGTGGTACCTCGTAACTGTCGCTCAGTAACAAACCACCGGTAGTCGAGTGGGAAAATGGCGGGGGTATATAAGGTTTGGGATGAGCACTCTTCATCGCCGCCTTCAACTCCTGGAACTCCGGCAAGTTGGGGTCAGTCCCGTGCTCAACGAGCAGATAGCAGTCCGAGATCGCCCCAAGAGAGTTTCGGAAGGCAAACATATTCTCGGTGACTTTCTTCTTCTTTACCAAATCCCTCACAGCCCTCTGGTGGACCACATAGCTAGGAATCGGATCTGTCGGAAATGCCTTATGCCATACATTCAGTACGGCATGCCACATCGAGACACGAGCGGGGAACGCGCCGCCGTTGGACCGTAGCAGGTACTCCACGATCTCCTTAACTCGCATGATATCCAGTGCTTCTCCAACGACAATGCTGTCCTTGAGCGTAGCAGATGGCTCGAACGGCACTACTTCCCCAGCTGTCACAACACCGCCAGCCGCGTCACTACTCTCCACCTTCATCTCCAGTCCAAGGTCCGGGTAGACAGATTCAACAGGCGTATGCGGTTCTTCGGCATCACTTTCTTGTGGCAGCGGAGTTCCGTAAGAGTCATCGACCGGCACCTCTGAGACGATGTCGGTGGAAGCGCGAGCCGTGGGAGTGACAGTACGGTGTGGCGCTGTTCGCTTTGAAGGTGTGGTCTGGGCTAGTGGGGTTTGTTTGGAGCTCCTGTGACGTCTAGTCTTCCTGGAGTCATTGGGCTTCAACCTTGGCGAGCTGGAAACGGTGGTAGCATCATGTAGCTTGGCCAACGGACTTTCGACAAGACCCCCAATACACACTGAAGGATGTGACAAGGTGTTCGCATTCGGATGGTATTGAGCATAGTCCTGTGAAGTGTCCATAAGCTCTGATGGTGCTTTACCGACGCCCGGTCGTTGTAAGCTTTGCCGCGTTTCCAGGGTTGTGTCTCCTTTCCACTTTCTCTGGGCCAAGACCTTGCACTCTCCCAGACGATAGATAGCCCGTGGCGCTTGGCGACTCCTCGCTCCACGTGGTTTACGATTGGCCCGTGGTTGAGGGTTTTCGACGTATGCTGGGTTGCAAGAGGTTTGTGATTTGGTCAAATGGTACTTGAGCCCAATGTCATTCTTCCACGAACCGCCACACTTCTCACAAACCCATTTCGCTCCTTTTGATTTCCCGGACTGGGTATAGTTATCGCCATCTGCAGCGGACTTCCGGCCCCTACCTCGCTTCCCCTTCTTCGGGGCCGGAGCGACGTCCGTAGGAGTGCTCGCCACAATGGTTTCTTCTCTGTCCCTTGTTGGTTCTTGACCACGGGGCTCGCTCGGTATCTCGACAGCTTCAATCCTCGCCCCTTCGGAGACGTCATTGGCGACGTCCGTCTTCCTCGTCTTCCGGCTGTCACTGTCTTCAACTTCTCGAGGCCGTTTGGCAGGGCTACTTTCAACCTTTGGTACCTTTGGCTGCCGTGTTCGCGGCTTCAGGTCAACCGCTCTAAAGCCATAGTCGTTCCCAGATTCTGGCGGCTGAGAGGTGACACCCTCATTTCGTGACTGCAATTGCGGTTCCTCACTCGTCGGCGCATCTGGAAAGAACCGGTACGCGGCTATTCGACCAGTACGGCAGTATTCCTTGCGTGCCTGTAAGTGTCGAAGATGAGAAGGTTGACTGCTCGTCATAGAAACGGCGGTCGACACCGCCGAGACATGGCGCTCGAGGTGGCCTCCAACTGTATTGAAGGCCAACCCCTTGTTCGTCATTCCTTCTCCACCGGAGGCCAAAATGATTTCCAATATGGATACGGTAAGTGGTTTATCCGGAGTCCATCTTTCCGTTGGAGGTCCATTGATGGTATCGTCGTCCTGCCTCTTGGTACTCACTTTCTTCGGCTCGTAATTGTTGCCAAACCGGAACACCGATCCTCCACCCGAAATAAAGGCCGAGAGGTCATCTGTTGTGAGATTCCTCTTAAATTTGAGGCAGTCTCGGAATAGCCTGTTTCCCAAGCTGGCGGTCACGTACTCAATAAGCCCTAGCTCGATGAAGAACCGGCAGGTCCTCGTCACCACTTTCATCTGCCAGTGAACGCCGGCGACGCCCAGCTTTGCTCGCAAATCCGCATAGCGGATGACGCCAAATTCCTTAATCACAGCCATGATTGTCCGGCCGAGCATGGCGTAGTCGATGGTGTTTCCAGTCCAGTGGTTGCGCCAGGGAACGGGCTCAAGATCGGTAACCAGTGTGGCGCGTGGGAAATTATCGTTTATAACTTCTGAACTTGTCTCGGCTGGCTGGTTCTGAGTTGGAGCCGCAGGGGCAAACGCTTTGAGCCAGAGTTTGCTCGTTTTGCAGCCACGGGTTAGGATAGGTTTCTTCTCAACATAGCCTTTCCGAGCCAACACATCAGTTCTTCTTGGAAGTGATCGTTTGTCCTGCCCAACAAGCCTGGTGAGGTCACCCTGGAGGATCCCCTCTTCCATAACGGAAGCGATTCCCAGGAGCGCCAACCACTCGAACCTCGGAAGCTTCTGGTAGTCGATGCCGTGACCAGTTACGCACTCCCACATCTTGCTTTCCGTCACGTAGAGCCTGGGCCGATATGCAGGCAACACATTCGAGGTAGGCCGAGGCGCCGTTGCTGCGCCATCGTCCGGTAAAGCCGAGCCTTCATTCCCTGGCTCTTCCGGAAGCTCGAGAACTTGCTGTAGACTGAGGTGGTTCCACTTTCTGTCATTCCCAACGGACACGTCTGGATTAGACGTAATCCAGCGCCAGATATTCACATGTTCGTCACTAGCAAGGCTGTGGGTGTTCTCATCCGCCTTTGTGTTCCCGGTGCTTGTAGGCTGAGGGCCGTCTCCGTCCTGGGCCCCTCCATTTTCTGTGTCATCGGATGGCTTGTGAAGCGAACGTAATGCATTTTCCACCGAACATCCTGTGAGGTTGGCTCTTAGCGACTCTTCTTTTTACGCCCGTGGTTTGTATAAGTGAGATGCGACTCTTGAGGGCCCCAAGAACCAACAATTATTCTGGGCCAGTCTCCAAGTAATAGTCAGAGAAGAATCCCATTGTATAAATCTCCTCCTGCTATCCAGATTAAGGAATACCAGTATTCTTGCTGCCTGTGTGCATACAGGCCTTCCTCTCGAAGAGCAACGCATCGTCACTTCGACTTACCATCATACCCAGAACAGGCGATCCGGAGAATGAGGTGCTCTATCGAGCCCTCAAGGTGCTTACCGCGCATGGTGAGCGAGGGTTGGGGGTTGTCATTGTTCGATAAAAAAATCGATGCAGAAAGGCGACGACGAGGAGTCGAAAGCGGGAAGGGTAAGAAAAATGTAGGGATTCAGATGCAGAAACTGGTGTAGGGAAGGTGGGGTGGCAATCATGATGTCGCACCCAGTGAGGATGGCGAGATTCAAATAGGTGTGTCAGTTGACAGCAGTTGTTAACGCCCGTCACAGAGTACGATTTCTCCATATCTAAAGAGCGTTCTTGATGCAAGATGGGACACTATTCTTGTATTACGCGTAGGTTGGTAGCTTGGCAGACACTTTCGGAAGAGATGGGGGTGCCTGTGCAACGTCTCTCAGCTTTACTTTGGCTTCCCCACGTTTGCGCCTCAGTTCTTCCCACGGATCCTCCTCCTTAGCGGCCCCTTTGCCTCCTCTCTTGCGCTTCTTCTTACCCTTGCCTTCATTCGAAACTGGGTCCCAGTCCCTTGGACCGCCAGCGCCTGACCATAGCGTTCCTTCGTCCAGCTCACGCTCCGCAGCCAGCTCCAACTCCTCTTCTTTCCGTTCCTGGATCTTCCTTTCCTCCGCGCGCCACTGATCGTAGAGCTTGTGCATCTTCTTCTCCTTCCGTGTTCGGTATGCCTTCAACCCAACAGGGTCCTTTCCTGCCTTAGAGGTCTTGTTTATGAGGCCCGCGACTGGAATACTAGCATCCACCCTGGCAGCGAAGTCCGACAGGCTCTCCCCAGGCCGTATGGTAGGGGCGGGGGCCTCTTCCTCGGGTTTACTGGTGCCCGCAGTCTTCGAGGGTTTCGTTTCATCGACACCATCGTCTAGGCCGGAACGTGTCTTCCCACTTTTTGTGAAGGCCATCAGGCGCTTAAACGCGCGGGGGGTATCGTCGTCTCCGCCTCGGCCCCTTTTCCGCTTCTTTCCCGTGGGCGGTGCGGGCGCATTTTTGTTTTTTGACTTTCCTTCAGCGCGCTTGCGATTGGACACGGGAGCAAGGGGTCTCGCGATCGTTGTTGGCGCAAGGTCGTAGCTTGTGAGAGAAGTCAGTAACGTCACTCCTCAACCAGGGCTTCGAAAATCTCATACTCAGTGGGGTCAGTCCCCCTCCGTTTATGCTTGTGAGGCATTTTTGCTTCCAGGCGTCTGGATGGAGCAAGTTCACTGACTGGCTGTTTGAAAGGCTTCCTGAAGATCGCATTTGAAGGCGTTCACCGCCCAACTTTTTTGCTGGGGCGTGGGGACGGAACTTGCCCCACCAAGCATAGCATCCATCCCGTGTATCGGAATATTCATCTAGTGAGTAGTACGGCTTGGGGCAGAAACTCTACATTGAAGTCTTGCCTCTAGAGCCATATTAACAGGCAGAGGACGCTTCTGTCTTATTGTATATTCGTCTTATGGCGGAAAGGTTATTTGAATGTATTTCTCAGATTAACAAGGCCTTCCTTGGTAGCGTTGCAGGCTCATTCGGAGGCAGGCGTAAAAGTACCCAAGCATCCTTGGCACGTGGTGAGACGTTGACAGTGCTCGCCCGGACCATCGGGACGCGTGTGGCAATCGAGTCGGGGGCTCAATCTGCAACCACCGAGGCACGAAGCACGCCACCACATCTCGCACATCGCTGAGGTCTTTCCGATCCGTTATTTTAATGCTCTGGGAGGCGCCAGTTCCTCCCTAGACAATCGCGCCTGTCTAGGCCTCGACGACACGGCGGTAGCACATCTTTTGGAGGCAATTCTCGGCACCCGCACCGCGCTTCCCCTCCCAGCTTGTCGCAATGAGCTCGCGCATACTCTTTCGCCAGGGCCAACGCATCGGCATACACCCGGGCGTTCGGCCGACAGCATGGAGGCGTGTCGGAAGGACCAACGGGCCTTCCTATCATAATGGTGTCCTCGTCCGCAACGCTTCCTTTGCGCGGTTTCTGCCCAAGCTTGCTGTCAAGTTCATCCGCATCCCGGCGATGTTCGGCGGCCTTGCGGTTGGGGCGGTGGCCTGGGTCCAGTATCAGACAGTCCGTGAGTGTATACCAGCCCGCGGCCAGCACTACAGGTTCTAACACTATCACAGAGGCCGGGAACTACGCCGTGAATGTGTTCAACGATACCAAGGACGTCGTGACCGACACCGCTTCCGGCTTATTCGATAGTGCGAGCGCCATCGCGAAGCAGACGATGTTAGGGTTCGAAAAAACCCGAGACAATGCCAAAGAAACCATAAATGAATGGATGCAAGAAATGTCGGATTCAGGTGGATCGGAAGGCTCGGGGAAGGGAGGCTCATCCGGTGGACCTGAGCCTCCAAAGCAAAGTAAAGCTGCCGCAGGTGCGGTGGCTGCCGGCGCTGTAGCGTACGATCAGTCTGAAGAGGACGCTGCGAACTACGACCCCGAGAGGGATGACCAGATGATGGCGTTGACGAAAGAAATGATCGAGATTCGGAATATACTCCAGAAGATCGGCCAGTCGAGCACCCTGACCCTTCCCTCTCTCGTCGTCATCGGCTCCCAGTCGTCCGGCAAGAGCTCTGTTCTTGAAGCTATTGTGGGACACGAATTTCTTCCAAAGGGGTTCAACATGGTTACGCGAAGGCCGATCGAGCTAACCCTAGTCAACACCCCTAACTCCACCGTGGACTACAGCGAGTTCCCGGATCTGGGCTTGGGAAAGATCACCGATTTCTCGTCTGTTCAGCGTACATTGACCGAACTAAATCTGGCCGTGCCTGACTCAGTCTGTGTCTCCGACGACCCCATCCGGCTAACGGTCTATTCTCGGAATGTTCCCGACCTCTCTCTGATCGATCTCCCCGGATACATTCAAGTGGTGGGGGAGAACCAGCCGCTCGAGCTTAAGCAGAAAATCTCCGAGCTTTGTGATAAATACATTAAGGCGCCTAACGTCATACTGGCTGTTTCCGCCGCCGATGTCGATCTGGCCAACTCCACAGCATTGAGGGCCAGCCGTCGCGTGGACCCTAGAGGGGAGCGGACCATTGGCGTTGTAACGAAGATGGACCTCGTCGACCCCGCTAGAGGCGCCGGTATTCTGCGGGACAGGCAATACCCCCTTCGCCTCGGCTACGTTGGTGTCGTCGCCAAGGCACCGGCACAGTCCCACAGCCTCTTCAAAAAAGAGCCGAACAATCTCATGACTGCAATCATGAAGAATGAGGAAGCATACTTTTCATCCCATGTGGACGAATTTGGCCCCGGAGCGGGTCTCAACACGGGAACGGCGACGCTAAGGAAGAAGCTGATTATCGTGCTTGAACAAACAATGTCGGCTAGCCTTCGGTCGACGGGGGAGGCTATTGAGAGGGAACTCAAGGATACAGCTTACAAGTTCAAGTCCCAGTTTAACGATCGGCCCATCTCCGCGGAAACCTACCTCTCTGAGTGCCTGGACGACTTCAAGCACTCGTTCAGAAAGTTCAAGGAGTCGTTTGGCCTCCCTCAGATGGAGGAGCTACTCAAGGAAGAACTGGATCAGAAGATACTGGATCTTCTCGCCGAGAGATACTGGAACAAGCCGATCAGGGACCTCTCTATGGCCTCGCCTGAACCCGCGGAGAGCTCGCTGGTCGATCTTCCCAAGTCCAGCCCCGACTCTCCCTACTGGGTAAGGCAACTTGAAGCGTCGTCTTCTTCTCTTGCGGAGTGCGGCGTCGGCCACCTCTCGACCGTTGCTCTCAAGGACGCCCTTGAATCCCACTTCACAAACCTAGTCGACCAATCCCGATTCAGAGACAACCCCCTCGCAAGGAGGGCTATCGTTGAAGCATCCTCCTCGATCCTAAATGAAAGGTTTTACCCCACAGTTGATGGTGTTGAGCACGCCATCAAGCCTTACAAGTTCCGACTCAACATCGAAGATAGGGAATGGCAAAAGGGCAGGGAGCACTCGGCAATCCTTCTCCAGAAAGAGCTGAAGCTTTGTGAGTCGGCGTTGAAGGATGTGGAGAAGTCTGTAGGCGGCTGGCGGAAGTTGAAGGATGTCATGTCTTTTGTCGATAAGGCGAGAAAAGGCGATGTCATCATCGACGGCGAAAGCGAGACTCGGACTGGCGCTGGTGGCTTCAGTGCGGATCTTCTGACAGAAGGTAAGCCTTGAAAAATTCCGCGAATGTAGCGATGACGCTAACAACAGTGGACATCAGGCCGCAAAGCAGTCTTTCTCCGGGACCGAGCTAACATCCTTAACATGCGGCTGAAGGCGGTCAAGTCTCGGCAGTGCACCGACATCAAGAACAAGGTCTACTGCCCCGAGGTATTTCTCGACGCGGTCGCGCGGAAGCTCACCTCCACCGCTGTGCTCTTCCTCGACGTCGAGCTCCTCTCGGAGTTCTACGGCAACATGTCGCACGCTCTGGACGTGCAGATCGGGCGGAAGCTCTCCGGGGATGAGGTCGAGAGGTTCGCGATGAGGGACCCGAAGGTGCGGAGACATCTGGAGATGATCCGCAGGAAGGAGCTCCTGGAGCAGGCGCTAGAGAAGATGAATAACCTGCGTAGGCGGGAAAGCAAGGAGATCGAGAGGAGGTCTAGGTTTAGTGTGAGGTAAATGTCCGCCGTGTTGCGCGCTGTCTGGTACTACGCCTTGCAGGGGTTTTTTGTTTGTCAGGTATGGTTAGAAGCGATACCCCCCTCCAGTCTTAGATTAGGAGAATGAATGTCAATACGATGTGTTAAGTCTTGGAATCCGGGTCAGCAGATAAGTAGATCACAGGCAAAGCTACATAGCACGGTTATAACGTAAATTCAGAACGTCTATTCACGCCACATTAGAGGCCTAGGTAGTTAACTCCGTACCCATCTGTATGGTGACGTCCCACCTCAGACTCGCCCCCTGTCCGTATCCTTCGCCCAGTCTATTCTGCACTAGCGACGCAATACGGCTCCTCAGCTTACTCAAAGTCCCCTCGTCCGAGCCCCTCGGGACGCGGACCGTAAGGTTCGCCATCCCCAGCCCGTAATGCACCTGCCAAAATTGTGCCTCCTCCACGCGCATGATCTCCGGGTCCGCTTCGATCTCGCGCACCACAGATCCAACGCTCTTATTGCCCCCGTACGACATGAGGAGCATCAGGCCCTGCGCGACGGCGAGGCGGAGGCCGAGGGCGAACATGGACATGGCGATGCCTGTGCAGATGAGGTGATCGAGCCACGTGGAGAAGGGGATGGAGAGGAGTGGGAGGGTTAGTAGGAGGATGGAGAAGGAGAGAGTGAGGACGTGGAAGGGGTTGGAGAGGGCGCGGGGCATGGAAGCGAGGTAGGAGACCCTCATGACCTTGGCGATGCGCGCCTGGTTCCTAAGCCCGTAGGCGGATATCGCTGTGCCGACGATCGCGAGTCCGGCGGCCCAGTCGATACTACCGGGGGCCACACGGCTAGTGTGCCCGTGCGAATGGTGTGTCTCGTGGTCACCCATCGACTCAAAGAAGTGGCGCGCGCCGTGTGACACGAGGTCAAACCCCCCAAAGAGTAGGAACACTGAGAGCGCAAAGCCAGCAAGTACCTCCGCGCGTTCGAGGCCGAAGGGGTGGCGGATGCTGCTGCGGCGCCAGACCTCAAAGTTGCCCAGCACGTCGACGGCGACACAAACGGCGGCGCTCCCTGCGTCGAAGAAGACTAGGTGCGACAGCGCGGTCAGGGCGAGGGAGCCCTGGGCGCGGAAGAAGACAAAGGTGGCGACGGCGAGGTGGGCGAGCGACCAGTAGAGGCGGACGCGCTGGTCGCGGCGCATGCTCTTCCAGGCCTCGCGGGGGGTCGGGACAGGGAGGGAGGCGGGGAGGATGGGCGGCGGGCGGGCGGGCGGCTCCTGGAAGATCTGGTGCTGGGCGGAAATGGAGCTGTGCTTGTACCTGTGGCCGCGGCGCTGACCGATGTTCTGGATTAGACACGGGGAGGTTAGCATGGTGTGATAGTGGGGGATGGGGGTGGAAGTCGCGCCAGGGGAGACCTACCGACTTGACGGGAGACGTCGACATAATCTGAGTCTGAAAGTTGAAGGGGCCCGTTGAGACGGGGTCAACCCCCTCGGGGACATCGTCGACGGCCATTGAGGACGTTGAGGAGCGACTCTCCGACAAGTCGTTGTCCGGGGTCGAGGTTAAGGGTCGGAGGAGTTCGAGGTCCTCGTCGGTGGTCGTCTCTAGTGGGGCGGCCATGGCCGGTGGAGACGCGCCAGGGGCTTGGAGCTCGGGGAGGTCCGAATCCATGGCTGCGGCTGGGAAACTGCACTAATGTGTCTCGAGAAAGACCGAGAATCCTTCTTCGGTCGTTTTCTGGATTCGGCGATCCAGCCACAAGGAGTCAATCGGGAGCCACGATGAGGAAGAAGAGTAGGATGCGACCCGATCTCGGGTGAGGTTTTACAGTGTATCACGTGTCGAAACACTGACATCCGATTCGGTATCAGGCGACAATGAGTGTTTGTATCATCAGCAGTCTCGAGGTCCTCTACAAAGTTTAACAATTAGGAACGTGACTTTGAAACTACCAAAATTCAAATCGCTAAAAGGTAAGGACTGGCACACGCCCAGCTGAATGATGAGGGTAAAAAAGACACCTTTCCCGGACTGTGGATGTCTAAGTCCCTGTGTTCGCCATGGTCGCCGCCTAGAAAGGCGTACGCCTTTACTCACAGTATCATGTAACCGGTAATCCACAACATAGCCCATCGCTCATTTTGCACAAACCCTCCCCCGCCCCTTCCCTAAGTACTTCTCCGGTTCTCCGTCCATCCAACGTAGCTCTCGAGCCAAAGAACAAGCTCGCTTCAAACAGCCGTCGAGGGCTTTCGTGCATAGATCGCATAGCTAAGGAAGCAGCGCCATTAGAGGAGGCCTCCCTTTCGGTGAGTATGAAGGGTTCAACGACTTACATTTGCCAGTAGCCGTGGATGTTGGTGTTCTTCAAATCCCTCCGCACCCCAGCGAGCAACACCTGGATCTCCTCCGGAGTCCACCCGAGGCCGCCCTCCTCTTTGGGCCGTGTGAAGATGGCGAGACTCAGTGCCTCGGCCGCGCTGGAAAGGTTCTCTTGGTTCCAGATGCCTTTTTGTTCCTCCGTATCAGAAGCCGCACTCATAGAGAGGGTCCCGTGGCGTGATAGATGGATGGCCGGGATTAGGAAACTCAAGGAGAGAAGCACCCACCAATCTGCTTATATTTCTTGTCCTTTGGCCAGCGGTTCGTCGGCCACTTCTCTTTCACGATTCCAATGTCCACGAAGCCGGCCTCGGCCAGCTGCTCCGGGTAGTAGAGCGCCGAGTCCATAGACCGTCCATTTCCGCGGAATCCCTCCTGGAGGAGGTCGGCCCAGCGCTTCAGGTCAGAGTCCTCGGGCAGGCTACCATCGTCTGAGCACATCTTGCAAATAATATCCTGGATTTCGATATGGCCGCCAGGTTGGAGGTTCCTACATGTGTAAGCCTAGTTAAAGCCTAGTGGGGTCCGTGGACACGCGTACTCATAGCTCTGCCTAAAGAACCTAGGCCAGTCCTTGATCGACCCGGTCAGGAAGCGTGCAATGATGAAGTCAAAGGGCGTGGAGTAGGCCCAGTCGTCCTCGACGTCATCAACGTAAAATAACACGTTAGGCGGGACACTGGGCAGCGCGTTAGCGTCGTCATCCTAGCAGCGTTAGACTTCCGAGGCACTTACAACGCGGGTTGGACTGGGCTAAGATCGACCCCGATAACCTACAACATAATCAGCCTTGCCTCCCATACATGTAAGCACGTCGTGGACAAGCATTGCTTACCTGTGCCTCCGGATGCTCGTCGGCTAGAAACTTGTCAGGATTTACCTTATGTCCTCAAGGTGAGACGAGGGTGAACCATACCATACTCTATACTCCAGATGCCCGTTCCGCAGCCCGCATCTAGCACGCGGGACGGCTGCTTTTCGATAGGCGTCACGTGAAGTCTATGGTCGAATGTCAAGAGGAAGATGGTATGTTGAAGATCTGGCGTAGCTAAAGGTTAGACTCGCAGCTGTCTTTGCGGGCGCCGCTCTCATTATTCACTACGGGGCCATACCCAGGCGCTCGTTCTCAGCCTAGCCCAGTAGCAAGGAGGTAAGACTCAGTCAACACTGCTTTAAGTCATGGGACAGATTGTAAGAGCTTACTTCGTCGTTAGGAAGGGCGTATGCTATAGGTGATATAGTTAGCCACCGACATGTACATTTTCCAACCAGCCCGCTTGACCTCCAAACCACAAGGATGGCGAAAAACCCTGGCGGGGAGACACAGAACTCGATAATACATGACGGGTTCTCTTACCTCCATCCTTGTAGGCATGATAAGTACGACCATTCTCCTGGCGGTATTTCAGAATGCTCGATTTCAGGGACGTCGTGTCACTCTCCGCCCCCTATCGGCATTACCATATGAATTAGTGGTTGTCAGACGTGAGACGATTTCGACGTTACACAACAAGAGAAACTCACCAAATCAATTGCCAAGTCGTCGCTTTCCTCGGGGTTCTACCAAACACCTGTCAGCTCCTGATCTCGACCTTTGAAGCAAATGCTTCGTAAAGAGCCTGAATTCACGGGGCCGTTACCTCGTCAACAACGAGCGGCGTGGTATCGTGGGTAGGGCTCGACGCAGGGTTCGTAGGAGATTTGGACGGAGATTTAGGGGACTTTGCGGGCGGCGAGGTCGTTCGCGCAGGGTCACTCATTATACTTCGTTGCGACAGAATCACTCGCGGGATTCAAGGAGACGGAGCTATTATCGGGATCAAGGCCTCGAGAGGGATTGTTTCGTTCGTTTAAGAGTTAGGTTAGGAGTTTCATGCGCCGTCTCGAAAGCGGAGAGGGAAAAGATTAGAATAGAAGGTGGGATTTGTTGGTTTCGATGCGGGCGGGGGGGGGGGCTGGTATCCCGTGGGGGGCACATGTGCATAGAGAGGACGACGCTGCAGGTGGGTGCAGACTGATGCATTGGCCCTGCTGCTTCTCGAGGGCAGCGTGGCTGCTCTACCTAGATCTAACGTTTCGTCCGGCGCCAACGCTGAAAAGACACAAACGCGGCCTGTGAAGGAAGCCACAGATAGCACCGTCTCTTCTTCCCAGGTGCCGCGCTGGCCTGGCCAACTTCTAAGAGGCGGCGGCCAGCAACTCCAGGGTTGCTGGGCGGAGCAGGGTTATCGTCGCCCATCGCATTAAGATAGCTGGAGGAAGAGAAAGCTTGGGAGATGTAAAGATGCCGCCCGTATCGAGTTCGAAAACGGTACCGGACACCAGCTTCAGTCGCCCGTAATCTTTGCATGCCTGAAATATTTCATCCCAACCCAAGCAACCATAACCCATATCCATGCCATGACACACGTCAGTACCATGAGCGCCGGATAATAGCCCACAATGGGCAGCGTCGGATCATCCTCGAACTCGGGCGGCGCGTAGGGCGTCGTGCCAACATCCCACGCCCATCCCCACACTCCAAAGCACGATCCGACACCCGTGACGAAGACGAACCACGTCACAGCCAATACGACCCAGCCCCACATCTCCGTCTCTCCGTAGTCGTCCGCATCAGTGGACGAGACCGACGTGGTCGATAACCCGACGGCTGTATATGAAAGAGGAGGCCTCGCGATCTGGCTCGGTCGTCGCTTTGACGCGGTGTTCCGCTTGGCGAAGAACGAGTCGAGGCCAGATGGGATGGAGAGGTTTGGGCGGAAGCTCGACGTCTTTTTCTGTGACATGTGCAGTGCATCGTCTTCGTCCGTGGTGGTGGTGGACTTGTACGAGACGGGCGGGCTCATCACGCCCGTTGGCGCTGGCTGCTCGGGCTGTCCCGGGATGATCGCTGAAGAGGTCACTAGCGCCGACTCATCCTCGTTAGAGCCGTCATTCGAATCGTCGAATTCCGGCCAGGGAGTCACGTCCGACGTGTCGCTTTCGGAGTCGCTATCCGAAGCAGCGCTAGAAGCAGGTTGCCGCCCATCATGGTTATCCACGGAAGATCCGTTGCTGTTAGCCTCGTCTCTTTTCGCATCGCGCCTGTCCCTCACCGCCTCCCTTCCCAAGACGACCTTCCTAAGTGACGCCTGCCGCCGTGCGATCTCATTTTTATGCGACCCGTTTCTCCTCGGGGATGTGGCCTTCGTATGCATCGGGGGTTATTGAGTTCTGGGGCTCGGCGGGAGTCTGATTCGGGGCGTCGTTCCATGGAGGGGACGCTCGTGTATGTAGAGGCCGCTTCTACGGAATTCTGAAGAACCAGAGCCTCCAAAGACTCGCGAGTCTTCAAATCACCTCATTGGTTTCATTCGAATAATGCGCCGAGCAGGACTTATGGTGTCGCGGGATGTTGCTTTGCGGCTTGGGAATAGTCGCGAATTCCCAAAGCTTGTGCCAAGTATTATGATGACGTAAGGCGCTTCCAGCCACATTTCTCGCATTAGGTCAGGACCAGGACACTGGACCCCATCATCCCATGTTGAGGTTCCCAGTCCGGGGCGGGAAGCTCCACCACACCCAGGAACACCCAGGAACTTGCGAATAATGATTCCTCATATCGACTGCGCTTTTGCATGAAAGGGGCTAAATTATCACGAATTGTACTGTATACGTATGGAGGGACGCAAAGGGCAAGCTTCAAGCTCAGTAGATGAATTAATAATAGGATGGACCCTGCTGACGGCAAGACCTCTTTCAGCTGAGGCCGAGCGGCGAATCGCGGCGTTCTCCGGTTTGCCCTCGTCAGCGCTCGCAGCAGGTGATGGGAGGTCATGTTGCACGCATTACCACCCCCGCCCCCGACATGTTTGAGGACTGACAGGTTCCTGCTGCGCTCACCGGCGACGAGGTTGCAAAGCCACAGCGCATCTCTCAACTTGGGTTGGGTAAGCGCGAGGTAGGGACGGGCGCCTGGGGTCTGAGACTCGGGAATAATCCTTCGGTACAACGTGTGTTTGACTGTCGGTCCCAGTGTGGTGTCAATTGCCACTCGTCTCACGCGCTTGGGCATTGCATGTCGCATGCGCCTATTCGCCCTGCGCCCCGGAGCCAGGTTCGCCGCCGCCGCTGCCAAGGGCCATTACCTCACCGATTCTGATTGGGCTTGCACCAGCGAGTTGATCTCGAGGAGCATTATCCCACTTCACTCAGCTCCTCCTTTGATGTGCGAGGCCACGCTTGTTCTGAGATTTGAGCGGTCGAGCAAAGCAGCAATGCATCGTGTTGATTAGAAACGAGTTATTGGGATTCGCAGCCAAGACTGCCACGGTCATGCCTCACGCTGCCGTTGAGAATACCGGGTCTGGTTGTGTCCCAACCCCCTTTAAGAGAAGGTCGTCATTCTCGCAAAGGCGTTTTCTACCAGCCTTCTCAGTTGGCGACTCATGTTGCGTAAAAGCAATGCCTGCCGTCATTCCCACATGTTCCAATAGCCGCGCCTGCTCAAGGGTCCTCCGAGTGGCCATTGCTAGGAGAGGGCGCATGGCGCTCGGCGTCTAAATTTCAGGGAGCCAGGCACGCGAGTTGTTCCGGGACGCTTAGCTTCTAATAAGCAGGTCGAGCCCTCCTGTTTCTTATCCTGCATCCCTTCTGGTCAAGCCGGCTGGATGAAAAGCTAAATGGGGTCTGGTACAAAGTCAATGTGAGAAGTGAGCAGGCGTCACCACCGAACCAGGAACGAAGATGACCGGCCGCCGCCGAACGATGAACGGCAGCGCCGAGCTTTGACAGCAGCAATTTTGTTACCTCCGCACAAAGTTCCCTGTCGAGTCCCCCAGTCCGACGGTGGAGCAGATCGCACGAACAATTGTACCTCTGATGTACATGGCCGCCCAGGCCACTAAGGCCATACCTGGATTTCCAGTTCACCCACGCTACGCAGGAGTCCTTTGCCGTCTCCCACAGAGCGGGTCGTACCTGGCCAGACCCCCAAACCCCCCTAACACCAACCACCGAAGGTACAAGGGAAACAAGGTCGGTTCCCCCCAAGGTGGCCAGGCCAAGACTTTGTACCGCAAGGGGAGGTACCTCGAACTCTCGGACGACCCTGCCTTCCCTGCGCTGATTCTTCCCTTTCGTCGCCTGAAACGCCAAATACTCAACCCTCTTCAACTCTTCCGCCTTCTCCTTCGTCGAACCCCCTCTTTGGTGTCGTCTCGCCATCCACGACTTCGCAGGTTTTTTTCCCTCTTTCCCTTTTCTCCCTCATTCCATCATCTCCTTCCTATTCATTTCGATCAATACTCGACTCTAGCCCTCCGACCCTGAATGCTCTTTTCGCCCAATTTTCCGGACGGCGCCCTCGTCACGACTCTCGTTTCTCCATCGCTGGCCCTCGAAACCATCCCCCCGATTCGGCTCCGGCACCTTGATCTACCCCCCCCCCCCCCGGTATATTCCGTGCATTAACGTCGACGCATTAATCCCCAAATACCGCATCATACGCAGGACCAATCTCTATTCTCCCCAGCAAGGGGGCAATCGGAGGTTTGGGCCACATATTATACCCGTTTTCTCGACAGGGCAGGCAGACCTTGCTCTGCTAGACGCTCTCAACCCCGTCACGAATCACCCCATCGTCGACTCGTGCTCTCCTCGAGCACACCCCGATAGCTAAGATGAGGGAAGTTAATTTCAGTATTCCCAACGTCAACAAGGCGTCCGTGGGCATCACAACTGCCCTCTATGATCGCCGAGCTCTCGACTGTACATCGACCCTACCGCTCATCAACTCCCTCAACCATCTTGCCTATCTTACAACTTCATCCGCTCGCATTCGCGACATCCTCACTGTCGATGGCGGCATCGAGCGATTAATCTGCATCCTCAAGCAGGGCCGAAGCAAGGATATGATGGGCATGTGGAAGTGGAATCTTGCCTTCCAATGCGTCGTCAATATCGGTGTCCGGGGATCAGAGTCTGTCCGGACTCGTGTTGTGGAGGCTGACATGGTCCCGGTGATTGCTACCATCCTGGATAACTACATCAAAGTGGTTGAGAAGTGTCGAGAAAAGGCCGAGGAGGCAAAGCAAAAGCAGATCGAAGAGCATCACCGACAGAGGAGCCACGAGCACCGCAAGGGTTCTTTCACTAACCGCCCAAGCGCTCTTGAGGCGGATCAGCGAGCCTTCAGGCGGCAAGCACCCCCTCCGTCCATCGACATCTCGGCATCATACACGAGCCCTCCTGGACCCTCTACTTCCTTGGCTCCTCTCCCAGACCCCCAGGGATCCGAGCGATACCCACGTACTACTTCAACAGAGAGGTCAACACTCGCTGGCCATCACCGGCAACACCCTCACCGTTCCGGCGAGAGCCATCGCTCTGCTCCCCAGTCATCCCGCTCTGTTGTCCAGCCCCTAGCAACAGTCGCTTCCTCTTCGTCTTCTACATCTGAAAATAACGATACACTATCCCGACCCGGCCGAGAGTCGGAACGAGCCGCCAACGCCCTCCTTTTCGGCCCCAGGGGGTTTGCTTCTCAACCTACATCCCCTACGACGCCGCTTCCTCCGCCGCAAATACGTTCTCCAACCGTTCGCCCAACCTCGATGTTGGCGCCAACTACCCGTACCCGTCGCCGCCCGTCCATCAGACATCAGAACTCCACCGCTGAGTCGGATGATATGACTGGGGATAGCATGCAGTCCGATGATGCTCCTGACGCCGAGATGTCTGGAACTGGCGATATGCAAACCCCTGTCGGAATTCAAGACATCACCATGGGAGAAGAGAGCGAAGGCATGCTGACGGGTTCCGCCCTGGATCTCGGAACGCCAACTGCATCAGAGACTCAGGAAACGGGGGCATTCAACATCACTCACCGAACTCCCATGGACGGAAGTATGACGAACGCAACGGCGACCCCCGTCCCGCCCACGATTGGCCTCAGCCCGAACCGACCCGCAATTACCACGCCTCCTCAGCCGGTCATGCCCAACGCGGGTGTTCCCCGGTACCTCCTCGATCGTCACTTTGTCCCCAACCCGCAGATGCTGGCAGCGATGCCTCGCGAGGAGGATGTCATGATGTCTCTGCAGCTCCTCGCCTACGTCTCCAAGTACTGTGCGCTGCGGTCTTACTTCCTAAAGAGCCATCTAGTCCCTCGCTTGAAGATCGGGAAGGAGATCAAGCTCCTGGATGGCGAAGACGTGCCGGTCGAGCCTGTCGACGATGAAGAATACGATGAGGAGTACCTCCTTCCCGACGACTTCAATCTCTTCCCGCTCGTGGAGAAGTTCACCGTGAGGTACCATAGCCAGGATATGCAGTACTGGGCAGGTGTCGTCATGAGGAACCTCTGTAGGAAGGACGACACCCGAGGTGGCATTCGGCAATGTGCTTACTACCAATGTGGAAAATGGGAAGAGTACACTCGCCAATTCGCGAAATGCCGACGATGTCGACGGACGAAGTACTGCAGCAAGGAATGTCAGAAGAGTGCGTGGGCTTTCCACCGTCACTGGTGCATCGCTGCCGGCAGTGCTCAGCAACAATGAAGGCGAAGACGGCATACGACTACGAGTCGCTTGAACTTTTGTACTTGAATCTGCATTGGGAGCCCTCATCTGGTTACTCGGATTAACGACTCTATTTTTTGTTTCTCATCTCAACACTGGCCTTTTGGTTCCCGACACGACTCCGGGCTCTTCATCATCGGCATCGCACAGCACACAAAGCGCAGCACTGAACTTCGAAGCAAAGTACATTACGGAACGGAACCACACCCCTCACGCAAGGCCACCGAAGGCGCCTCTCTTTGCACATCCTATCGAGTTTTCCTTTGTCAATTGTTCATTTTTCTTTGTATTCCGTCCGGCGTTTACGTTTCTTTGATACCACTGCGCATATTGGTACATACCACTTGGCATGGGGCCTCTTGCACCGACATCTTGCAGTAACCCACGGTCATCCTTTCTCTCGCGTTACCAGTGGCTGAGGATGAGCACTGTATTCCGAGCGGCTATCTAGTCTTGTCTCAGACATGCGTCAAGCTTTTGCCGTCCTTGTGTTACTTCAGCGAAGTAGCTGTCTCGGAGATCAAGTCAACTTTTCGATTTGCTCGACTCGGACGAAAGAGGGTCGGCCGCTGTGGCAAGGAAGGTCAGGCCTATCAAAATTGCAAACCCTCATGGTTGAGGGATACCATTGGTCATAATGGGCCATCTACGGCAAAAGGGCTCAATCCCGGATGGAGGATATGGGACTGTATAGGAGGACTTTTGTTGAAGCCCCGGGGCTATTGAGCCCGGTAGTTGAGAGAGGAAGTACTTGAAGGATGGGGCGGAAGGAGAAAAGCCATGTGTAGCAAGAACACACCCTTGCCTCTACGTTTCTTGCATGGAACCGTCAGTTTTGAAAATGCTGGAACTTAAAACCGGGCGTTCTTCCTGACTCGACGAATGGAAATGATAATGTATTGCTATGACACCGGGGGAATGGGGTCCATGAACCCCCTGCTACCCCATGTTTTCCTTCCTGGATTCTGAAACAGATCTTTATCTCCTTAATGACATTTCTTAGAGAAGATAAGAAGTTTGGGTTCTTTCTCTCTTTCAATAGCTCCGGGCCCCAATGTGAACTATGTTTGCGATGTTGGTATTTTGATGTGAATGGTACAGCGAAACTCCGAAACTAGAGCCCATAACACAATTCTCCTCCTCACACCTTTTCCCAGCCTTCCCCGTTCTAGCATGTTCCCATTAACCTTTCATGGCCTTCCTCCTCGCCTTGCCCGGCCGGTTCTTCCCCGCGCCGCCCGCGCCCTTGAACGCGCTCCTATTCCTCTTGACGCTGAACCCGCTGAGGTCCCCCGAGGACGCCGCGTCGCCGGACTTGGCGTGACGCTTCTTGCCGCCGAAGCCGTACTTCTCGTTCTTCTTCTGGCGCTTGTGGTTAGGGGGACCGCCGCCTTTGCCGGCGGACTTGGGCCCGGAGCGGAGCTCGTTATCGACGGCCACGTCGAAGAGGTCAGATGCCTCGTGGGTGTCTTGGGTGCCGGAGTCTTGGCGTTCTGCAGTGGGTGGTTGTTAGCTTTGCGAGGCCCTCACACGCAGTAGAATCGAAGGGACGGTAGGGGAAAAGCGGGTGAAATTGTGCGGCAGGCGCAGGGGTAAAGGGGGATGGTGAAGAGGGGTTGGCATACTCCTCTTGAGCGCCTTGATCTTCTCAAGCGAGTCCTTCTTGGCCTTCTGCCTCTCCTGGAGCTTGGCGATCTGCACCTGCTTCCCGAACTTCTTCAGGTCGCGCAGCTTGCGGGCCTCGGCGGCGGCCTTCTTGTTGGTGGCCTCCTCGACTAGCTTGGCGCGAATCTTCTCGACGTGCTCGTCACTCTTGACCATCTCGGCGAAGTACTGTGCGCGATGAACTGGTTAGCAAATATGTCTTACACCCATTTGCATGTGGAAAAGGTTAGGAAGAAAAAGCGGGGGAGTAGCGGAGGGAGCAAAACTCACGTCGCCGGGCCTTGAGAACGGCACGCCCTCCTTCCTGAGGAGGGACCGCGCCTTGAGCACAGCGTCGCGGCTCTGCTTGTAGAATTGCAGCTCGCGGTTGAGGTCGTCTGAGACGTTGGGGATGTCGTTGGCGGTGGTCGTGACGGAGACGACGGACTGGTGGGTCGCGAAGGGGGCGGAGGGGTCGGTGGGGATGCGTATGCGGTTGAGGGAGGCGAGGAGCGCGGCGGTATTGTTGATAGTGAGGCGAGTGTGGGGGACCAGGTCTTCCTTGTCCTCATCTTCTAGGTCTTCAAGTTCCTCGACTGGTATGTCCTCCTCGTCCTCTTCATCTTCGTCATCTTCGTCGTCATCGTCGGCGGCGGGCTTGGCGGCCTTTGTGGGCTTGGCTTTCTTGGGGCGCAATATCCTCTCCTCCATCTCTACCTCGGAGTCGGACGTGTCGCTGTCGTCCAGCGCCTCGAGATCGAACATGCCCTCACCGCCCTCCTCCCTATCTTCGTCGCTCCCCTCATCCTCCTCGTCCTCCCACTCCTCCTCGCTCGCCTCCTCCTCGGCAGGTTCAGCCGCCTGCTTCTCGGCCTTCTTCTTCTCCTTCTGCTTCCGCAGCGCCTTCAACCTCCTCTTCTCCTTGACCTTGGCGAAATCCACGCCCTTCTCGTCGGCCAGCGCCAGCTGGAGCTTGCTTTTCTTGACCATTGCGTAGTTTTCCGTCCCGGTTCGGCCTACGGATTCTTCGGCGGGTTATGCGTAGGCTTTCCTTTCCTGAACCCGTGGAATTGAAACTACCGGGAAATCAGAAAATTTCTGGGATGGGCTGCGATTCTGCCGCCGGTGGTGGGGCGTGGGAAAATTTGAGCGGTCAAGGTGTGGCAGTGAAGGATGGGCGTGGCGCAGTAGCTTGCTCCAAAATATGAAATGGGGCGTTCCCAGAACCACGCTCCGCCGAGAAACCCCAGATCAGCTTGCTAGAGGAGGGATTCTCTCTGAGAGGAGTCGTCGGGCCCCCAGCTCCAACGTCAGAATTTACGAGCAATTTCACTCGGGAGGACCGTCCGTATCTCGATTTCACTGACACAGAATATTCTAGAAATTCTATTTGTTTTGAAGTAGGAGCATGCATTTGCTCGCGTCATGTAAGTCAGTTGTGAGCATCGCATCACGAATACGACATCGACTCTAGGCGGTGTCCACAGGTTCTAGCAGTTTGTTTGCTTTGCACGCAGGACTTCACGATCCCACGATTGGCACATTCCAAGAGACTTCGGTCCAAATTGTGTATTCAGCTAGCTTCCATGAAAAGCTGACCTTGGATACTTCGGCGCCCCCATTTCTCAAAACCCCTATGCTGGGGGAAAAAATTAATGACTCCGAGAAGTCTCCCATCAGCTCAGAGACCCATAGATAATACAAACGACGACCGGGAAATGAGTTACCCGCAAGAACAAGATGCTCGCGTGGGAGCCGGCCGTCTGAGAAGTGAAGAGTTAAAGTTGCTGCTGCGTTGCCCTAGGCAGGTTTTGTTCTTCTTGGAGGGCCCCGAAATGTTGGACCGTGTCAAAAAAAAAAAGCTGAAACAAAGCGTCGAGAAATGAGAGTCCAGTGATTGCTGTTTAGTCGATCTTGAAGAGGTCGTGTCCCGAGTGCCCTTCCCTTCTCACAAGATCACAGATAGGAGCCATCCAGTGAGAGAGTCGAAAATGGCAAGGGGAGGGCATACTAGGAAATCAGAGGGAATTATACTCCTCTGTGATCAAAGTCTCAAGGTCGCCAAATCACTGGAGGGCCTCCAGAGAGACGCTTACATGATGGCGCAGCCGCCATGCTCTGGGTTCTGGGGTTTGGCCATGACCGAGCAGCCGCCATGCTGGGGAGCCTGGGGCTTAGCCATGACTGAGCAGCCGCCATGCTCCGGGTTCTGAGGCTTGGACATGACAGAGCAGCCACCATGCTCAGGGTTCTGGGGCTTCTGCGGGGTGTTGGTATTGGAAGGCATTGTGAGTGTAGTGTCCGTGGTCTTGGTCTGAAGATGAGAGAAAGATTAAAGTGAACGTGAAGGTGTGAAGTATGATATTGAAGTTTACTTTGGAGATGTTGCTATGAAGGACAAGGAAGTGAAGTTGGAAGGACGGGAAATGGACTGCGTATTTATAGATATGGAGGGAAGAATTCTCGAACACAGTGATGGGGGCAACTGGAGCAGTTTTCTCTGTTCCAGTATGGCTGCCCAGTCGCCACTGGAGTGAATTTCAGTATTGTGATTCACCTTCCCTTTACTGATTTGGCAGTTGTGATTTATTCCCCTTCACTGTTCTGTCAGTTATTATTCATGCTCTTTCACTGATCTGGGAAAGCTCCAGCTAGGCCTTCCTGATTCACGAACTCATGATCCCCTTGTGTTTGCCCCTTGCTTTGGTAATGACATTCTTGCTCCTTGGAACAGCCCTTGCTTGTCGCTGAGGTGAGGCTTAGCCCTCCATGATTGTTCCTTAGCGTTGTTCTCCACCCCCCAAAGCAAAATGGAGAGTGTGTGATGCCCCTTGACCTCTATCTTCCTTCCACCCCTGTAGCACTAGCGATCCCTTCATGGACTCCATTTAATTCAATGGGATAGAACCAGAAAGGGCCACAGATGAAAGACTATTATCCTCCAAGTATGCATTTGTTCAAATATCTTGTGTCTCGCCAAGGGGGTGTCAAGCCGTAAAGTACTGTTGTGGCCATGATCGTGTTCTTAGTATTGTTCTCCCGCCAGCCTCCGAGGAGCACTAACCACACATGCCAGGAACAAGGTCCCCGTATCCCTTGACCTAAGCCCATACTTGTGTACTGCTTTGCGATTTGATGATATGATAGACACACTTTGAGAGTTCGCCGGCCTGACCGAAGGCTTAAAGGAGGGACACCGCGCCTCCACGTCGGGTGCAGTTTGGCCTTTACATTGTGTCGGACGCGAACAATCATAACCTTATGGCCGGGCCCACGATTATAAGGGCTTCTGGGTCGAATTAAACAGTTTCCGGGGCCAGGGGAATTCCTAGCCGCGGCCTGAATGTCGAGCTCCTGAGGTTGTCCGCAATCATCCGCGCCAATGGCCCCCAACAAACCCAAACCAGGCATAGCATACAGCGGAAAGCGTAGAAGAGGAGCGGCCGGTGTTTCTCGCCCCTTTTAACGGTTCCCTCGCCGAAAGAAGGTGGCTTCTCAAAGCATGCAAGTCTTGGAATTGTTCCGTCACTAGTGGTATATCCTCCGAGCCTTCGCACATGCAGAACCCTCCCCTTTGCAACGCTGTTTATGCAGCCCCCAGATGACCTTCTAGAAAATGCCACGCCACAAGCAACCTTCCATTAGTTTGCCCCCCTCCTGATTACCCAGTCCCTAAAACTCTGCAGGTCATCGACGTTGACCAGATCCACTCCTTCATCCGACAGTGTCCTCCAAACCCGGTCCCGAACGTTGAGCGCCCACGCCGGGGAACCCCAGTACCTCGCCTTGAGGCCCCTCGCGTGGGCCTCTCTGACTGCCCGCCGCAGCTTTTCCAGCTGAGCGCACGAGAGGTAGCCTGTGAACGAGAAGCCGAGGTGCTCTGTGAACGACACGCTGGCGTAAAAAGAGTTGGTCGCGTCGTACGGCGAGTCCTCGAGTGCGTTGAGCGGCGCGTCAAAGAAGGAATCGCGGTACGTGGAGTTCGCAATGATCGTGTCAAACTCCGTGGTACCGCTCCCCACGACGGTGATGGGCCGGTAGTGAACCTTACCCTCGCTAAAATGCGTGAGCCACCCGCGCTCTCGCAGCGGCGCCAGCTGCTTGTGTACGACAGGCCATGTGTCGTGGCTCTCGCTCTTTAGATCGATCACCAAGACGACAGTCTGCTCCGGATCGCTCTCATAGACGCCCCGAGAGGACCAGCCGTTTGTTTCTGAGAACGTGTTCCTGTCCTCCAGAAGCTTGACGAGCGGGTCGACGTAGAGGCCGGTGAAGGTGACGCCCCGCCTCAGGTCCTGCTCCTCGTGGGCGATCCAGAGGTCGTCCTCCACGAGCCACACGTCGGCCTCAATGCCAATACAGCCCGTCTTGAGGGCGGAGAAGAGCGGTTCTTTGCGCCAGTAGTCGTTGTGCGAGTGGCAGGCTATCGGTTCGGGCTTCTCGGCGTACGGAGAGTCCTTGTATAACAGCCGTGCCAGTACCGTGGGGATGCCGAGGAACAGAATCAGGAGCCTTGTTAACGGCAGGTGTAAGTCGTCACTCATAAGCTCAGGCCAAGAGATGGCTATGAGACGCCCACTTACGTGAAGAAAGTTAGGATCACGCCGCACAGGATGGTCCCACGCCCCACTCGGCGCCCTTTCACCACCAAGACTTCATCTTCATCGTTTACACTGGCCGCCCGCGTAATTTCCGGTGTACTTCCTTTGTCAGACTTGTCCTCCGCGGCGCCTGGCGTGGGTCGCAATAGGGGCCGAGCGCTTTCTAGATCCCAGGTCTGAGTATGGGTGACATCGAAATCGGTGGACTCGGACGAACTTCTCTGGAAGAGGGTGCTGGTAGACTCCATGGTGGAGGACACACACACAAGCAATAACACACAAAGGGGCTGGCCGAGAAAGCCCTACAAGGTGGCAGCGCAGGAGAAGAAAAGCGCGCCAGAACAGCAGAGAAAACACTGGGTATATACGGTCAATATGAGTGACAAAAAAGACAAGAGAGGCGATCCCCGTATGAATACGCCTCGGCAATGAGAAGATCAAGCGGGAGAGAATATACCGGGGGGCCAAGAGTGTCCAGTTATGTCTATAAGAGTGGTCCCGTGGATTCATGCGTCCGCGGACCAGGAAAGTCAACCGGGCCAGTCAGAAGGGCTTTTTCGGCAATTCCTCAATAACGTTAAAACTCTTATCGCGCTTCCTCGAAAAGGGCAAGATCGCGCGTTTGATGAACGCACCTTCTCAAAGTCCTGCGGTGTTCGGGGTTGGGGTGGCCGGCATGGGGGTTATCCCAATGGCATCGTCGGGGAGCTTACACGTGGGTCGATGGGTTGCCAAGGATTGAATGCCGCTTCTGCAGCAGGTGGTTAAAGGCGCTGGGGGCCTTGATCGTTGCCGACCATCCCCTTGCCCATGCGCCCCTGACGTGGGGTCGGCAGTGGCATGCAGGCGACAACAGTTGGAGGTTGAGTCCGGTTACACAATTATACGTTCTTGTGTCATCCTAAAGATCATCCCTTTGGTCCTGGCAACTGAACCCAGCTGAGACATCAAACACCTTCCGTAATTGGGCTGCGTTCTCGCGCCATCACTCTTGCCAGCTTGCCTTAGAAGCGACATTCCCATCCACACCTCCCGTGTCTCGAAAAGTCTGTCGGCAGCCTCGTCCGCTTCTCTCAGCCTCTCGCTCTGATTGCGCGCCTTGCCGGGTGCCACCCGAAATGTCCCAAAGCTCTGACTCAGGGTCCCGGATTCTCCAAACAGGATCCCAGACCGCGCGCCCTTCGTAGGATTCCCTCTCCCAAGATCTCTTCCCAGAAAACCACGGATCTCGCTCGCCCTTGCCCTCCCCACGTTCGACTGCCGTTTTGTTGCTAGCCACACCGCCGTCATGTGTCGTCTCCTTGTATGCTATCGTCCTGTCCCAACGGTGAATATGGTCGCGGGACGGGTCTAATATGGTGTTCAACTGCGCAGGTCTACAAGGGGAGCGACGAGATCCTCCTTTCGAAGCTCATCCTCGATCCGAGCCACTCCATCCTTAAGCAGTCCTTTGACTCCCGCCTCCGTCTGGTATGCAGCCCGTGACAACTCTCCTAACCATTGCGTCTGACACCTTCGACAGGACACCAGACGAGGCCAGAACAATGCCGATGGCTTCGGCATAGGCTTTTACACCGACCCTAAGCTCGGCTCGGCACCATGCCTCTTTACCTCGACCATCCCGGCCTGGAACTGTACCAACCTCCACCGCATCGCCTCCAAGACCGCCTCGCACCTCATCTTCGCTCACGTGCGCGCCACCACCGAGGGCACCCTCAGCGAGGACAACTGCCACCCCTTCTCGCACGGCTCGCTCATGTTCATGCACAACGGCGGCCTCGGAGGCTGGAAGCATATCAAGCGCCGCCTCAGCCAGCACCTGGCCGATAAGTGGTACCTCGGCGTCGTCGGCGGCACTGACAGCGAGTGGGCCTTTGCACTGTTCCTTGACACCCTCGAGCGCATGGGCCACGACCCCAGCGCGACGCCCGAGTGCGGCTTTGGTCCCACAGTGCTGCGCAAGGCGATGCTGCGGACAATCGAGCTGACGAACGAGTTTATTGACGCCATTCCCAAAGACATCGTCGAGAGTGAGAATGTCGACACGCGGAGCCTGCTGAACTTTGTTGTCTCGGACGGTCATAGCATCATCTGCACACGCTACGTGAGTAGCTCCACCGACGAGGCAGCCAGTTTGTACTACTCGTCGGGGACGCAGTGGGAGGAAAGGAGTGCCGGAGCGCCGTCGGACATGCGGGACTTCCAAATGGAGCGTCGGGACAAGGGAGCTGACATTGTCCTCGTTGCCAGCGAGCCTCTGACGTTCGAGCGAGGTAAGACACGTTCCTTGTCCACTGTGAGAGAGAATGGGACTAACTGAGTGTAGAAAATTGGGTCAATGTCCCGACGAACTCGGTCCTCACGATCCACAAGCAGACGGTGATGGTGCACCCCATCATCGATAAATTCTATAGCCGCAACCCGAACCATTTCCGGTCGAGCGCCTTCGTGCAAACTAAAGGCCTCGTCGCGAACGAGAAGGTCTCGGCGCGGGCCTCGATACTGCCGGATCTGGAGGGCGCGCACGGGAGGACTGGGGTTACAGTGCCCCTCGGGGCAAGGGTGGCTGGGTCGCCTCCGCAGCGGCTTTCGCCCCTATCGACAGGGGGAAGGTTCGCCAATGGCCTGTTGGGCCAGGAATCGGGGGCGTCCAGCGAGGTCTCCGAGTAATTATATCGGAGTGTGAGCCTGGTGGGACCGGGCGGAGATGAATACCCCCATAGCTGTCTGTTTGGGGCGAGGCGATGCAGACTGTCTGTCACCTTATACAAACCCAAAAGCGGACGGAAACCAAAAAAAAAAAAGGAAACGCTGGCGTTTAGGCGGGTTGGGCATAGACGGTGTCGCGACGCATGCGTTTTCCTTGATGTACTTTTCAGTTCGGACTTGTGTATTAGACGCGTTCATGCCGGCGTTTTCTAGAGATGAATGATGTGGAATGTCTATCATGGCCACTGATTGACCCCGAACGTATATCGTGAGATTGGTATGGCCCTGTCCCGAAACTAAAAACCCTCTATGTGTACTCAAAACATCTATATATGACCCGCCAGACATGACCGTATGACCTTCTAATCCTCCCTCCTCCCCAGTATACCCTCCTCCTCGGGCTTTCCATCCCGATCATTATACAGTACATAGTGCTGCCACATGAAGATGGCGTCGTACATCATGGACACGTTGCCCAGGGCGAATTTGACGGGGTTCCCCGTGATGCCTGCCCAGTCGCCCTGAAGCCACGCGTCGATGCACAGCTGCCCCACGCTGAGCACCCCACCCGCCATGTCCAGCAGGATCTGCGATATCGACCATCCCTTGGTCGACCTGTTGCGATAGTTGGCCACCACCTGTGGCGTGAACTTGACCACCGTGACCACCAACTTGACATAGCTGACGGCGTAGGCGATGTCGAGGGCGCACCACCCCCTCGCGTCGGGCGTTGGCGGGGCGTAGTAGACGCGCAGGGCGACGAGAAAGACGGCGAGGAGGCAGCCGAGCGAGAGGCCCAGGATAGGTCGCGACGGGGACGGGGTGGCGACGCGGAACTTCCACTGCGGGAAGCAGTATTGGGAGGTGGTGATGATGGAGAGGAGGAGGGCGTGGGCGGCGAAGGCGATGTCGTTAAACTGGACGGCGGGGGGGAGGCCGTGGTGGCGGAGGGCGTACTGTTCGCGGACGATGGGGGAGTAATAGAAGGCCCAGTTGGAGAGGAGGTACGCGAGAAAGCCTGGCTTTGTTTAGCTTTGTACGTTCACTCCTAGTTGGGAAGGGGCGGCGGGGCGAAGGTGGACAGCGAGCAAGGGAAGGGGGAGAGGGTGGGAAGAGCACATACCGAGAGAGTTGATAAAGGGAAAGTCGATCGTCGTCCCGTACGTCGACTTCCGCCGGTAGTTCAGCAGCGGCTGCGGGTAGAACGACAGCGACCATGCAGCCGTGTATCCCCAGCCCATCATCGACGCCATGAGCTCAAGAAACGAGCCCGCCATTGTCGCTATTGCCCTTCCTCCTTCCCTTTTGTCCTTTCTGTGTGTGGTTGTGTTGGAGCTCCCCTAAGGCGCTCCTTGTGATAAAAAAAGAAGAAATATATATGTATATATATATATTAATATTAGAGATTAGAGGGTTTGCGGCGTTTGGCGTTTCCCAAAGTTTTCGATTTGCAAAGCGTGGAAAGTTTGGGTAGGGGTGAGGTCGGGAAAGTCGCGTGAGCTCTGGTAAAGGAGGTGAGGTGTCAATATGACCCCCGGTACTCTGCATCGGTGCTAGTGCGTCGAGGGCCCCACGCTAAGCTACATTTGGGGCCTAGAGAACTTTGAGTGGCTCGGAAGTGGTGACGCAAAACCATGACCCGCGCTCTCTTCCCGAACAGACGTTAGTTTTAGTTTGCTGGGCTTGCGAACATGGAGAAGGTTCATGCACTGTTTTCCCCGGTTTGTTCCTCGTGGTGGAGAAAATTAGGATTCCAGAATAAACACTCTTAACAAGAGAGGCCACTCACCCCGCGTCGGGCTGCCGCGCCGGCGTATTTGGGTTTACCCTGGACGGCTGTGGATCTGGGTGTGTCTGTATCACATCCTCAGCTACGACTTGCGACACATGGACATGAGCAAAGCAACCCGGATCTTTGCGCGTCTCTCTCTGCTCGATGAGTCTCGGATCTAGCCCGTCTATTCAACGTTCTACCGCCAACTTTTACCCTCTATATCACCCCCATCCAAACCATCCTGCTATGGGTGATCCACTCAAGAAAGGCACAAAATTCCAACCGAACACCAAGTTCAAAAAAGTAAAGAAATAGAAAAAGAAGTCAACGATACATAAGGGCAAGACAAGACGATATAAGAACCAAATGGGGTGGGAAATGGAAGGAAAAGTTGCAAATGCCGTACCCCCCGTTTCTCAACTCCCGTCCTGTATAATTCTCATGCTGTACGCGATAAAGAGTAAACGACGCAATGGAACAGCCGCGGATGATGATGCGAGGACATCCTAGTCTATATGACTTTTCGCGTTGTCAAACGAGACAAATAGGAAAAAAGCGAAGAAGACATCGAAATGCAAATGTGTACCGACAAGGTCCGAGATCGTGAATGTGTAGTTCCCGTCCAGTATCCTATAGGCGGCAGAACGTCTGGGTTCGCCAAGTCGGCCGGGGCCCGTTTGGGGAAGTCGCTGCACAAGGGACCACTCAATTCGAAGAAACCCCCGACGAAAAATGCCGCAGAATTTACCATCAAGAGCGTCTTGCGCCCGCAGGCAGGAAATGGGCCGAATTCTGTTGCTTCCTAAATCCGACATCGCCGACGCCTCTCCGTCCCGCTGGCCCGGGCTGCACCTCCCGCCCGACCCACTATAAGCCGAGAGGAGCCACCTCCTCCAGGTGACCCGCCCATCCACTCATTTAAGACGAGCCGCCGCCCATCGACTTGGGCAGCGACTTCCACGCCGTGTGGTTGGGGAACTTGAACTTGCCAAAGTCCTCGTCGAGGTCGAGGATGATCTTCAGCGCGTTCCTGCTCCGCCCGAACGGCGTTGGGTCGTACTTCTCCTTCAGCGTCGCCGCCGCATCGCTGAGGCTCTGCACCTCCTTCTTCGTCCCGGGCATCGGGAGCAGATTCTGCAGCACCTCGTACGCCGCGAGCGTGAAGCCGAACTGCGGCGACGACCGCATGATCCGCGCGGGACCACCCTTGAAGAACGCCTTGAAGCCCTCCTCCTTATAGATCGTCGTCGCGCAGTGCCGCAGGCCGTTGTATGAGCTCTCACCCTTCCGCGCCTCGACTTGCAGCCGCGTCTTGATCACGTCGCACGGCGTCGTGAGGTAGGCCGCTGGCATACCGGCGATGGCACCGGCCGTTAGGAGCTCGAGGACGTTGAGCTTTTTGGTGGGCGACTCCCCGAAGAGCCCCGTCTTCAGGTGGTTGTACGCCGGGAAGTAGATGGCGGAGAACGGGACGTCACGGAGAAGACAGGCGGAAGCACCCTTGTAGAGGCCTTTCAGACCCAGATTCTTCACGATCCAGATCGCCGACCGCTTCGGAGGCGCATCAGCTGTCTTCGCCATCTCGCCTTGCACCTGGAGGCGGATCTTGACGATCTCAAGCGGGTTGGTGAATACCTGGGATACGTCAGCATCGATTTTCTCGATTCAAGAGGGGCAGCGAGGAAAGCGAAAAGACGACCGGACGTCTCGAAAGGGGAATCAAGAACGTAAGTGAAACGCATGGGACAAGACTTACCACTTGACAGGCACCGGCCGATCCACCGGCAATCACCTCGTGCGGCCACCAGATGGCCCCATCGCGAGTGAACATCCCACGGACCAGGTCGTTCACCGTCAGCTTGATGGCCTTCTCGGGTGCCACGCCCACCAGCTGCGGGAGCACACCCGAGTACAGGCCAAAAACACCCTCCCTGCGAACCACCTTCTGGAAGCAGTCGATCGAGTTGTTGTACATCCGCATGCCGGGGCTCGCATCTCGCTGATTCTGCAGACGTGTCTTCACAAGATCGATGGGATAGACCATGAATGCACCGAACGCACCGGCCAAACTACCAAGCACGAAGCTGTAGGTCGACGCGAGGACCGACCTCAGGATCGTGTTCGTCTTGGGCTTGTCCTTCTGGACCGCCTCGCGCTCGTGCTCAGGGTTCCGCCACGACGGGTGGAGTACCTTGGCGAAGTTCTCGAGGCTGAGTCTGCCCGAGGGCTCGTCGAGGCTCGCAAAGTGGAAGAGGATGTCGGCCTCCATGGGTGTGAACAGAGAGAAGCGCGTGACCTTGGCCGCCTGGTTCAGGAAGTCGGTTCGCGTGATCCTGCCGTCGGAGCTCTTGACGCAGGCTTGCCTCACGATGAGCTCGACGAGATCGATCTCCTTGATCATGTTCTGGAAGGCGCGGACGTTCGCGTACGAGATCTTACTGCCTTTGGAGATGTTGCACAGCGTGCTCAGGTTCTGGATAAGGTGGTCCGACAGCTTGTGCTTGGCGGTCTCGAGAATGATGCGCTCGAAGTCCGCGGGGTCGATGAAGCCATCGCCGTCAGTGTCGAACAGGGTGAAGGCCTGGCGGATCCTCTCGCCTTGAAGACCGCGCAGCATCTGGCAGAACTGGTTGTAGTCCAACTCCTGGCGCGGCTTCTTGTAGCCCGTGTACAACTTCGCCCACTCGCAGTTCCAGTCGAACGGGATGCTATCGGACCCCTTGTTCATCTGGTAGAGCTTCTTGAAGTCGTCATAGTTTACGGACCCGGTGCGGTTGATGTCGAACAGGCGGAAGGCGATCTCGTACTCGGCATCAGACTTAAGGAGCAGGTTCTCGAAAGCACTCCAGTCGCGGACGTCCACCTTGCCGCTGCCACTCCGGTCGGCAACGTGGAAAAGTATGCTGTACTGGTCGCGCTTTACCTTGTGCTACAGAAAGAGATGTTAGGGACGCAATCAAAGGTAACGCCGCGCGTGACTGCAGCTCCCGGAAAAAAACGAAGAATATCTGCGCAGACATCGGCTGGAGAAACATACATAATCCTCGTCAATTGGCGCAATGGCGTCAATGAATTCGTCTGGTCCGAGGTACGGCTCGCCCGTCTCCTCATCGCGCTTCGCGAACCTATTGAAGCGCGCTTTGGACCCGGCAGAGAGGCTGCTGGGGTCCTCGGACACGGCGCGGGGGTCGTCGGCCTTTGTGGTCGCGGAAGCCATCAGAACGGTTCGGAGAGGTTATCTGCGTGCGGCGGAAATTAGCCAGTTGGCCAGATACAGAGCCGGGAATTCTGTTGTGCACCAGTAACATGGACTTGGACGGGGGAGAATTACCAATGCTCGTAGGGCAGAGAAGGAGGAGATGCGAACCGGTGGCAGAGCCGCTCGGCGGGATACAAGATAAAAGGGGAGGTGAAGAGGATCCCTGTGGATACCTCGGGGATACCTTGGAAGGCAAACGAAAACTAAAGGGTGCTCCCCAAGCCTGTGGGTTCTCTGGAGGACAGAGAGAAGAGGTATTATCAATACCACGAGGAGGGAAAAGGGGGATGCGAAGGGAGAGGAAACGAGCAAGACTGACTGGTCCAGTCCTTTGCGTGCACAAGGGATATCGTAGAGGAGTGACTCTACACGGGGGAAAGAAAGCGAGATTTTTTCCACCTGACGCTCCTTCTCTTTCCTCAAGGGCAACAACAGCCAGGTACCTCATTATTGCGGCCAGGACCCAGAAAAAAGCTCAGCTACCCCTGCCACTAGCGTGAAATTTAGGCGGTGAGCACCGGAAATTGCCCCTTTGGACGGCTTAACCCCAGATTTTCCGTTCCAGAGCTTGGAAACGTGGACCCCGTTGTCGGAGCCGCTCCTCGTACTTTTCCAGCTCACGCGCGCGGGGTGGTGCTGCGACCGAATTAAAATTTTGGGGGAGCGGTCCTTGCGCTGGTTAGTAACGCGCTACGACGGTGCCAGTCTGGGGCTTCGAAGTGCGGCTAAAATGGGGCCAGCACCCATGCCAAGGCGAAGGGGTCACCAGTGCCGCCCCAGTCAGGGAACAGAGAGGCTCTGGGGTGGTGGCGCGTGGGATGGGGGGCCTTCGTCATCTGCGCTAGACCCTGCGCAGCAAAGCAGGGCGCGTGGCCGGACGTCCCGAGGCTTCGTATACTGTGGCGACTAAATGTGACAACCACCTCAGGTCCGGCCTTCGCCACCTTTTCGGCAACTCCAGGGCATGAGAAGTGTCTCCTCTTGCGCTTGAACCACTGGTCTTATCTAAGATGAGATGTGACACCAGGCGAATAGGAACGAACGGTACTTTGTGGTGTTGGACCTGCACAGACGGAAGCGCAGGGGAAGTTTTGTGACCCGATGCAATCCTGCGTGACATTAGCCGGCAGCGCAAGCTGTTAGTCACGGGGCTCGCCATTCGGTGACCGCGACGGCAGCCCTGATACCTTAGTCCTCCACCATCCCTGCTGACGAACTACTCCTACAGAGTCGCAATACGTTTAAAAACGACACAAAAATTGTAACAAGGCTCCGTCATGATACTGGCGATATGCGCTTCGTCCCATGATACGCCAAGTGGCCCTCTCTCCACGATCCCTCGCAAATCGCAAACGGCGTAATCTTTACCACTGCCAACCCCCTGTCTACTTCTTCCGACTTCGCTCTTCGCTCCCCACATTCCTGCGCGGGGAAGGCGACCCTTTCTCCAAATTCCCTTAGTAATAGCCGAAGACCCCGAAACATCTCCGTACCCCCACGCCAATCCTGAACGGAACCTTACCTCCCTGCAGATGGAGATCTGGAACGCGGATTATCGGCTTTCCAGGTGCCGGCATCTCCGCAAGCCTTGACATTGTCCGCCGCCAAATGATAACCAACTTCAGCTGACAAGTAGGACGAACACCATTACAACAGCTTTACTAGGGATCCTACAGTTTATAATAAACATCAATGAGACAGCTTCACTTAATATTTACGAAAGACTCTCCTGTAGTAAGGCAATGCCATTCGTCAGACCCCTATTTTACCTCGCGCCGTGCTCCCTGTCCGTATGAGACTACCCTGATAGAACCTATCCGACCAATATACCGCCCCCGATAACAAGAGACCTGCCGTAACATATTCAGATGGGTACATAAGAAATATTGTGTAAAAAAAGGCCCTTCCTCTTCCCCCTATAGAAGGAAAATATCCGGAAAGTGAGAAGAGAAAGATAGGAATGATTAAGGGTAGGGACAGTCGTCAGGAAAAGAAGACAAGAAAAAGTGACAGGTATTAGCGATGCCAGAACGGAAAACCGCGATGCGATGCCCTTCACGCCGTTTTTTAACGTTTGCTCTCCTCAGCTTCAAGAAATACATCAGCTCTTCAATAGCCCGTGACCAGCACTGCAATGCTAGCGCGCGATGCGGATGGTTCCGCAGCTTGGACGGTGTCGAGAGGATGCTGAGCGTAGAGATGAAAAAGGAAGAGGACGCGCAACCTATACTGACGTCGTAAAATGCAAGTGCAACAAGCGTAAAACAACCAAAGGACAGTCATGAGCCTCATAAACATCATTAGTAAAGTCGTACACCCCGTCGCAGAGTGACATTTCCTCCAGCGTGCCAGGGCACTGGATAGTACATCATTGCCGGGGCCGATGGTCGAGGGACCTACTCCTCGGCAGCACGGAGATAGTCGATGTTGCAGCTGGCGGCATCGATGCTGTAGCTTGTACCCTCGCGTTTGGCCTGGGTGAAGAACGGATCGTAGGCTGAGCAGGACGCGAGCGTGAAGCCGGCCTGAATCTCCTCCTGGACGAACTCAGAGCAGTACTTGAATCTCTTATCATCGTACTTCTCAAAGATGGCAGCATGGTGCTGATGAGGTACTTGGCAACAATCGAGGATCATGCTGACGAGGTCCTTGAGCTGGCCCCAAGTATAACCAGAGTAGTAGACATGAGCGGGAGACTGCAGAGGGGAATGTTAGCACGTTCAACTTTCCTAGTGTTCTACAAATCATCGACGGGGCAGGACACATACCCAAGTCCCTCTTCTCAGCAATAGGCGGGACAGACAGTGGGCGCCAGCGGCAATGAAGCTGGCCGGGCTGCCAACGAATCGCTCATCCATAATGGTCACCTCAATGAGGTACTTGGCGAGCGTGCGGACTTCATGGTCATAGTCGTCCGCCTTGCTGATCCGTCGCAGGAAGCTCATTGGGCCGGGCCATCCCAGCTCCCACTGCAACATGGTGAGCATGAAGCGCTCGGCCTTCATGACCTCTTCCATGCTGTAGCCCCGGTCGACCATGTAGACAATCTCCTGCAGAGAGGGGCAGTTGATCTCTTCGTACTTGGCGGCGAGCAAAATTGCAGTAGCCCCTACAAGTTGGAGCTTACCGAGCGACACGACCTTACACGAGAGGAAACGGTCGACGTAGTTGACTGCGAGAAATAGCGTCTCGGGAAGGAGGCTGAAACGCTGATGGACCTGGACGAGCCAGTCCATGAGAACGGATCGCATGGACCACTGGATCTCGGTTTGGATGTCCATGTAATGAGGGTTGGGCAGGAGGTTGTTCTAGGGAGGGGCCTAGTTAGTATAGCTGTCACATGAACACCAACCCACAACTCCGGGTATCAACAGGGAATCTCGCCACATACCTCGAGCTCGCGCATGTACTGGAAAATGTCCTCACTGTACTCCGCTGCCATGCTAAGATCCTGAACATCCTCGGCCATGTCGAACGGAAGTCGCGTGGCCTCGACATAGGCCTTGGCGGCCTCAAGTTCACTGATCGTCCTAGAAGTGACTTTGGGGAACGGTAGTGTCGTGACGCCACCCGTGGTAAGGTCACCGCGAGACCGAATGGAGTGGGCCGTTGTGTAGCCTTGATCCTCATAGATTTCCTCCTCTTCCTCTTCGTCCCAGTATTCACCAGGCTCCGACAACACGGTAGCAGACGTGGGAGGTTGCTTCTCTTCTTGGCTTAGAACAGCAGGGTCAACCATTGAGGGCTGTTGTTTCTCCTCATGATACAGAACAGCAGGGTCAACAGTGGCGGGTTGCTGCTTCTCCTCCTGGTCCAGAGAGGTGGGGTCGACTGTGGCAGCGGGAAGGAAGCTGGCCACCGCAGCCTCAGTGGAAAGGGCGACTCCCTCGGAGCCCGCGACTTGCTCATTGTCCGTCTCGTGGTCGACAATGTGCTCGAGGGCATCTTCATACAGAGCTTCCGTAAGCTCTCCCATGGAGGCTAGGGCTTCCTCTTGCCGTTCGGAGGATACACCGAGCAGGCGGCTCTGAGTCCTTCTCAGAACTGGAGGCTCGGCTTTGAGCTGGGGCTGGCTCTTGTACTGGCGAATTACAGGCATGCTCCCAGCTGAAGTAAGAGGCTTGGCCTCGATGGGAAGGTCCTCGACACCAGACTGAACTTCCAGCTTGTCGCTGTAAACCGTAACGTTCTTCTTAGTGGGCATCTGATCTACGTTGCTCTGGATTGTAGGCTCCCGAATGGAGGCAACGGGCTTGTGATTCTTCTCGATAGCCGCCAATGGCTTCGCAAGTCTCTGAGCCGGGCGACGGAAGGCATCTTTTCCGGCACCGCCAGTAAGGCCGTGGGCGGCAATCTCGTTTTGGGGGCCATTCTTGACGTAGACTTGGGAGGTAGCAGCCTTGTTCTTCGCAGTATTGCTCACGTCGGCGAACGCGGTGCGTTTCGCGGCAGTATTGAGGCTACCCATGATGGTAGATGTACCGATGGACTTGTTGCGGAAATGGCCAGTAGGGACAACGACGGGTGGGATGTTCTCATCCGCAATAGGTTGGAGACCGCGAGGTCGTTGAGGCTAGATGCCACGCAGGATATGTCAGTAACGGTGACAACCCACAGAGAGAACAGAAACTAGACGAACGGGGAAGTAGATGCTGTGTTCTCTCGGGTCCGCTGAAATTCCCGCACGATGGAGGTAGTGAAGAGAGGTGGATGGGTATAGGGCTGAAAACGAAAGGTGGAAGGAGGGAAAGGCAATGGCGGAGGAAGGAAATAGGCCCGACGTAGGCAGAAGCTCCACTTACCCTGGCATCCATGATGATTTTGTTATGATGCTGAATCGGTTTGGGGTGAGTTTTTCTGGGTGGTGCTTCAGTTACTACCAGCCAGTCATCCGCGTTGACTGAGAGATCGAAACGGATCAAGGAACAGTCGCGTCCGAAACAGGAAAGTCTCCAGATCCGGATCTCTGAGGTTGGAAAACAGGCAAACGTTGGATGGACACGGGAACCGAAGCGACTGCGCGATCTGAAATCCAAGGCGCGCGGTTCTGATGGTGGTAGGCTTGGAGATATTTGTGGCTTCGATATTCGCGATCGCGTATGTTGGAAGGGGCCGTTGATGATGGGCTCCCTAGTAGAGATGATATGTTGGCCAGAAAGATTGCGAATCCTTCAGGGTAGAGCGTCTTAAGTGTATCTCGAGATGATGGTCATCTGAAATCTAAGAAGTTTTCGCGTCCAGGATCGCGTGGCACCGGACAGCGTGATGTGATTTCTTAGAGAGGAGTAGCCCTTTATGGACAGGAAAGGAGGTCGCGACTCGATGTTGGCAGTCGCAGTCGTGGTCTGGCGTTCGGAAATGGAAGGCGGCTGACAGTTCTCGTGAATTGGGTCCAACAATGATAGAGAAAACCGCACAAGAGGTGATGGCAGTGTGATCCAGAGGAAAGAGAGTATCCAGGGTCCTCTGCTGGATTAGATGTGCAAGCGGAAGGGACCCTGAAATTGGGAAAGGAGATTGATTGTTGTTCGCGAAATTGAGCGAACAAACCCTGGAGACATGACCCTGGCCCAGCAATGAAGCTTTGTTTATTTTGTGCCAGAGGTAATAGCAGCATAACCTCTTGCATAACACCAGGAAGCCAAGCCTACACTTGGAAAAAGGTCACTCACACCAAACGAGTGGTGTCAATCCTCCCGGAATCTGCGCAAAGGTACTTCCGCCACGATTATGCCAAGTTTTCAGCATATGATTGGCTGAAATCCAGTTGCACATGTGGGTCAGGTACCAAATTGGGATGACCCAGCTTGTCGCCATGGAGACGGCATTTCTCCGGGGAATCCCCATCGGTAGGCATGACATCAGCCATTCTGCGGTCCCAGCCACAGACTAACCCCAATCCGGCGATGAGGATTTCTCGTCGCGTCTCCCGCAAGCCTCAATATATCGACTTTTCTGATTTAATTCACCGCAGAAGGATTATATAAAATCCAAACTTTGTTTAAAATATCTTTAGGAACTCTTTGAGGTTTATATATATCGAAATAATAATTTTTCACATAAGGGTTGCTCAATTTGACGAATTTCGAGTTCTCATCCATGCGCGTCGAGCTTTTCCCCAGTCGAAACACGACCTGGGCGCCAGTCCACGTGACCTACCATTTACCCCAAAATGGAACACCGTTTCACCAAACCAAAGACGGTGGATCTGTCGACGTCATCTCGTGCGCGCGAACACAATCGCATCGTCTCGTCCTTCTCCGAGTCCATGCGATTCTTTCAAATCGGCCCCGATTTCCGTTCGCGACGGCCCTACGACGATGGCGCCCTTTCGCTGGGTCGGTAAAAGGATGGGCGGGCCATTATTTTTTTTATGTGTTGCGGAGCTGGCGGAGACGGGGGTAAGTGACTGGTCGATCGGCTCTCTTTTCGTAACCGCCCGTTTCGGCCAGTCAACCTGATGCTCCAGCCGAAGATGGTTTCGAAGCGCCGTCGCCCCATTCTCCGGGGGGCCCGCCTGGAAGCTCGGTTCCCTCGGGTCCTAGAGGGATACTGTCTTGCCCGTGTGCTTTTCGGCGCGCATTTTGCGAAATGCAGTTTCTTTGGAGGTTGGGTTGATCGGCGACTGATGAAAGGAGAGCGATGCCCGCGCATATGCAGCTCTAGTGTATTCCTCGGCTCCAGGCGGTGTGTCTTCTGCGCTCAATCTAATGCTTTTTGAATGCGGTGGGAAGTGTCCACTTCAGGTTGTCGCCATGCCCCCATCCTTCATCCGTCAAAGTCCTGGCCGATGACTCGGCATTTGCGACCTCAGCCCTCCCGGAACTCAGCCTCTACGTTCACCCGTGCCTGGGATGTCGAATCCCGCGAGAGGATTCGCAATCATGCCTCCCCGCCTATACTTATGTGTACAAAGCACGTGTGTCGCACGACGATGTTTCGGGTCAATAGCCCACAGTAGCGCATGTTACCATTAAACAAGGTTTTTACCTGTCGCTTTCTGCCGACGGAGCCAAGGTTGGCGCATGCACCGCCATTGCCGCGCAAATTCCCGGAAGACATGGGGGAATAGAGGCCAAGTCTCACCCGGGATCGCTCAATCCGCAGCATCCCTTGTGTGCTCGATTCTACTGGCCTCGAAACGACAGATTGGGGCGATGTGCGAACCGCCAAACACATCAACAAGCCAAGGCGATATCTGCCGGCCAGTCGCGACGGCTTCGAGAACGATGTGCGCGAGCTTATGGGTCCGGCGCGGGACTTGACTGGCTCCTCCGCTCTGACCTGCAGTCTGACGCAAGCCCTCTCGCGCTCCGCGTGGCGATGTGATGCGACGCAGCCCGCAGGGTCGCCAGGAATTCCTCAAGGTGCAGAAGAGCAAAGGTAGCGCACCGGGCGACTTTAACCGACACACAGATTCAAATTGTCGCCGGTTCATGTTTGGTGGGCGCGCATTTCGCACTCCCCAACCCCCTTCTGATCCTGAGCACGCGGGGCACACACCTTGGATGGACAAGCGAAGGTGAGGATGTGCAGAATGGCGACACAAGGGGAATGGCCGACGATGGCGCCAGCAAGGCGAAAATTAGTATGTACGTGGTCTGAAGCGGATGTCGCAACCCAATGAGCTCCGCGCATCACATCCACACCTGTCTTAGCCCTGACCGCCGCCCTCGAAGAGCACCAGATAAAATGCATCGCAAACTGCCAACTCAGCGCCCTCGTTTTGAGTGGCTCATCGGGGGAGGTCCCCACTGCAACTAAGCCGTTTTAGGCCCTCTTTGCGCCTCTGGTCTGGTGTCCCAGTTCGTGGACGTCCGCACACATTTAGCTAAAAGGGCGCAAGTAAAAACGGTCAATGTCCCCGAGGGGGGTCACTCGATTGGCTAAACGCCGACAGTCCGCCCGGCCAGGCCAATCCCTGCCGCGAAACTTGCTGGCGCCGTGATCTCGTGGCGATCTCCCTGGCGGCCAGCGAGATGCCTGCTGCCGTGCGCTCTGGTGCTTGGTTCGTAGCAGCTTCGCATGTGAAACTTTTTTCCCAGGATATGCGCCGACGAACTGCGGCGAGGCTTCCCGGCATAACCAGATCTCCCCCCAGTCGAGCGCGGACGCGGGAGCGCGCAAGGCGACGGGCTGTTTCAAGCGCCGGCTCCCGATGACTCTCACTCGAAGACGTTCTGTGAGCCAAACGCCAATGAAGGCCTACCAGCGCCGGTGGTGCCGCTCGGCCGCTGCGATGATTAGGAAATCGGGCCGCCAGGAGGGTTTGGGCCAAGGGACCTTTGCGCCGGCTTACCCAGAAGTCTTCAGTCGTCAGATGAAACATGGGTCCGTTCCTGGCGACCTGGATGGGCAGGCCATCCCGTCCTGTGCCTGGCATTCCTTTAATACTCACTGCATGAGCCAAACCAGTGCGGGTTTGGTCTCTCGCGGCGCGCGTGGGGTCACAGAATTCCGGGCAGAACATGGGGCCGCCGCTTCACCGATTATCGATCGCTTTGAGAGCGCGGTTTGTCGAGGCTCCCCCAGCTTGCGCAGCGGACATCCATGCGAAGCGCAAGGGTACCTGGATGCAGGTCCCCCGGAGAGGGTCATGGCCGCCCAGCCGCTTGGTCTCCTGCTTTGCACCCCACCCCTCCATCCACCCAAGGGCACCCTGAGCGTCCCCTCCCTCGCTATCTTTACCCCACATCGCAGGCTGGATACGATCCCACCTCTGTTCCTCCTCGATCTTCACAAGACGCCCAGCTGGCAATATTTTGGGCTGCGTAGTTCCGTCCTCCTGACATCCGGAAACTGAGACGGGTCTCATAAGAAGTATCTGGTCTCTGGCCCACGTCATTGGCCGGACCGTCCCTGGTGGTGACTCCGGATATGCCGCGAAAATGGGGAATTATAACTGCGAGGCACGGGAGCGGATGCTATTATCTTCCAAGCCTCTCCCCCTCCATCTAATCTATGACGAATCCATACGTATTAGAGAGCCATGAGTGTCCGCCCGCTGTATTGGAGGGGCTGGGCTGGCCGCGATCCCGGTTCTGTGGACTGCAGCCAGTTCTCGTAGGATCTGTCGCGGCCGACGTCTGCGTGACCACCCAATGCCACCCATCTAGCGCGAGTTACGGTGAGCAAAGGCGACAGAATAGATTGCGAGAGGAAGCGAAAGAGCGGGGGCCAAAACACACAGTGGCCGTGTTCGCGGCCAAGACGTGGAAAAAAAATGAAAGGGCTGGGGAAGAGAACAACAAATAAACACGAAGGGTGGCCTGTAGTTGGTCCCGGCGAAAATATTCTGGCCGCCGATTCGCAGGCTACGGATGGGGAAGCACAGCAATTTGGACGCGGCGTTCTGGGGAGTCACAGAGGGAAACAAGTCAACTCGATGTTGCGGCGGGCAGGAAGCTTGGTCGGGCAGGCAGGCATTGTGAGCGCATACTTAGGGGGAATCCTAACCAGACTCGGGGGTGGGGTCTCGTTCATCCCTTCGCCTGTGCGGCGAGCGGCCAAATGCCACGAGAAAATGGATGCGACAGCGCCGAGCTCGTCGGCAGTATCGCGGCGCGCAAAACGACAAAGGACGGGGAAGGAAGCTGACCATAGTCGCAAGCTTGCGCTGCTGATCCAAGCCACCGAACGGGCAAGGGGAACAGCTGCCCTTCCCCCAACTACCCGTTAGCGCCGGCCGCTCTCCTTAAAATACACATCCAGTTCAGAATAGTTTGCATAGGTCGAGTTGCGCCCAGGTATTCCTACATGGGGGTGGGCGAGCACCAGTCCAGCGATTATGCCTCGCCCAGCCCACTCGAAACGGGGGAGCTCATGTATCCCCGCCAAACTAGCCTAATATGTACGAATACATAACCTGCTCGCCGCCGCGCCCCCATGCCAGGTTTGAGCGCAAAACGTAACCCAGGTTTGCCGCCGCCGTCGCAGGCGCCCTTGACTGGACAGAGTGAGGAGATTAGACGAGCGGCGCCCGGGTTTCCAGATGGTAATGAAATTGGCCCTCTTTTTCCGGCCATGGCTCCCTCGTATGCCCGTCGCTTGCTGGCGATCTCATTCCCCTGCGTTTATTTGCTGGTGGAGTCGTCAGCGGTCTGGCCTGGTCGGCCGGGCCCTTGGTGTTGAGGTGTGATGCCATTGGGGACGTTACGGTGGAGATGTGTGGGTGGAGCTCCGTCTCTCCCGAGTTCCGGTCACCGTTTTTGGCAAGTTTCGAGCTGGTGCCTCCCATCCACCCGTCGCCGTCCGCGCCCATTTCGCATCGATTAAACAGTGTGGAAGTTCGTGTAGAGGAATCAATATGTGCGCATTATCCTCTCGCTTTTTTAGCCAACTCCTAAGCTTGCTCTGGCGATGAGATAGACTCGGTACTGCAGGGGGGGGCGCTCGTTCTTGGCGGCCGATACGGCCAAAACGGAATGATGACCTGATGGCACGAGGTCGGGTCACACTGTGACTAGCGGTTCCCCCCGACCCTCCAATTACGGGGGTCCCATGAGCTGTAAATCCCCAGCTACAGCAGCTGTCATGGGCCGCCGAGTCCTGCCCATCCACTAATTCTCCCCCTGCATTCTGTGCTGGCAGGCCTGCTACAACCGCCGTAATGGGCATTAGCGGGCCCGGTAGGCACTGTAACCACCGCATTCGAAACGGAGCACGAACTCGTCGGCTCCAACCAGGATCTGTCGCCGGTCACCCAGAGACTCCTCATTTTTCCTCGTCCGCACCGCACACAGGTTGCGAATTGGTTCAACCTTCGATCATTCTTCCACGCCCAACTCGTTTCCGTCCTGGTGAGTGCTATCGCCCCTATCGTCCTATGCGATCAAGAGTTAGTGCCCATTTCTACCCCTACCCTCGCCCTGGCTGTTCACAGCATCTGCCTGCGCCTTCGTCGGGTCTGGGCTTGGACGAGGAGCGGCGACGAGCACTCCGGTGCAGGCTTGCCCTCTCCGCTTGCCATCTCTGCCCTTCCCCGATCTCCACCATCCATCGACACCACTCCCCAGAGCCTTGCAATCATGGTGCCTTCAATTATCGCATGCTAATCGTCCCCCGACAGTCGTGGTAGTTTCTTGAATTCCGACCCTCAGCTTCCCCTGCTTTCCCACGGTCTCCGCAATCTCGACACATCTTCCGCGACCGCCGCTCCCATAGCGTCAAGGCGCTTACCGCCCTTTGAAAGGCCGGTAATGCTTCATTGACGAACGCATCGGCAGCCATACTATATACAAAGAAATCTTGACGTCTTCGTCTGGTTCTCTGCCTCTTGCCGACCGGCAGCCATAGTCGAGCTGGATCCGCCCGACACCGCCATACTCAGCACCGGCCAATCCGCCCACCTCCGCCATCTCCGCCTCAACTTCTCTCTTCTACCACTCCGACTCCAAAATCTTCCGTTATACCTCATTTCTCCCTTTTTCAAAAATTAGTTGACCTCACACAACCACCATCATGGCCGCCCTTTCACCGACAGAGCCCTCAAATGGCGTAACGCCGAATGCGGGCAGCCTGTCCCCGAGACAGACAACCACGCCCAAGAGCGTCGCATTCGAGCTGCTCTTCACAGACTCCCCTCAATACCGCGCGCGCCTGCCCATGCGTGTCCAGATATATCCCCATGACACGACCGACTCCATTGTCACAACGGTCAAGAATTTCTATGGCCTCTACTCTAGCCCCACTTGCTCTAAGGGAGTCAGCTTTGAGGACGAGCAGGGCAACACCCTGATCGCGCGATACGAGAACTTCCGGAACAACATGGTTGTCTACGTCAGGGTCATTGAGGAGCCCGCGCAAAACCCTGCTGCCTTCGGGCCGCCGCCCTACCAACCCAACCTTCCGGCCCAGGACTATTACAGTGGAGAGGGTTATCCGCTCCAGCCGGCACCGAGGTTCGACCAAGAAGTTTCGCGGCCAAATTCGCGGACATCGCGGAGGCGCAGCCCATCTCCCGGTGTCGCCCGCGGCCGTCGCAGCGCCTCAGCGAGTACGAATCCCGCTGGCAAGGCCGGGCGCTCTCGGTCCAACAGAACCCGCGCTCCCAGCAACCAAGCGTCGGCCGATCCCTACGAGGGCTCCAGTGGATATAGCAGTGGTGATGGCGCCCCTGGCTCAGTTTCCAGCAGGGCGAAGGAGCAAATTGGAAACACGGAAATTAGCGTCGATAACATTGTCGAAGGGGGCCGTCGCAAGAGAGCAAAGTTTGAAAGCTCGGTATGGTTTCGTCTCTTTTCGAGCCCACACATTTCCTATATGCATCCGTCATCGTATAGAGCGTGATCTTCTCTTGCTAACATGTCTTTCCTCTGTTCAGGAACTCCCGCTATTTGCTCCACCTCAAATGCCGGCTGCTACGTCCAACCCGTCTGTGTCACCTGCACGACGGATAGACCAGCATCAGTCATCACTTTCTTCCGTCCCCGGAGCCCAGAACCCCTTCTCCAACCCGCGGCCGCTGCCGTCTCCCCAGAGTTACAATAATGGATGTGGTCAGGGAATATACACGACTCCAGATGGCCACCGCTCTCGGGGAAGCATCGGCTACGCTAGCAATGGCATGGCAATTCACAACGGGACTAATGGCATCCTGCCCACGCCCGACCCAACCGTCGGGAGCGTAGTGTCGGAGGAGGATAAGGATGTGGCGATCCAACTCATGCGCCTTGGCGATATGTCCAACATCTCCCACGGGAGAACATCCGCCTCTACGCTCGATGAGACTTTCAGCGGCCGCGCCGATGTCGCCTCTTCTACCGGGGCTACTAGCGATGGCGAAAGCGACAGCGACGATGAGCTGCCCCCTCCTCGCCGGCAGAAGCTTAATTCCAGGGCCGCCATGCCGAGTTTTGAGCAGCATGGAGCCCACTGTACTCCTAGTCGCCCGACCGTTTCGACCGCCATGCATGGCGTTGAGTACAGCGAAAACGGTGTCCCAGGCGAGATGGCAGCTCCGCCCAAGGTCAATACCAACATGCAAAGCCCAATCAAGTCGAAGAACTCGAGCGGGCCGAAGTTGATGAAACCGCCCAAGAGCAAAACGAGCCGCCCCGCCGGAACCACCAAGGCGAAGAAGACCGGCGCAGCCGCCGCCCCCATGTCGCCCGCGTCTCTCCCGCCCTCCAGGAAACCCTCCATCTCATCCGGATCCAACCCGCTGCAGCCGTCCATTGAGGATGAGCAGCCCGACTTATCTACGAAGCCCCGCTGCCAGCGCTGCCGCAAGAGCAAGAAGGGATGCGATCGCCAACGCCCCTGCGGGCGGTGCAAGGACGCCGGCCTCTCGGCAGACCAGTGTATCAGCGAGGACGAAGGCAACGGCCGGAAGGGCCGCTACGGGAGGCACATGGGCGTCCCCATCAAGAAGGAAGAGACGGCAGCCCCAGCCCAGCCGAGTCTCCTCCCCGCAGCGCCCATCACGGCGACGCCGCTCGCCGCGATGCTGGACAAGTCGAAGAAGCGCAAGCGGTAGGCCAGCAAACAATGCCTTTTGGAGCGCCGCCGTGCCATATCGGTACTACGCGACTGCAAGATTCTCACGACATCCCTTACGTACACGCGAGTTGACCTGGCCATTCTCCAAGTTTCTTGATTTCCCAGATATGCTACGAAAACAATGGGAGCTTCGGCTGATGCGCCCGATGAATCTGTATCTTTTGGACCTGTTTCGCTGGATTCCGGCTTCCCATTTTGGGCTGTTCGACAATGATTTTGCGATGTTTTTCGTTCTGCTCGATTTTCTCTCCTGTTTTCGGTCTCAGTGTTTATCGGTGGCGCTTCGCTGTGCGGAAGGGACGTAATCATGGAACATGTTTCTTGTCTTTGTTGTTTTCGGCTCGGGGTTTGGTGTTCTGGTGGGGAGGGCTCGAGGTTGGTTTTCACCTGATGCGCTGACGGATCTGAAATATCTTTTTGACGCGGAAGGAATCAGGGGCGGGGTGTGATGGGCTTGGAAAGGTTTGAAATCAGCGCGGCGGGGGTGGTGTTGACATGATGACCGCCACCCTTTGTGATAGGGTGTCGCGGTCGGAAACGAGGTGCTGGACCCGGTGGTGTCTCTACGCTTGTATCTGTTCTCGTTCTCGTTTCCTTGTTTTTGACCAAGTACTCATTTTATCCACGTTAACGTTCGGCTCTACTTTCTAGTATTCGTCTTTGATTTCCGTTTCGCGTTCCTATGCTCTTTGTCTCTGGTGAGGCAGCAGGGAGGAGGAAGCAGGCTCGCGCGTTTGAATTTAGTATCGAATTTGTTATCCTTAATGCTCTTGTCAATATCCTTACTGGTACGATGGAATGGCAGGCGTATGCGGACCGAAAAGCAGGACTCGGAATATCAAATCACCCAAGAAAAAAAGAAAGGAAAACGAGGACGGGGGATAGGAATGTTTTACTGTTTGTGGTCTGTTTTCTTAGCCAGGGACTGCGCAATGAAATTTATTTTCCAAACACACTCCATCTCGACTCCCCAAAAATCGTCTAATTCCCACCACTCGATCCCAATCGTCATATAATTACCAGAATTAAAAGGAATTGGTTATAGTGTCCTTATCCCCCCGGGCAAAATGCGCATCGCATCGCATCGGAACAAAACAAAAAGAAAGCAAATATGTCATACCTTCTAAATTTAGAAGGCACAAGCCCCACGCCACATCCGCCCCGCCCCGTGCGCCCCGCGCCGGGCCTTTTTATTTTGTCGGGACGCCGAAAGCCCCGCAGGACCCACTTATTTCGGGGAGTGACCGGATTACGTTATCCCCCACTTGCCGATCCGGGATCGATTCTAGTTTGGTTGGATAGAGATGGATGTAGGGGATATGAGACTGGCATGCAATTGCGCCTTTCTAATCACGCTCTATAGTCGTCTAAAGATACATAGCTCGTCGTTCTAATGGTTCTGCCGTTTCAAGACTCCACTCAATGTTGCTGCGTTTTCGAATCCAGGTCCTCCGTTTAATAGGCCAGTTCAGTTAAACCCATCTGCTGGCGGACTGGATGAGGCGTGTTTGGGACGTATTGGAGGTAAGATAGCATGCCACTCGGGATCCAAAACCTCACTGGGAAGACCTCCATCCGGCACTCCCGCAGGTCAGTTCCAGCAGCTTCGCTCGCAGCTCCTCGTCGGAGCCAGCCCGGCCTTCCTCAGTCCCTACACCCACCTGCAGTTGGAAGGTGGGTTTCAAAAGATTCCGTAAGAATTTTCCCCATCTAGTGTGGGTTGTTCGTAGTTTTTTACCGCCAAGGCTTAGGATGGCTGCTCCGCATCGTCGCGTGCCTACCCTCCTCCAGTCTCAACGCCGGCCTGCGCTAGGGCGCGTGAAAACAGAGTTTCAGGCACTTCGCCAGCATACTCTCCGTCCGGCCCGTATGTTTGTGGCTCGATCCCGCTGATTGTTTGGAAGGTTGCTCCACATTGTTGCCAGCCTGAGCTCCTCCACACTCGCCTCCAGCCGACACTAGAGTAAGGAAAAGCGGAGTTCTAAGCGCTTGGCCGGTACCCCCTCCTTCTGGCGGAGGCTTCTCATTAGAGGGTCCCGCGGGGATTTCTGAAGGTAGGTCTACTTTATCGGGATGTTGGCTCTTTCTTTTACTAGGGAGGGATGAAATCGACGTCAGGTATCAAGTTGCAAGTACGAGGTTTCCAATACGGCATGGAGGAAACGCGCATTTCTTCCTTTATCTGTTCAAAGAGCATATCCCCCAAGGCTATTTGCATCGAGATACATAGGAGACAGAAAGACCTCACGAACATGATCAATCGTAGGACGGGCGAGGGCCTGGGGATTGTGTGGATTGCAGTTTGGCTGAGGAGCTGTATATACTCCTCCTCCGCTTCAATTTCGCTGTGACGTGGAGCGGGCCGCCTTCTACCCCTCTTGGGAGGCATGATATAGTTAAGTTGGTATCTGCTGGTAAACCTCTAATATGACTTGCGATGGTTTATGCTGCTGTTGAGATTCTGGGGAATTTCCGTAATAACCACGAACTGCAATGCGTCGCGAAGTTTTGGTGTGGTGGCAGAGCGTTGTTTGCATCTCCATCGCTCTATCTCTCCTTCCTCGCCCAGCGACCACGGCCACGAGGATGGGAAGGAGGTCCCCCGAACGCATGACTCCCACTATAACATCAAGTATCTGGGATTCTCCTTCGAACTTGGACAGACAGAAGCCCGTCACGAAACTCGCAAAACAACGTGGTTCTTTCTATGTTCCGATGCCAACATCTACGTCTTAGGCGCTAGATAAATTTTCCACGATCGCTATTTCTTTCCGGTAAGTAACTCAAGCCTAGTACTAACCAGAACAGTCAGGGCTTTTGTTAAACTCCAGGTGTCTCCTCGGTCTCCAGGTCCATCCATGGGAGACCGAAGATCGACAGAGCACGGCAGTCCTCCCGCATATGCACAAGCCGGTACACCGCATGCGGCGGCATCGAGCATCGCTTCCTGTTGGTCGCTCCCCTACCACTCCGCAATTGGCCGGGAATATTTACCCAGCTCACACCCTTCCAGTCAATTTTGGCGGCTCTCGGACGACACGTAAAACCGACGTTTGTGCGCTCGCGCGAATCATGCTGCTTCCCTTGAGCGGAATAGCGTGGCCTTCGATGATAACACCCCGACAACGGAGACGATTGGGTTTGTCGCGATCGAGATTCGAGAGCGTCGTGGCCATCACCGTGCCTCTAGGATGATGTCAAATTTAAGCTTAGAACAGCTGCGTACAACCGGACATGGAGCGTATTCCAATCGCGGCGTCTGTGTATCCTTCCGTATCATGTCACCTCGGAACCGCGTCGCTCGGAACAGGGCCTCCCGAGCCGGGCGTTCGTCGGGGTCGGAACAAGCGCCGGTGGCCGGCCAAAGCTTGTGCGCGTGGATGGGGCGCAACCATCATTGCTGACCCGCCTCCCTTCGGCTTTAGTTCTTCTATACATGCCTTCTCCTAACCTTATCTGTACCACGCTCCGTTGCCGGCCAGGACAGGTAAACAATGGCCTTAAATAATTTCCGCTCCTCACCCTGTCTTCCTGCACTTGCAACTGAAAACACAACCAGGAGACTGGGCCCGGTGTTGTAAGCCGCATCAGACCCCATCCTCCTGTGGCTATCCTCTTGTTGTGCTCTTGTCGCTTCTTTTCTCTAAAAGGCTCGGTAGCATACTCACCAATGAGTACACTAGCCGCCGATGAGAGCAACGGCGGGGCCGACCCTTGGCCCCATTGCGGTACCGAAGTCTCGCCTGCGGATACCAATCCTGAGGGCAAAGACGACAAGGAGCGTCCCGCCGGGGCTACGCCAGGGGACAGCAGCACATACCTCGGCGCCGTCGACGAGACGGCCTCCTCAGACCCCGACGAGGGCTTCTACCCAGACGGTGGCACGACCGCCTGGCTCCAGGTCGTAGCCAATCACCTCATGGCCTGCCTCGCCTGGGGTTACGCCGCGGCCTTCGGCGTCTACCAGACCTACTACACCGAGGCCATGGGTCTCCCGCGCTCGCAGATCTCCTGGATCGGCTCCATCCAGGTCTTCCTCACACTCGCCATGTGCACAGTCTCCGGCCGCCTCTCCGACGCGGGCTTCAATCACGCCACCGTCTCCGCCGGCTGCGCCCTCGCCGTCTTCGGCACCTTCATGACCTCCCTGGCCACCGAGTACTGGCAGATCCTCCTCGCGCAGGGAGTCTGCACGGGCGTTGGGCTAGGGCTGCTCTTCATGCCGGGCATCGCCATTGTGAGCTCGTACTTCAAGAGGAAGCGCGCTTTCGCGCTTGCTGTGGCTGCGACGGGGACGGGGACAGGAAGTATTATATTTCCGGCCTGCGTGCAGTACTTGATCCCCAGGGTCGGCTTTCCCTGGGCGGTCCGGTGCGCGGCATTCGTGGCGCTCGCCGTCTCCGCATTGGCCGTTGCGCTCACGCGGCCTCGGCTGAAGCCGAGGAGGTCCGGCTCCCTGGTGGAGTGGGGGGCCTTCCGGGAGGCGCCGTACATCCTTTTTACCCTAGGGCTGTTTATCTGGTTCTGGGCGCATTACTTTGGCTTCTTCTATGTGAGTTCAACCCTACCCGTGCCCCTTGCAACTGCCGACCTCAAGCGAGAGCCGTATAACGCAGGTATTACCACCAAGGGCAGAAAATGAGGAGAAGAGTTACCGCAAGCGTAATGTGACTAGTCTCCCCCCATTTTCCCCCTCTTTCCACATTTTCCGATTCTTACTCTTGCCACAGATCCAAGTATACGCCCGAGAAGAGCTAGGGTTCTCCGCGACACAGGCGGTAGAGCTTCTTCTCATCGTCAACGCCCTCGGAATCCCCGCACGCCCCATAGTCGGCTGGATCGCGGACTACACCCTGGGCCCCATCACCACCCTCATCACCGGTCTCTGTGTGCTCAGCCTCATGTTCTTCTCCTGGACCGGCGCAACCAGTAGCACCGGGATCTACGTCTGGTCCTGCTTCTTCGGGCTGTCGGCCGGCGGCGCGCAGGGCGTGTTCGGGGGAGCGCTGTCCAGCCTGACGAAGGACCCGAGGAAGATGGGGACGAGGTTCGGCATGGTGTCGACGTCACTTGGGTTTGCGGCGCTGGCGGGCCCGCCGACGGCCGGGGCGATCATAGATAGATCGGACGGGGGTTATGTCGGAGCGCAGATCTGGGCGGGCACTGCGGTTGCGGTGGCGGTGTTGACGCTTGGGGCTTGCAGGATGGTGATTACGGGGCGGAAGTGGTGCGTAAAGGTGTAGGTAGTACAGGTGAAAATTTGCAAAATGGTAAAAGGAGTAGAGTTATTGTACTTTCTGGTATATGTCGTTAATCAAGCTCGCGATCTGCGTCCCATCCTGCCACACGAAGTCGTGGCCCCCGTGCGTCGGGGCTGTTGAAACCACACAGCCGTCCTTCCTCAGCCGCTCCACCATCGCACCCGTTTCCACTTCGCCGTCCACGAGCGTATCCCTATCCGAATACGACAAGAGGATGTGCTGGCCAGACGGCCAGTCGGAGGCATAACTCCCGCTAAAACATCGCGGCGCGGCGTTGTTCCAGCTGGAATCGTTTGGGCCCAGGGCGCCTTCGAGCATAGCGACGTAAGGGGCGCCGTTGCGGTGGGCAAAGTCTCTGAACTCGTAGATCCCCGCGAGGCCCAGTATCGCGGCCGGAAGCGGGACGTCGCCGACCAGAGAACCTGCCGCCTGTGCGCCCATGAGGAGCTGGAAGGCGAGCGTGGCACCCACCGAGTGGCCCACGAGGATATACCCGTCTATCCCACGCTTCGCGTGTAGGTAGGCCAGGGCGGCGCGCACGTCTTGGAGATGTTCGGGGTGTGTGGCCGCGCGGACCTTGTGGGGGGGCGTAGAGGGCGGCTGGGGGTGGGACGGGTGCGGGGAGAGGCGGTAGTCGAGAGATGCGAGGCCACGGATGGGAGGCGGAGAGGGCGAGGACAGGATGGCATTTACAGTTGGGAAGAAGTCGTCATAGGTGTTCGTAGGGTCGCGCCAGGCGCCGCCGTGGATAAAGCTTGGACGGTGTTAGCATGGGTAAGCTGGATGAGAGTGCCCTAGAGGTTGGTCGGGTCCTCACATTACCCAACGGGCATCGGGGTTGGATGGGGGCTCGCGGGGTTCCCATATCGCGAGGCGCTGGAGCTCGTGCTCGCCGTAGTGGCGGAGTGTGAAGAGGAAGGAGTCTGCCATCTCGAAAGGTCTTATGGGGTAGGTCCTCTATCGAGCCGAGAATGGATTCAGGTAGGCGGTTCTGGAACGGAGTAGTGCCGCAAGAGCTGATCCGCACAGTCGGGTCAGGGCGTTACGTTCGACAGGGTACCCCATCGGATTGGCTGCCGATAGTTGCCCTCAGCTCTCACAATAGAGGGGTTCGTCGCAACCCCACCCACCGTGCCGATGGCCGCCGACACCACGCCGATGCCGCCCGCGTACGGAGTAGTCGGGAGGGCCGCCTGCTTAGTCAGTCATCCCCCAATCCTCACGCAGTCCCTCCACCCTGTGCCGCCGTTCCATCGCCTAAATTCCTCAAAACACGCAGAGACGCAACGCCCCTGAATCTCGCCTCGGCCAAATTCTCGTTTTCCCGCCAATATGGGCCCTCGCTACCAAGTGATGGATGAAGGAAATAGAGAAAAGAGGCAATCTCGGCTCGGATAGTTAATGGTTCCGCTTCGATTCCCCACTTCTTTCCCGCCTGTCCCGGTTTGCTGTTTTCGAAGCGGTTTATGCACGATAGCCGCCTAAGGGAGTTTGGGTCCTCTGTCCCTGGCTTCCGGAAGCCTGAGCCGGTGATGGAGGCGGCGTGGACAATGGCGAGTGCCAAGTGTCCCGCGACCAGGGTTGTGGTTAAGTTCCAGACTCGGTCATGTGTCAGCTTTCAATCAGCAGCGACCTGGGATCTCAAAAGCGTCTGAAAGAGCGGAGGGTTGAGGTGAGATTGGGTGTTAAGCTGGCAGTGATGCTAGCTTTTGACGTCTTCCACCACAAGTCTATGCTAGGTTGGGAGTTGACGTGAGATTGAGTGTGAATCAAGCGCTGATCCTCGATCTCGACGTCTCCCATCCCGTAACTCGGCTGCATCGGGGGTTGACGTGAGACGGACATTAATTCAGCGGGACAGCACAAGCAAAAAGAGCTGGAGATGCTAAGGATGAGAGTATAACATGGCATCAACCCTTCTCCCTTACCTTCAATAGCCATCGCCTGAAGCAACATCGGTCCATTCTTCGCCATTCCAACTGCCCGAGACAACGCCAACCTTGTCCAAGCCCAGCTTGCCTTCCAGACCGTACTATCTCCTCGCTCTCTTCTTCGCCTTCTCCCACCTCTCCGGCCCCGTTACGGGCACTTTCTACGGCTGTGCACACACCACAACCTTCTACAGCCCCCCAAAGCACATCTCCAACGTCCCTGTCGCCTGGCCCGTCTCGGAGGCCGGCCAGGGCCGCATCATCCTCCTCGGCCTGCTCATGCACCACCTCTACTGGACTAGCCAGTACGCCTTCTGCGGCACTACCTCACGGACATGACCTTTCAGTGCCTCAACGACTTTTGTGTCATCAGTAGGTACGGAGAGGGCGGATGGCCCTGATTCCGCTTGTTTGCGTCGTTTGCATCTGCGTGGACAGGGTGAGGGGGTTGGAAGGAAGTAGGGGCGGTGAATGGCAAGGCAAAGAATCGCCGAATGTAAAAGTGACTGCCAGAAAACAAGTTCCCTGAATGTTTGAGAGCCCTGCTCATGGTTCAAAGTTGGTGCAGTGCATGTGAGAGCAGACTCCCGAGTCTGCCGCCTTGCACCCTGGTCCGTGTCGCATTGGGGATCAGCGTGAGATTGTCGTCCCACCCTTGCCGCACGGTCCCTGCCCAAAGGCCGGGTTTATTCCGTTCCCGCTCGGATGTGCTCGCCCGAACTGATAAGGGACCATGGGTTGGGTGCAACCACCAGCACACCTCGCAGTGTCTGTGGGCGACGGGATCAACTGCAGGTACATATTGAATATAAGCATCGACCGACGAGCTCCCGAGCCGTCCCTCACTCTCGCAGAGTGCAATACGAGGAGGTCCACCGGGGTGGTTCACCGCGGTGGAGCCCCGCGTCTCCGTTTTGACCCGATGCCTCTCTTAGTCTATCCGTGCGCGCAGTCCAGTCCTCCTAGCCTAAGATCGCCATACACACCGGCGCGTTCCCCGCAAAGGAACCATGACGGCTCCGTGCTCCATACCTTTTTGTGGAAATTACCAGGGCGCGGGAACAGGTCCCAAGTGGGGCAATCAGCCCTGCCTCTTTCCCGCAGGACGATGTAATTTCCCGGATTCCGGAAGGAGGAGTCGAGTGGAGCGTCGCCGCGTCTCAGGATGAGTGTCACGGCGGAGGGAGGCCGCTCTGCTGGGGGGGAGAAGGGCGGAATGGGGCGCAGAAGTCAGGGGGCGTTCGAGAAGGTGAACGCGCCGGGGTCGAGCTGGTTTGAGTGTTGCCGGGGTGTGCAGAAGCGCTGACGGTGGGTCGCTGACCACGTTGCGCTGGCCCTAATGGGGTAGTTGGTTCGGCAAGCATCCCCGGGCGGCACGCATGGTGGCACGGCATGAGACGGACACCATCCTTGCGGCCCTTGCTCGGCCTCAGAAGCCGCCCTCGAACCACGAGTCCTGTACTTATGTATGACCTCCGGCCCTGCCCCTGGTGTTCTTGTGCCGACATGCCGGCCCTGCTATTCAGGTCCGCTCTTCCATCTTCCTTGGGGTCCTGATGTCGCATGAGTTCCTTCAGCGATCATATCCTGGGACTTATAGGTGGAGCATGATGTGCTTCTGACTGCTACCGTGGCATTGAGCTCCAGCCGCGGCGCCGCGGAAGGAGCAAACAGCCAAAATATCGATTCCGAAATCTCTATCTCCAATGCCTTTTGTCGTAGTGAAACCCACTCGGATATGTTCTCGCCCTGCCCCCTGTCACCTCCAAGTGGATCTCCCGAACGAGACCCCGGCATCCTTCCCCAGTTTCTTTTACCCATGTAGTTAATACCCTCCACTCTCCCCCTCCCCCGGCCGAACCTTCCCGCTGGAAAAAGTCTTTCGCCTTCTTCGGAAAGATAACGGAAAGAATGCGATTTCGCTCTTGTCTGAAGGTGAAAGTATATCTGGCTGGCCAACCATAGTGAGACGGTGCGGCCCCCGTCTCTTTCACCGCGAAGACTTGTCCATATGGCGGATCTTGATCTAAGCGAGTACAATGGCGCATCACTTGTGGCTACCGCCGTCACCTTTCTCGCGTTAAGCTGGATCTCGGTGCTCCTGCGGATCTACGTCCGCGCCTTTATGACGAACTGCTTCCAGCTGGACGACTGGTTCATGGTTATTGGTCAGGTAAGGGGGTTTGTTGGCTGTCAATTTCGACGGGGATTCTTCCTGAATGCGAGCCATCGGTGCTGACTTCCGGTAGATCATCTTCACACTATCTTGCTCCTTTATCCTGCTGGGCGTCGGCCGCGGAATCGGCCGGCACAACGCAGCGCTCAACCAAGATGACGAGATAGCCTCCTTGATGGTGCGTGACTCACCCAGCTCGCGAAGAAACAACTCCTGCTAACACCCCACAGTGGCAAGCGCTCGCGACGGCAACCTACGTGATCGACATGATGTTCATCAAGCTCAGCATCGGCATCTTCCTCCTCCGCCTCGCCGTCCAGAAGACCTACCGTTACATACTCTGGGCTAGCCTCGCCATTGTCGCCGTTTGGAGCATCGTGCTCTTTTTTTGGAACCTACTCCAGTGCAAGCCCGTCGAAGCCCAGTGGGACTACACGCTTGTGGGCTCATCGTGCGTGCCCATTCACGAGGTCGTCGCGGCGGCGTACTCACTGAGTGTCATGTGTATCCTGAGTGATTGGCTATACGTAGGTTTCCTCGTGGCGGAAGATGTAAGTCTGGGTCCTAACAGGAACAGGCGCTTATTCCGATCCCAATGCTTTGGAATGTAGAGATGACGAAACAGACGAAGATCACCGTGATCGTCATCCTGGGCCTTGGCGTCTTGTATGGATCCTTCTGCTATCACCCACTCTCTATTTGGATTTCTGCTGACCCCAGTAGTGCCAGCGTCGCAACCCTCATCCGTCTCCGCTTCCTCGCCGACCTCGAAGAGACCGACGATATACTCTGTGTGTTCCCCCTCCCCCCTGAGCGCCGGGCCAACCGCCCTAATATGTAATACTAACACGCAGACAGTCGCCGGGACAGACGCAATGGTCTGGACCCTCGTCGAACCGGGCGTTGCCATCGTCGCCGCCAGCCTCGCGACCATCAGGCCTCTCCTCCGTGCTTGGCGGATACGCGGGTTCGACAGCACAGGACGCACGGGGAAGAGCGGAGGCGTGAGGTCCGGCACGAACAGGTCGGCGCACAACGGAACTCTCGACCTGGACGATCCGAAGCGCTCAGCGGCGGTAGAGTTAGGCCCCATTGGGGCGGCAAAAGGTGGCGAGATGCCATACGGGGACTTCTCGCGGCCGAGGCCATCGGTATCCCAGGGACAACGTGGAGCGGGACCCGCTCATGGCAGGGGCTATATTATCGATGGGAGAGCGCTAGGAGTTCCGTACGAAAATGAAGATGCGCGGTCCAGCATTTCGACATTTGACGTCGGGCGGGAGGCACATAGCCAGGATAGTGGGAGGGTTGGGCTTGGTCCGGGGGGGAGATGAGCGCTTTTGGTCATGCATTACCGTTACGGTTACGGCTGATCAAAAATCTCGGAGTTATGATGTGGCCATGATCGAAAAGAGAAAAAGAGGAAGAAAGAAGGAGACGAGTATAAAGGACTTGCTGTGGTGGGGCCTAGAGTTCTACTTACCCCGGGAAGGAAGCAGCGCTGCAATCTTGTTAGTCGGAAAGAACGGGGTGGCGACGCCTCGCGGGGGACGTACCGGAATTATATTCATGCGAGATACATTCGAGATACCCATAATAGACATAGAATAAAGCATCCGTCCTCTTCCTGCACAGGGCCCCTCTTCATGTGCTCTAAAACGAATCCTTGCTATATGCCCCCTCCGCCTCGGCATACGCATCATACCCGTACAAGAACCGCTGCACCTTCGGACACGTCCACCTCGAAGGAAACGGCTCACTCGGGCCCCGTTGCAGAGCCTCCAGCATAATCGCGTCCCGCGCCTTCTGTGCCTCTCCGTCCGGGAGGTGGAACGCCTCGCGCTGGCGCGACGACTCCCTCTGAATTTCCGCGCCACGGTCTCGTCTTAGAGCCTGGTACATAGCGCTCACCTTCTTCAGCTGCTCATCTTTCTTCGAGGCCATCACTTTGGAGAGCAGCACGCCCAGAACGGCACCATCCTCGAGGGCAGAGTTGGCGCCTTGCGCGAGGTAGGGTAGCATAGGGTGGCACGAGTCCCCGGCCATGTAGAACGTCCCCGTCTCGTTCGTCCACCGCTTTAGTGTCTCGAGATATAGCAGCTTCCACTTGTTCACGTTCTTTACCTCCGTTAGGACACGCCGCAGAAAGGGATCCCAGTCTGAAAGCAGGGTCGCTACTTCGGAGGGATGGGCGGTGGTCTTGACTGTACCCGCGGGCAGGTCGTCCGGCCGAAGTAGGCCTAGGTTGAATATGTCGCCCCCGCGGACCCCGTACGAGACGACGTGCCCATCTGGCCCGATCCAGAAGTTGACGCCGCCGTTCCGCGCAAAGTCCCGGATCTCCTCTGCGTGTGGACCGGACAGCTTCGTGGTATCGATAGAAATCCGGTACGCCAGATCTCCTGTGCCAACAGGCTCCGACGTCTCCCCGAGGAACTGCGCCCGCGTGCTACTCCACAAGCCCTCCGCACAAACGACAACGTCACCCTCCTCCCGCCCCAACCCTTCTATCTCCACAACCGCCTCGTCAAAGGAGACGTGGGTGACACGCGAGGAACACCGGATAGGGATCTCCAGGTCGGCACACCGTAACATTAGCGCACGCTGCAGGTCCACGCGGTGGAGGTCCCAGAAGGGAGCGCCGTAGCGCCGCGCCATGGCGGTGCAGAGTTTATCTTCCCTCGCGAGGATGCGCGTGCCGTCGTAGCGGTGGACCGTGAGGGTTCGGGGCTCCGTGGCAAGAGGGCGGAGCACTTCGTATACGCCCCATTTCTGTAGGAGCTTTGTTGCATTTGGGGTGATTTGGAGACCGGCCTGTGAGTGCTCATTACTATTAAATTCCGGATATTTAAAACTGTGGGTGTCGTTGGGCCGGTCGAGGGGAGAACTTACGCCGATCTCCTGCAGCTCCCTCGCCGCCTCGAACACCACGACCTCGTGCGCAGGATTCGCAAGCTTTGTCGATAGCGCAGTAGCCAAGCCTGCGAGTCCGCCGCCGATGATAAGCACCCTGATGCCCTCTCCCATTTTAATCCCAGGTAATCTGGCACGATTGTCTTCGAGACCCAGGCACTTGAGAGGACGGTCTTCTTATACCCTGGGTTCCGATCTGCATCGGCCTGCGGTGGGGAAGCCCGCCTCAGCTAGCCGCAGCTGCCGTGTTCCGCATCAGCACAAAAGACAGAGCTTGGGTATCATTGATTTATTGAGGTCTGAGACCGTTACTCCACGTCGACTATCCTGGCATTGCGCGGCGACAAAGGCCCCTCTTAGTCCCAGCAAATATCGCTCTTCGATAATACAAGTACACGACAGAGAACCCTGCAATCACGACTCGTCGTCGCCTTGCGAAGCCCTTAGCTCCTCCTCGCTCACAATCCACTCCTCCTGCTCTTCCCACACGGGCCCAAAATTGAACTTCCCCATAAGCGTCCCCATAGCGACCGCTCGGCCTGCATACTGCTCCTGCTTCCCCGGCTTGACGTCCTCCTCCTCTAGTACCACGTACGACGTCACACCTGACGACTTGATCCCGCGCCGCATGCTGTACTTGATGCCTCCGTAGTCCAGTTCCGCTTTGCCCGACTTCCGGATCACTAGCTTCCCTACGTAACCGCTGTGCTTGAACGGGTCGGTATCCTCCTCTTCGGGAGCCGCGGTGGAATCACGCGTAAGGTCTACCGGCGCTATCTGGTCTATCATGGGAGTGTCTGAGGGCTCATCCTTAATCGTCGGGGACGAGCGCTCCCTGGGACGTAACGGTGGCATTACGGGACCGAACTTGCAGAGGAACGGCTGCGGCTCGCTCATCACCGGCGGCTCTTCCTCATATCCGTCTTTCGTTTCTCGAAGAGACGCGGCGGCTAGAGTATTGAGGATGTACTGGACCGACTCCTCCTCCCACTGCTCCTCCGTATCCACGTGGAAGTTAGAGGGTTTCTTGGGTTTGGGTTTCGGCACGACGGGCTTGGCGTCAGCTTCCGCGGGCTTCTCGAGGGGGACCCTCCTGTTGCTATCAAAGTCGATGGTCGGTACCTCCGGGTTGACGCTGCGCAGCTCTCCCTCCTCCGTCTTAATCTGGGTGAGATCGCTTGGCGCCGCGTGCCACACCTTGCCGTCGTCTCGGGGCGCCTCGACGGGCGACTCGCTCCCGCTACCGTTGACCCACATACTATCCTCCTCAGTGGTCCCCTGCCGCGCCTCCAGCTCGGCTGTAGTGACCACCACCGTCTCGCGTTCCTTCTCCTCCCTCCGGATAATACCCAGGGGCTTCGGGCCCGGTTGCGAGCTGACGGCCATGAGAGTCCGCTCCTCTTCTGGGTCTTCTGCCGTGGCGGCCGCGCTCACGCCGAGCTTATCGGTGTTGATCCGCACCTCCCACGAGTCCGAGTCCTCGTATTTGTAGCCAGCGTGGCGATGTGAGCCGTTTTCTCTCTTGAAGCCTCCACGACCCCCTCCGAATCCGCTTCCGCCACGGGAAGAGCCTCCAACTGTGTCGAAAACATATTAGATGACATACGTCTGGTCGTATCGCGCCGGGTAAATAGTGACAACGGATTAACTCACCTCCATGCTCGTGCTGGAAGAGACCAGAAGGTTCGACCCTACTCGTGCGCGGGCCGAACTGGTTGCCACGCCCTCGCCGTCCACGGAATCGTGTCCGTCCCCGCAGCCTGCGCTCCTCGGCTGCTCGCTCCGAATCCTTCTTCGCCTCCTGTTGAGCTAATTGCTCCCTCTGTTCCTCATTTCTTCTGACATTACGAGGTCGTAGTCTACCAGTAAGAGCCGATCCAGACGCCCTAGTTGTTCCTCGTGTGGGTGCAGCTGTTCTGGGTTGTGTCGCGGAGTTGGGGGTCGGTGCCGGGGTTGTAGAGGGCGTGGTAGAAGGGGAGATGGAAATCGGGCCGGAGGACGAAGGTGCCGTGGGGGCTGATGTCACGGCTGCAGGCTGATCGGCCGTCGCATCGTTGCTGGCGCTTGCGGCAGACTCGGGTCGAGGTTGAGTACTCGCGGCGGCACGAGCACCTCTCCCTCGGCCCCTGCCGCGGGGACCAGAGGAAGCGCCTCGGACCATGGTGGGATGCGGGCGACTGAGTAGGTGGAAGTAAGTTCACATGGACGTATTGTAAACGAATTTGATCGAGCCGTGGTAGGAGAGCGTTGGAGTACAATGTGGCAAGCTGATCACGAACTTGGCGTTGGCTCTGAGCCTGACATTTAGAGAAAAAAAATCGTGGTCCCGATTGGCAACGGAGCTGGGGTGGAGGGGTTGCGGGGCACAACAGGGGGGCACAACAGGAGGGCGCAACAGCAGTGGCTCGCCAGCTGTGTTGACAGCAGGCGCCTGAAAGCGCATGACTCAGCACACACGACGCCTGGCGGAAACACTTATTCGGTAGCAAAGGCGTGCATTATAAAAAAGACAACTTAATATACCACAAGGTGTGATTACCTTCGATCTCCCCAGCTGACATGGTATCTCACAAATAGGAGTGCATTATAATTGCGGTCGAATGCAGAAAATAGCCTCATCTCCGAATATCCTGGCCAAACTTCCCTCCCTGGTTATCATAGAGCCTATCCAGTCACGGCCTCCCTCAACTGTTGCCGCGCCAAACTTAACAATGACACACCCACGGATTCTCGCGGCACACCACAGGACTTTCTCTTTCTTCTCCAGAAGAAGACGCCTGGTCCTCCACGCCTGTGTCTCTTCGGGGTCCCCATCCTTCAAAGCGCTCGCCTTGGACTTGAACCCCCGTGCTCCTAGTCGCGGAAGCGCCTCGAACTCGGCTAGGAAGAAGTTGCCCAGGGCTGATAGTTGATCGCCCCGAAGTATAAGCGTGCCAAAGACTCCGTTCTGGTGCATCGTGTCCTTGAGAGGTATCCCTGGAAGTAGTGGATCCTCCCCGGCAAGTTTCACCGTGTCCCTGAGTATGAGCCTGTCCTTAGCGCTGTCTCCCTCCCCCAGTTGCCAAAGCTCATTGCGGCCTTTCCACGAGATGAAATCCCAGTTCTCTCCCCGTGCTGTCCGGCCTTGCGTGACCCAATCTAGAAGACACACGGATGCCGTCTCGGCCGCTTTGAAAATCTGAATCTGCTCATACTCGCTGTCCTTGAACGGCTGCACGGGATCCGGAAGGAGACATATCGCGCCGCCGTCCCTAACCGTAACCGTGAAGTTCTGCCTCGTCACGGCTCCCCGTTCACGAGACTTGAACACCTTGGTGTGGCCTTGGGTGACGAGGCTGATTTTTGCGTGTGGGAGGATGTCGATAGATATGTTCACCTGGTCGCCACCGACGAGACCGCCCCCGTATGAGAGGACCCAGAGAATGGCACTACGGTGATGCGGCGCTGGCTTTGGAGAAATAAGCTTGAGGGGGTATTGGTAGTCTACTGAATGAAGCCCGGAGCTTCCATTCGGTTGTAGTTTCGCGACGACCCGGCCCCCTCCCGGGCGAGGGGCGGACCTGGGGAAGGGGGACTCCATGAGCCGTGGGATGATATCAGTTGAGTTGCTGGATGTCGCTAGGTTCTCGCACCAATACGATGTCGGCGACAATATTTGAGTAGCGTGTCGCTTCACGATGGCCGCCGGGATCGGGTTTTAGAGCTCTCAGCACAGAAGAAGTGAATTGGTCAAATGTCTGGAAGCGCATTCTAAAAGGCTTCACCTTTGCTTAAACATATAATTTCGGCGGGGTCCCGTCTTATCGTTATCAGGCGTGTTTGACTCCCGACAGAGCCGGTAATTGTATTACGTCGTGCAAGTCGACTGTCTGTGTACACAGTAAGCAAAGCTTAGAATATCATACAGTATGCTACCCCTCGGTACCTGCATCCCGCCATTCATCTACTCCGTCCTTGGTGTACATCCCCTGCAAGCGGAGTACCTGAATACAGGCAAAACAGAGTGGAGAGCGGCTTTTCCTCGAAATATTTCGGGCCACGGCGCTCATCACCAACAAACCAGACGCGCCGCTGCCACATCTCTCCATCCCGTCCGCCTCAGCCCCCCGCGAAACCACAATCTCGCGAAAATTCCCCGTCGCCAAAACCCCCAACCCCCGGCGACACCACGACCGCACACACCCCGCGACTCTCGTCGCATTAATTGCATGCCGTCAGCACGACCAGCACTGCGCGAAAACATGGACTCCAACGCGAGCCCGTCGCCCGGCCCAGAGTCGCGTCGCCGATCCGGACGCGTCGTCAGAGCTCCCCAGAAGTTCGCTCCCGACAGCGCGCACGGCGCCGCGAAGCGAAAGCGCGGAATTGACCAGGACGGCGATGATGCCGAGAATGAGGCGCCTCTAGATTCGGATGAGGAAATGTCGGAGGGCTCGCCCGAGGAGGACGGAGACTCGGGTGACCAGGAGAGCGAAGATGAAACTTCCAGGCGGAGGGCCGCTGCAAAAAAGAAGAAGGGGAAGCCTAGCCGGCCGAGGAAACCCGCGAATAAGAGAGTCAAGACGAATGGCGCGTCGGTGGGCGCTGGTAAACACCCTGCTAGCCTGCCCAGTCGACCGAAGAAGTCCGTCAGGATCGAGCGCTTACCCGAGGAAGGAATTGGGCTTTTCGGTCAGTTGTGATAGCCTGATGCTTTCTTTCGATTGTGTACTGACGTTCCTGTAGCGGATATTTTCGGTTCTGGGGACTCCTCTGACAGCGTAGCGGAGCAATGGCTCACCCGATATCGCGAGGATGACAGCGCCGCCGTTACCGAGTTGGTAAACTGCGTCCTTCAATGCAGTGGCTGTGATATCCAGGTTACGGAGGATGACATCCGCGACCCTGATAACTGCCAGAACCGGCTGGCCGACATTCAAGGTGTTTGGCAAGATGTGAGCATCCAACCCTTCCCATCCCGCGACTTCCATCTATGAATGCGAAACTGACCCCAATGAAGCAACACATCACCGACTACCCCCTTATCTCCAAGTCAAAGAGCACAAAGTCGTTCCGCGGTCTGTTGAATGGCTTTTTCAACTCCCTCATCCACCTCATACATACCACCGACATCCTGTACAACGACGAGTCCTTGATGGACAATGTGCACCGATGGATCGCCTCGCTTTCGTCGTCCACTCTCCGCCCCTTCCGACATACCGCTACCGCCATCTCCCTAGCCATCCAGGCCGGTCTGGTCGAGGTCGGTGCCATCCTCGACAGCAGAATAACAACCATCGAGCAGCAGCTGCAGGCGAGCAAGCGCGGAAAGAACAAGGCAAAGTCGCAGGAGATGCAACGCGCGCTTGATGAGGCGAACAACTACAGAGAATCGTGTGGGAAATATATCAGTGACTTCTTCGACACCGTCTTCGTGCACCGCTACCGCGACATAGACCCGAGGATCCGAACCGAGTGCGTTGAGGCGCTTGGCTACTGGATCTGGGAGCTGCCGACTGTCTTCATGGAGCCAGAATACCTACGGTACCTCGGATGGATGCTTACGGATGTTACGCACACTACGCGCCACGAAGTACTGAGGCAGTTGTCGAGGATGTTCAAGCGTGACGCCTCGCAGCTCGGCCACTTCATCGACAGATTCCGGCCGCGCCTCATAGAGATTGCGACCAAAGATGCCGACGTCTCAGTCCGAGTGGCTGCCATATCAGTCATCGAGACCCTCAGGGACAACGGGATGCTAGAGCCTGACGAGGTTGACAACGTGGGGCAGCTCGTCTTCGACAGCGACCTGCGCGTGAGGAAAGCCATCGCTAGCTTCTTCATCGCGTGCGTACAGGATCTCATGGACTCGAAGGTTGATGAGATTGGTGGTAGTGAGGCTGTTGAAGAGGCCTTCGGTTCAGTCGATGAGGATGACTACGAGACGCCACGGCAAGAGTGGGTTAATATTAAATGCCTTGCTGAGAATCTCGCCGCCTACGATGCGCAAATTGAGGAGAACAATCCTCAAGAGGTTCCTCCACTCGACGTAACCGGGGGCCTGTTGCAGGGCGCGGTACCGGATACGAGGATCTCCCTTGCTGCCCAGGTCCTCTATGAGAAGATGCCTGAGGTCAAACAATGGGAGGCTATCGCAGGGTATCTACTATACGACCACACAACTAGCTCCAAGTCAAGGTCAAATAAAGGCAAGGGCGGCGCCGAAAGGGCAATCAAGAAGGCACTTGCGCCCACCGAGGACGAGGAGGCCATTCTCCTTGAAGTTATGGCTGCCGCCGCGAAGCTCAACCTGAGCCCTTCGCACCAAGAACAGGCGAAGAAGAAGGGCAGCCGCGCCGAGCTTGCCGAGGATGCGGAAGACACTGCCGTCCAGCTGGCATCAACAATACCGAGACTCCTCAACAAGTTCGGAGCAGATCCCGACACGGCCACTCTTGTTCTTAGGCTTGAGCATGTTCTCGACCTCGACGCGTTCCCCGTCTTGCGCCAGGACTCTGGCAAATACGAGAAGCTCTTGGACGAGATCAGTACGCAGTTCAACAGACATGACGACAGGAGAGTGCTTGCCGAGGCGACAAAAGGCCTCCTCCACGCGCGCCAGTATGATGAGCTGGAAGAGCTAACGGATGTCCGCCTGGCGTCCCTATGGGACAATGCCGTCGAGTCGCTACGCAACTTTGACAAGTACTGCGAACTTTCGAGCCGGGGCAACCTAGAGGCCGACAGGCTCACGGAACTGAGCACGGCGCTCCTCAAGATTTCGAAGCTCGCTAGCGTCTCGGACTGCATCGACATCCTGGAAACCGAGGGCCGCTCAGCTGACTCGTCCGCCTCTCTAATCAACCTTCTCGTTGAGATCGTTCACCGCGGCAAGCTTGACCAGTCTGACCCGGAAATTGACGACGCTGAGGACCAGATCGTCGAGTACGCCATTGAGAGCTGCCAGTTCTACTTCATGTGGAAGGTCCGCGCCATCATCTCCACCATCACAGGCGGCGCTGAGGTGCCCCGCAAGGATATTGAGAACCTCTCATACCTGAAGGACCGGTACGCGCGCCATCTCACCGCGGCGCTGACGTCTCGCACGGCGGTCGATGACCTGTGCCGCAGCGCGACGGGCACGTACTGCGACCTCCACGTGCTCTTCGCACAGCTGCGGCCGCACGTCGAGCGCGTGTCGAGCGAGAGCTGGCAGAGGCAGAACCTCGAGCGGGTGGCGGGGCTGATCTCGGATATCGGTACAGAAATGACGCGCGAGCTAGCGTCTATCTTCGAGGGCGTAGAGAAGCACTTTGCGAAGGTCACGAAGCGGACTCTGAACGAGCCAGCGGAGGACGAGGAGCCGCTGGACATCGAGGACGATGACGAGGAAGACCCCAACGAAGGCCTGTCCCCCGCGGAGCGGCTTTCCGCGCAGCTGACTGCCGAGCGCCAGCTGTGCGAGCTGACGGGCAAGCTCGTCCTCGCCATCTCCGCCAAGGTGCTCGACTCCAGTGGGCGCCTGCGAAAGCGACTCCTGAGGAACTCGACCCGCCTGGGCAACAACTACAAGGAGATTGTGGCGTTCCTAGACGAGAACAAGATCAGGGAGCTGCTCTCGGGGAAGAAGAAGGGAAACAAGCCGCCGCCGCCCAAGCCGGCTGCCCGGCCGGAGCCGAAGAGCGCCGAGGTGGTAGAGGATGACGCGCTCTCGGACTTGGAGGGGGACGACGAGGACCACGGGCGGCTTGTGGAGAAGGAGCAGGAGAGCGAGGAGGAGAGGGAGGAGCCTCGCGAGGAGGAGGAGGAATCAGTCCTGGGTGACTAGATATTTTCCATTTCAGGGGTCGCTGGGATATCTAGCTTGTTTTATTCCTTTGTTTTTATGTTCGAATTGGTTCTGCGTTTGGTGGGTGGGTGTGGTTTTCCGGGTCTCATTATGGGGTAACGGCGGATGCTGTATCTTCTTTCACAGGTGGAAAGAAAGAGGGAGTGGGTGTGTTGGGCAGAGGGATCCCATTTCCTAGTGTCCTGTTGCTCTAATGACGTCTGAATTTCTTGTGCCTCAAACCACTTTTAGCCAAGGGTGAGGGCGCCGCTTCGTTGTTATGGTGGAGGGGCACGGCGATTGTATATGGTCCTTGGACCCTCGGCGGAAGGAAATTGGCGTCGGGCGCACTGCTGTATTACGCTGCCTTAATGAAACGATGTTCTAAATGACGGTATATACCGATGATAGTACAGTCCGGTTCTATATAGCCTTCCCTGCGCAAACCTTCCCGCCTGGGTATCTAAATCGTGCCAAACTCACCCTCTAAAATTAAAATCTACGTAGAACGCTCGCACCATTTCATCACGACTCAATCCCGGTCGGCATCCTGAATCCTGGTCCCCGACAGTGCGTACCTCCTCTTCCAACGCCTCCCCTCTCCCGCATCCGCCTTCTCGGGGTCGTCCTCCGCCGTCTTGACACCGTACTGCCTCAGGCAGCAGGAGAAAGGCTTGTTGGAAAGCTCCTCCAGCGGCTCAGTGTCATTATCATTGTTGGGCACTTGCGGTATATCCTCGTCAGAGTCGTCCGCCGGGAGGTCCCCCCTACTTTCCATCCTATGGTCTTCCCGCTCCACGAGCTTCCGCTTCCGCTCTTCGAGGTTGCCCCACAGCTTAGCCATCTGGCTCCGCAGGTTGACTATGCCCTGCGTGTCATTTCTAAGACTGCTACACATCAGTAGAGCCCTGTGGAATACGAGGTAAGGTTGGGGGGCGTACTCGGATGCATCAAGACTCGTCAGGTACTGAGCCCACGCGTTGTCGACGTAGGCCCACACGCGCGCTGGGTTCGGACCCGCTCGGACAGAGGCATCCTCGAGAAGCAGCTTAAAGCGCCACTCCCATGTTGCTGAACCATCGCTGGGATCTGCCTCGTCATCCGAGCTATCGCTGTCGTCCGAGAGGGCTCCGTACTCTGACGGTTTCCGTGGGTAGGCAAATTCTTCCAGCGTGTTGGGTCTGAAGTCTACGACACGAACGATGGCACGATATTTCATGTTGTTGAAAGGTAGAACCACCCTAACGGGGCCGTCGGAGGTTGAGATGTTGTGGTATACTGGCTCGAATAAAGACGACACGGGAACCGAGGCAATCCCCATATCTTCGCATGATACTAGAGGAGAGTTAGCTATATAAGAGAAACAGGCAACCGTACCAGTTACGTCTGGAATAGCGCAGGTGACTATACGCACTAAGTGGGTTCAGATTCTTGCGATCTTCCTGAGAAGACTTCTCGTCGGGTTGTAGGTGTGCTCTCTTCCTAGCACGCCTGGTCCTACTGTTGTCCTTCGGCGGCTCGTTCTCACTCTTTCGCTTTTTTGATTCTTCTTCTTTGGTAGCCGCACCCTCCGATCGTTTCTTGGCGCGCAAATAGTTACGTTTGCGGCGAAGAAGTTCCTTCAGCTTCGGATCCATATCATCTGGGTCATCCAGAGGATCCAGCACCTCGATATGGACTTTGCTTGGATTCCTCATATCCCCTCTTAGAAAACCCTCGAGGTTCGCCCCGTTCCTGCCGAACTTGACCTGCACATTTCGCATCCGGATGTAAGTACCAGCGGTGACCTTGGATCGGATGGCCGACGCGTGGGGCTCCCAGCAGGTTACTTGTAGTGACATTTTCCCCGTGGGGCCTTTCCATTCTTGGTCATCCATTTGGGCATATCCCATCGGGTCAGCATAGAGGCCGTCTGAAGCCCCATGCTCCGACATTGGATAGAAAGCGTCATTCTCGGTATAGTCGGTTACCCATAAAGTCAGAGAGTCACCCATTTCAAAGGGCTGTTTGGCTGCCATGACTATGAAGTCAAAGAAGGTGCCCTCGTAGATGTTCCTGAGTTCTTGGAACTTCTCTTTCACGTGAAGGGCCTGATCCGCCGCCACCGTGAAGGTTTCAAGGTCGGGAATTCGGCTCTTGTCGATGGAATGGTATAGCGCAGAAACAAACCGGAATACCTGCTGGGTTGGCAATGCAGAGGACTGGCCAGGGGGCCGTTCCAGGGCACGCGCAGCGTCTGCCGGCGGCTTCGGGATCTGCGACGCCTTAAAGACGTGGATACGAGTGGTGTGGGTACTTAGACACGAGAGAGGATCCGACCTGAATCTCTGAACCTGCGGACTGGGGTTAGTATGTGCTGTAGGTAGCGGACGACATACGAGGAATTACCCTGGCTGATTGAAGGTAGACGACATCGCCTGGTCCAACACGTGGAATATGATCTTCTTCACGCCGGAAGATTGAAACCTCAAAGTTGTCCTCGTCTTCCTGAAGGGAAAGATCGTAGAGCCATATTTTTGCCTTATAATCTAGAATTAGACAGTTTAGAAGTTGCTTTGACCAAGAACCAGAGAAACGGCTACGACTATGACCACTCGGTCACACCGACGCGGTACCTCCTGACGGAGCGGGCTGACATACCTGTGCCACGGGTTTTCACCGGGGGACTGAAATCCTTGACGAGCCCGATGATATTAACCAGCTGCTTCGGCGCGACCTCCTCGCCAAGTATCGATTTTATCGAAGTGATAGACGAGGGGGGAACAGGGGCCGGGATACCTCCATCCGCTGTTGAGGGGGTGCTTGCCGGCGCCATATTTGACCCGGTAAGGATAGGATGCACCAGTTCGGGTTGGTCTAGGACTTTTCAGAATCAGTTGGGGTGGCGGCCTACGGAAGCCGTGGAACGAGTTATCTGGAACAGAGCGAGAACTTGCGGATAGACCGAACCATCTGGACGAAAATGACTGGTCCGGAAACTATAGACGCTCTCAGGAACGGGACCAACCGTCGATACTAGTCCAATAAGTGACCCCGTGGATGGTATAAGTGTCGGTAGATATCCAGTCAGGTGCCGTCGTGGATGTGCGACGCGTCGGTTCCTTCAGTGTCGCGCGTCTGGGCCATCGACACCCGCGAAAGCACGTGCCTTAGCGACGATGCCCCTCCCAGACTTTCCCACAGACATGTGATCACGTAGGCGGACAGCATTAACCAGAGTCTGCCCGCGGATTTCTTGTAGCAAACCTAGCTTCATTGAATTTTGATGAGCCTTCGCAGACGCAGGCTAGTCAGATACTGGGAGTTGCCCGTAGTTGAACGCAGTTAGTTCATCCCGCCAGCTGGTGCAAATGGCAGGGCGTGGTGTCTCCCATGACATAATGCGACCTCGCTACAGGAATGCATACTACGTACAGCGTACCTCTTTGAACTAACAGGCTTTCTCCGTGCATAGTTTTGCGCACAGTATCCTGTCAGGCGTTGGCTCTGTCGCAGGCGACCCCGCCAACATCTTTCCGCATGCATAAAACTCCACCGCCTCGACTCATTCCTCAACCGGAGAGAAAACGCCTGGAATCCCAGATTGAAGCATCTTCCGCATCACCTACTTACGGCTCTTCCATTAAACTCTTGTCCCCGTCAACCGTATTTTGATGACCATCTGACAAGCTCCCCACACGTTCTTTTGTTTCAAGTTCCTGCACTTCGTACGGACATAACGTGTTGGCCCTGCTAGGTTTTTACCAACGCGGCCTAGCGCACAAGCCAGGCCCGCCCAAGCCAGGAGCCCCAGCTCGAACTCTTAAGGCAGAACGCTGCACAACTCCTCCGCTCGCCACCGCCCAATCAGCCGGCCCCTCACCTTCCCTCCCACTAAAAAACACGGAGAATCTCTGCGGTTCTTGCGACGCAACTCTGACTTCGACCATTCCCCTCCACCTCCCCTTCCTCCATTGGCACTCTACTATTAGCCATACACCACACCTCTTTCACCAATAACCATGGCTGACCGATACATCCCCGAGCATCGTCGGACCCAGTTCAAGGCGAAGAATGCCTTTAAGCCTGAGGAACTCCGCCGCCGGCGCGAGGAGCAGCAGGTCGAGATTCGGAAAACCAAGCGCGAGGAGAACTTGGCCAAGAGAAGGGGTATTGGCACGGGCGAACGTCTAGGAGCTTCCCTCGGAGCCGCCCCTGACAGCGATGATGAGACCGCGCCTACGGAATCGCAGGTAAGCAATTTTCTCTCCCTATACGTGCGTTTCGGCGATGGCGGAAGGGTGTTTGCATGTATCCCATCCCACCACATTCCCCCCGTCGCTACCATATCCTCTCACGGTCATTGCCGTCCTGTTTCTGTTTCGCTTCTCCCTTGCACCTTCTGGGTTTTCTTTTCTCCCTTTCCCGTCCTCGAGGGACAGACTCGGGGAACAGAAATCCAGCGAAATTCCAGACTCCTTCAAGTTCCTCACCAAAACAAACCCCACCACAAGCACATGCGTCGCCCTAACAACAAGGGCGCTTCTTCTGAGCCCCGCCTTTTTGGAATGCAATCGTCCATTCCTTTCTGGCATGGACGACACCTTTGGCCAGGAAGAACGAAACTGGATTTTTCTCTTGATAAATGGTTTTTTTTTTTTCTTTCCGCGATAAAAAGCTTTTATTTCTCCAGCAGCTACGCCTCGGTAGCCACGAGAAATTGGCATGGCATATGCTAACACGCAGATCCTTTAGCTCAACGAGGACCTCCCTCAGATGGTCTCGGGCGTCTTCTCCAACGAGATTGATCAGCAAATAAAGGCCACGACGAAGTTCCGGAAACTCCTCTCCAAGGAGCGCAACCCCCCGATTGAGGAAGTTATTAAGACTGGTGTCGTGAGCCGCTTCGTCGAGTTCCTCCGCTCTCCCCACACTCTTGTCCAGTTCGAGGCCGCCTGGGCCTTGACGAATATCGCCTCGGGCTCTGCCACCCAGACCCAGGTCGTTATTGAGGCTGGTGCTGTGCCGATATTTGTCGAGCTTCTTTCGAGTCCCGAGCCCGATGTGCGCGAACAGGCGGTCTGGGCACTTGGCAACATCGCGGGAGACAGCCCGCACTGCCGCGACTATGTTCTCAGCTGCGGCGCTCTCAAGCCTCTCCTGGCCCTCCTTGGCGACAGCCGCAAGTTGAGCATGCTTCGGAATGCTACTTGGACTCTGAGCAACTTCTGCCGTGGCAAGTCTCCTCAACCGGACTGGACTACTGTAAGTCATATGCCCTCCTGTTCTTTTCGCCCTCTCCATTCAGTCGCTAACGTTACGTCTCTCAGATCGCCCCTGCCCTGCCTGTTCTCGCCAAGCTCGTGTACTCGCTCGATGACGAGGTCCTTATTGATGCCTGCTGGGCCATCAGCTATCTCTCTGATGGTTCCAACGACAAGATTCAGGCCGTCATCGAGGCGGGTATTCCGCGTCGGTTGGTGGAGCTGCTCATGCATGCCTCCACGTCGGTTCAGACGCCTGCCCTTCGGTCGGTCGGAAACATCGTCACCGGTGACGACGTGCAGACCCAAGTGATCATTAACTGCGGTGCCCTCGCTTGTCTCCTCGCCCTCCTCAGTTCTAACAAGGACGGCATCAGGAAGGAGGCGTGCTGGACCATCTCCAACATTACGGCCGGCAACTCGGTTCAGATCCAGGCTGTCATCGATGCTAACATCATCCCTCCGCTCATCCACCTCCTACAGAACGGCGATCTTAAGACGCGCAAGGAGGCGTGCTGGGCTATCAGCAACGCAACCTCCGGAGGCCTTCAGAAGCCCGAGCAGATCCGATACCTTGTATCTCAGGGCTGCATCCGCCCGCTGTGCGATCTGCTAGCGTGCCCCGACAACAAGATCATTCAGGTGGCGCTCGACGGTCTCGAGAACATCCTCAAGGTTGGAGACCTCGACAAGCAGGCTGCGGGTGGCCCCGATCAGATCAACCGGTACGCCCTCTTCATTGAGGAATGCGGCGGTATGGAGAAGATCCACGACTGTCAGAACAACGCCAACGAGGAGATCTATATGAAGGCGTACAACATCATCGAGAAATACTTCTCGGACGACGAGGAAGGCGCGGACGAAATGGGCCAGGCCGGACAGAACGGCGGGACCTTCGGTTTCGGCACCAACGGCGGCGAGGCGCAGTCGGGTGGCTTCAACTTCGCCAACGGGGGCGACTCGATGGATATGTGAGCGGGCTAAAACGCTACACCAGAATGCATGCGATCCTCTCGAGCCTCTCACGCCATCACCATGTGTTGTTTTGCCGATCTTCTGCTAGCAATCGATGCCACAGCCAAAAAGCCTTTGCCGACGGGCGCATTACACCTTTTTAATACCAGTTACACGCCTCCCTTCGCGAACATACGTTTGTTCTTCCCAGTTTACACTTCACAGCATACCCAGCCCCAGTTGCACTCATAGCCCCATTGAATTTTTTTTTTCGTTGACGTTCACGGAGGTCGATTGGGAAAATGGCACCCTCGCCTCCTTTCCCCTTGATTTGCCAACGGTGATAGAACAGGCCCTATGGTAGCTTGAAAGCTCCAGCCTGATGTTGAGTGGAATGAAGAGGAATGAGAGGATGGAAGCTCACGGGTGAGGATACCCGGTGACCTGAGAAGACGCTGGATGGGGCGTGAGGGGCCCCTAGCGTTGGTGTTGGAGGTGGTCTTGGTCTCTGGGCCGGGCGTGTTGACACGTGCACGGAATCAAGCTGACATGGACCGTGGATGCAACGCGCCAATTATGGGGAGGAGATAGGCTGATCAGCTACGAGGGGCGGAATTCCCGAGTCCATGGTGGAGGCTTGGTTGGCGGGGGCGTGCGAGTGCGCGGTCCCTGCTTTCGGAGGGCAAGGAGCCTGGATTTGGAGGCTCGGAAACTGACGGCCAAGTGGCCGTTGGGTTATGATCCGGTTTGGCCTAGCGATGCGGTAGTGGAAGAAATGAAGACTTTGAACACACTTGGCTACTTCATAGACATGAACACGTGAGGACCTGTCCGATGATAGCTGCGTAGTAACATTCCCGCGCTGAGCCCCCCTCCTCCCGGGCCGATTCGACTGATTTTGGTCGCCGTAAAGGTACGGCTACATACGTATAGGGAGACCGGCAGCCAGAAAAAGAAAGTGGGTATACGTCATTATCGTCGTTATAGCATGCTAGGGTCCCTTGCCCATATCTCTTAGTCTCATGAAGCCCAATACCCAACTTTTGCTTCCCAGTCTTCTTGCACCAGGTACATCCCCCTCAAACCAACAGCACCTCTCCTCGTCCTGCCCCTTGTACACCCGCGACTACCGCCAAACTCCGGCCCTCCTCATAACATCATCAAACTCATCCTTCTCAACCCCCTTCTCGACACCCACTCCACCATTCCCTTCCAGTACCATATCCCTCAGCAACTCTTCCGCAACCTCCTCTCTCAGAAGCGCTGCGACGCGCCTCAGGTGCGCAACGGTGATGGGCCCACCAGTACCGTGTGTGAAGAGCGCGTAGGCCTCGTCGAGCTCGCTAGCGTGGGCGGCGGAGGATTGGTCGCGCGCGTGAAACTTGAGGGCGCAGATGGCGAAGAAGGAGTCGTACTGGGCGAAGCCCTCCGAGTCCGGGTCGAGGATGGAGATGAACTCTGATAGCTCGTCCTTTGTAGGGGGGATTCCAAGAGCGCTGGGAGGTTGTTGGTCCTCGGTCGTAACTACAGCATAGGGGAAGACTAGGGAACGGCAGAGGGAAGGGGTCGTACATCATGGCGGAGCGCACGTCGCTGGTGGGTATAACGCCGTATCTCTCCCCCTCCATGGGCTCGGCAAAGAGACTGAAGGCCTCGCGTATCTCGCTCTCCTCCTGCGCGGTGACGTTGTGTTCCTTCGCGAGCTTCGACTGGCGTGGCTTCGTCGCCTCGGCGGGCGCTTTCCTCTTAGGCGGCTGTTCCGAGCGTATCACTTTAGTTCCCGTCGCCGAGAGACGGCGGGAGGCAGCGGTGGACGTACCATTTTGGATGGATAATGTGTAGGCGCGGAAGGAGGAATAGGTGGGTTTGGTCTTCGGCAGTGGTATTCGCGATGCTTGGGTTCGGCTCAGAGCATGGCCAGATAATGGTGGGAATGTTAAGATAGCCGAGCCAAAAAGGAGAAATGAGTAAACGCCAACTTGGAATTCTACTACCCCACACTAGGAAGCATTCCTCCCTCACCTTTGGCGAATCTGCCGCCGCGTCTCCAGCCTCAATCGTCGCGAAGGCGCGAAACGCAGTCACGTGAACATACAACTATTAGATGAGTCAGCAGCAGACTCTTGGGACGAATACTGGTCCATAAATTTGGCGGCCCAACGTTGTCTCTGCAAATTTCTTACTCGCACTTCGTAGGCGTCAAAGTCGACTCATTCTGCGGGTCTCGGGGGGGATGCTCACCAGCCATAGACCCCGCGATCGGGCTGGGGCTGAGCAGAATAGCTCGAGTCTCATTTGACTCGTATCTGCCGCAGCAAGTGCTGGACCTCACCCCCCAGCGTCCATCCCTCCGCAGACCTCCAGGATGCATTCTCAAAGCGCCATAACAGGCGCCACGTCAAGGCAGCAATATGCCCCAAACTGTCGGGAACAGACCCCGACCCAGCTTCACCATATGGAACTTGCCGTTCGGATACTCCAGTGGATGCGCAGGCGCGGACAGTGAAGCGAAAGGAACGACCAGCAGGATGACCGCTCTTCTTACGGCGCCTGTTCCCCAGGGTTCAGAACCGCCGTTCTACGTCCGTTGATGTAGGGCTAGGTACCCTAGGGAGACATCCGTATGTGTATATAGTCGATTGTAATGGTGCTGGCCACGGTGCTTGTTGTACTTGGCTTCCGTTTTCATGTGTGAACAACAGCTTAGGCCAGAATGTGATACTAGATTTCCATACGTATTGATTGGGATCCTGAAGGGCGTGCAGACTTGTCCCCCTACAACTTGAACCCGTTCTTCATCTTCCGCAGCGCCGCCATGACATCCACCGGCTCCGTCTGCCTCGTCGCCCTGCACACCTCCGGGTCCTACCACCATCAGTAATCAGTCATGCAATATGCTCTCAGGATAAACTCACATTCAGCATCATAAACACATTATGTTTCTATTCCACCCATTCGTTAGCTTCTCCTTTCCCCCGACAACCAAATGGGGTGGGTGTCCTTACCTTCTCGTCCCCAATCGTAAACTGGCCCTGCGACTCCTCGTTGCCTTGCATATACGCCGCGAGGTTCTTGATGGCTTCGCTCTGGCTCACGGAGAGCGCAAACGCGACGTTGCTCTTTGTGTACTCGTGGCCGGGCTGAGAAGCATTAGCGCCTGCCACACAGAGCTAGCGAGATACTCGAATGTTAAGCAACTCACGAAAACGAGGGTGTCGTCCGGCAAACCCGCAAGTACCACGTTCAACGCCTTATGCATCTGCTCCGCCGTTCCCTCGAAGAATCTTCCGCAGCCTGCATTTCCCTCCGCCGTTAGCGCACAATCCAATTCGTGGCTTGTACACCGCGAGACTCACCGCTGATGAACAGCGTGTCACCAGTGAACACGACCTTGTGGTCCCCGTCCTCCATAAACCAGCAGATGCTGTCCTGCGTGTGGCACGGCGTATGCAGCGCCGTGACGTCGATGCCTCCAATCTTGAGCTTCTCCTCGTGCCCGGGCGTCAGAGTAACGCCCTCGCAGTCCTTGCCGCCCCAGATGGGGAGCTTCTGGCTGAAGGCGTCGCGCTATGTGCGGTTAGTCTGGGGGCTGAGGATGGGGAGTGGTTGAGCGTTTGGGTGCGTACAATTTCAGTGTTGCCGCCAGCGTGGTCGTGGTGGCTAGGTAGTGGTGTCAGTATTATCGTTGTGAAAGGGACTGGACATCGGGAACGTACTGGTGTGTGTTGATAATGGAGATGAGATTGACCTCGGAGTTGAGAGCTTCCTTCAGGACCGGCAGGACCCTACCAACGTTAGTACGTCTAGACGCTCCCGTGGGATGACCCGCGTATTAAAAGATTTCTTGGATACTCACTCAGGGGGATTCGCCGGGTCAATAATAGCCGCCTGCTTCGTCTTGTCGTCCACCACCAGATACGCATAGTTGTTCCCCGACCCCTTCCCTACTCCCGTCAGGCTCCGTTCCCTACACCTGTCTGTCCACACTAGCAATACTTACACATGGGAATGCTCTTGATCTGCATGTTGCGCGTTGTCGACGGTATAAACTTCCAAGACGTGAGCATACCCGCGCTTACAAATCTTGGAGAGTGATTGGCGCTATTACCTACCCTTCCACACTGGTGAGCCTGGAACCGTTGTGAGAGACGCTGAGAGGTCGAGCGAAGGAGGGACGAGGCGAGTGGTGTGAAGAGCATTGGCGTGAACGCGTGTGCGTGTATGCGTGAGACGGCAAATGTGATGTCGATTCGCTGAAGCTCATGAAGCTCTTAACGATGCCGTCATGATGTTCCCGCATATGCTGACTAAGGACACCTCCTCCTTTTCTCTTCTTTTGGGAGAGATTACCAGATGGGTTACAGCATTGGAAACTTGAAGCCACACTGTATTGTCTAAATGGGTATCTAGGAAAAGATATAGACGAGAATGTATGTGAAAATCGCGGCCGTGGCGGTGGCGGAACGGCCCTACACGACACCTATCGGCTTGGGCTCCCACTCCTCATACGAAGACCACCCGATATCATCCTCCGAGCCCGTCTCAACAGGCACATCGTCTCCTATTGCCTTAGTCGGCGAGGGCACTGTCTCCCTCGCCGCGAGCTCCCTCACCTTCTCGTACTCCGCCCTGGCCTCTCCGACGCTCTTCACAGCATCCCCGGGACCAGCCTGCTCACCCACCTGCATCAGCTCCCGCGACAGCTGGACGGAACCCAGAAGAACTGGCAGCTTCTTCGTCGTCTCCGAGACCTCGATCGCCGTCCTGAGCACCCTCGTCTCCCCCCACCTGCCAAGTAGCGCCGGCAGTCTCTCCTCTTTCGTAGCCGCGTCTCCCTCCAAGAACGCAACCACGGCGTCCCTGCAGGGATCGCTCCTCGCCTCCTCGGCCCTCTCCTCCGTAGTGAGGTGCTGCCAATAGTAGTCCCATATCCAGGCCAGCGCCTTCTCGGCGGCGGCGCGCAGCCGGGAAAGGGAGGGCAGCTGCTCGTGCGTCGCCTGATGCCGTAGCTCGACGAAGGTGGCTGGCAGGCCAATCGTCTTGGCCACAGAGAACATGCTCATCTTGCGCTGCTTGTCCTGCTGCATGTCCAGGAGGCCAGTGACGAAGCTAGAGTATGAGGTTCCTTGCGTTAGCGAGACGCTTACAACACAGTTGATCTGTCGTGGGCGGGCGCTGTCACCAAGAGAATATGCAGGGATACGCAGCGCTGGTGAGGGTCTACGAGACTCTCTACGTGCCAAGGCAAGACTACGACGCCGACAAGCTGTATGCCGGGGATAGTTTACGATGCGTGGCCAAACACACACGCCTCGTCTCAACCCAAGTCCGGCACCCACTTCTCCCTCTCCCTCGCACGCCGCTCACGATCCATCAAAAGCAGGGGGGACACGGGACCATCATACCGACTAAACGCCGTCGAGTACGCCGCCCGCACTGCATATCCCGACGCCCCGGCTCTCTCCTCATCGCATAGCATCGCCGCCGTCAGCAGCGCCGTTGACTCCACCAGGTGCGGGCAGTTCCCCCTCAGCATCCACATCGACACCCTCGCCACGGCCCTGTGCCGCAGCTCCCTCCGCGACTCGTCGTCGGCGCCGTTCTCGGGGGGGTAAAAGTGGTCACGCGCGGCAAGGAGCTCGCGGCGGTCGCGCCACGGCATGAACACGAATTGGACCATGATCACCCTCCTTGCCTTTCGGTCGTCGAATACCCCTGTTTTCTGGGTGGGCACCCGGGGCGCTTTCGGTGTGGGCGATGGGAAGGGGGGCTTGTCAGGAGGTGGGATTCGGGTTCGTTTCGCTTGGGGGGTGAACAGTGCATGTTAACTATTTTCGTTCAGCGTCATGGTTCTTTCCTCCTTCCGCAAGACCTGACGAAACAGGAATGGGCGGTATTGGTTACGTAATCAAATATAGTCTCGTTCAATATCCTCAAAACGTCCGAGGGCAGGGAGGGGCCATGTCCGCTTGAGATCTGAAAAGGTCGACTGTATTACAGAGGCCTTTGGCATCTGACCACCCGATGATAGAAGAACGTCGCAGTCACACGAGGCATGTTGGCCTCTTTTGTTCCCCGTAATGCCGAGGAAGATTGGAATACCCCATCCCGGCGGTGCCTGGTTCCATGAACACTGACTGGATGCTGCTGGGTTCTCGTCGTCCCTGACACTCGGCTGGCGTCGGGCGCTCTAGTGCAAAGTGGGCAAGGGGGTCCCGCGTACAGTGAAGCACAGCGCCAGAAACGGCAACCAAGATGGACCTTCCCCCTCCAAGAAGTGCGTCTCCGTCATCCTCCGATTCAAGGAGAGGCAACAAGGCTAGGTTAATAGAGGAGGTCCATGCGAGAGCTGGAGACCGAGCGGGTTGTACCCGATACTTGATAATGGCTCCATCGCGATGAGTCCGAAGCAGGGCCCCGCAGCCGTCAGTGACCATATATTTAGCACATATCAGCATTATTATGGAAAGGCCAACATGGGTTGGCCCGTGGAGGCACTTGTACTCAGCGAAATCGCCGCGATCCTTCACGTGCCGAGAAAAACAAGCAGGCACATTAGCGTATGAAGAGGTCTCCGGACGCAACTGTCAGATGTGAGGTCGGATTCCGCCTGAATTGGCTCGGGCGGGCTGGATCTCCTCAGCTGCTCCAGATGATATGATACGCCATAAAGACGGCTCAGTTGGAACCCTCGATGTGAAAACCTTGCCCAGGAAGATGGACAAGCGCAAGTCCTGCTGGATGCATTCTTGAACACTCTGCATAGCGACCCTGGACCGGCTGACTAGGGAGCACGGTGATCCCAGCTCTGGAGAAACATGCGATCGGAGCATATTGCCCTGCAACCCACCCCAAGGAATATGAGGTTAGAGAGCTCAGCGCGCTTCCTGCGGTGTGTTCCCAGAGCCCACCTATTAGCATCCTGTCGTTGCATCGTCCACGAAAACCGGCTTCACCCGCGCCATGCTCGAGGCACATTCGGAGGCGGTGTTGGTTCGGATGAGGCCATCTGTCGCCAGCATCTCGGCGGGTTCTATCAGTGATGGATAAACAGCCTTGCTCTCACCTTCTAGTAGACAGTCGTACCAGTTATGCCAGAAATCACGGCCACGAAGAGAGTGGTACGGGTTTGGGAGGCGCGTGGATCTAGCAGTTCTTCAAGTGCAGCCCGAGAGTCTGTCACCGCAGGGGAGAGGGATGCCGAGAATGGATGTCTCACGAGGCAAGGCGTGTTTTGGTACATAATGCAACACCCAGGATCTCGAGCCGTGAAAGTCGCCGCGACAAGCTGGGGAAGGTGTCCCATCTACGACGCAGTAGCTAAGCCCGTGCCACCGCCGCCCTTCCTATAAACCGTGGTGGAATATGCGGGCACTAGTTCAGGATCCCAGACGCGATGTGCATCTGGCAGTCCTCCGTAGGTGTTGGTTAACCCAACTTGCAAACCAACAGACTCGAGGGAGCGATAAAGGCGAGTCTGCTCTGAAGTTTGAGGGTTGGATCATCGTCGCTAGGCGACAACCCGAGATTTCATTCGCCCCTCAAAGTTCCAGTCGAAAGCTTCGCCTTCAGCCCTCTCGAAACGAGGGTTCTGGAGTCGGGGCTGTTTGTGCATCTGGTATGGACGGTAGGGGGTGCGCAGTCAGGTACGAAAACGCACGCAGGCGCCTGTTCGTCTCTGAAATCTGACGACCATTGAGCGCCTGCTGGAACACTCGCCTCGCCCTACATGCAGCAGGTGGGTATGTGGCTGCTGGGGTGGGACGTCCTCACGTTCTCTAGACCTCGTTTCCCTTCCGTGACCTTCCCTCGCAACCGGCTGTATGGCATTTTATTACCTCCAGTTTCATTTCCTCATATAGATGGCGGTTACGAGTGCCTGTGTTCTCAGTGAGTTTGACGGTCGGCTACTGGCTGTTACGTGCGTGGAATTCTCGCATCATTGTACTCGGATCGACAACGAAGCGTCTGACAGGACAAACGGCTTGTTTGTGCTCCGTTTTGTGTGAGTGAGGGAATCATGCGGGTCCAACCCGCACGCTCGGCGTAATATCTGGCGAATTGCCTTTGTGAAACTGGGATGAATTATCAGCGAGGTTCGGGCGCGGGTTGGTCAATGCTAACAGGGTTCGCGGCTCGGACCCCGGATGGTGGAACGCCAAAACCCGCTCAAAGGAGAGTGGCTGGCACAAGGAGCGATGTGAGCGGAACAAGGGGGGTGTCGCTAGGAGAAGGCTCGGTTGAAACGCAGTGATATCGGGGGTGTAACGTTGACAGCTCTTATGGGTAGGGGGGTGGGGGGGCCGCCACGTTCGCCCTGCTGGGCCGAGACAAGCAGGATGTTGTTCTCACTTTCCCATTGCTTGGCAAGGAGTGTGGGCACTTAAGGAGTAAGGCGTGTACTCATCCAGTTCATACTGGGGGCCGGTATTGAGACATTGTGGCCCATGCGTCGAAAAGACGTCAACGCAGGCGCGGTCCTTGGAGTCCTGGGGATTTCCCTGCGGTTGCGGCCCTTGTAATACTTCTTATTCCACGCCCAAGTCCTGCAAAAACGCCGATCTGGCGTTACGCAAGGGATCGGTGTCCTGAAATCCTTCGTAATAATAACCCGTCGCTGGTTCCCATATCATATTCATTCGGTTGCGAGGGTTGCCATGCACAAGCCTACTGCATCCTCCGTGCAAGGGAGAGATTTCTGCGCGTTGTGGAGATGACGGAGCCCTGTCGTCTGTGGGGTCCATGGAGCGGGTCGGCGAAGGGGTGGCGTGTCGATACGACATATCTTCGATTTGCCGGACCCTTTCTCCATGGGAGGGGGAGCGGGAATTCAGACGAGCCGAAGTGTCCCATGTCTGGCTGAAGTAAGCAGAGGGAAAAAGTAGCAAATACACTCTCATGTGCCACCCGAAGCGGCACGTTCTCCGAAAGTGATGCCTGCGGTGGTCCTGATCGCCGGCACCGCCCCTGCGGAGGGAGAAACGAATCCCACGCTGGTGGATGCCCGAAACTCGTTTAGTACGCTTGGTGACCTACGGCGAGGCACACTCCCCTGAACGGGCGCTGGAACAGTCGAGAATAGGACCGACGACCCAGGCCTCCGGTGGTGGGTCGGCCAGTGGCCAACAGCCCCGCGGCTAGTCCGATTTAAGTGAGGGTTCGCGGTGCCCGAAATTGCCTCTCGCAAAAGTGTTGTTCACCACGCTGCTTGGCAGCTTAATGAGAAGGATAGTGGAGTGAAGAGCTGCTGTGAGGTTGGCCAAAGGAGCGATGGAGCGGGACTTTACCCAGCGCCAGAGTGGTTTCCAAATAGCTCCAAGCCTGCGATTAGTCGGGCGGACACCTCAGGAGAGAATATCGACTGTGAGTGTTTGGTCATGGAAGGCCCCCCTCCAATGGGCACACCCGGACGTGTCCGTCGAAGGGGGTTGCAGACGGCTGGTCAGGCCAACAACTGCCCCTGCGAGAAGAGGCACGCGAGTCACAGGGGTTGGGGTCAGGCGGATGAAGTGGCCTGCGTCAGCCCACTGCGGAGAAACTATTGGATCGCGAACTCATGTGGTAAGTGCGACTGCTGGGTCTGCGCCTGCCTTGTGCCCCGTCTGTAGAAGCAATCACATCACGAAGGCAGCAAAGTCCACTGTCTCCCAGAGGTGTCTCCGATGACGTGGCGCCTCGACAGGCCTGCTAACGATTCTCCGGCTGTGTCCAAAACGGCGGTCATCACGGCTGCGACGGACAAACAGGTATTACTTGAACGCCGGATCGACGTCAGCAAGTCGCCTCGGTAATACCTGGGATAACACAGGCAAACACTGGTGTCGACGGCTCCGAACGGCTCCGTCATCCGCCCAAACAAGAAGTGTGCCTGTGCCTTCCTGTCTCGGAGCACCACCCGCTTTCAGACGGGGAACCACTTGCACAAATTAAAAGTTCTTGGACTCATATGGAAGGAGCTTTCGCGACACATACGAGGTCGTTCGGGCACCCCTTATGATCTTCACGAGCTCGCTTCAAGGACTACGAGTACTCTCCCTGACACGTTTGTGATATTGGACAGCTGTTGGTTACGAGAACCAGAATGCCCTCTGCAAATTTGGAATCGGATCACTCCAGGCAGACACGGCCGAGCCAAGACACCCACTTCTTTCATTTGCGATTCGAGGAAGTACCGTACTTTTCGGTGCGTGGCTCCTCCCTCGAGCCACCGCCCATTGAGCAATGGATCGACTGGCTGGGGCCTTCCTGCGGCAGCCAAAGTTACGAAGTCCTCCGCTGCAGGGCGGAACCCTTGGATGCATGGCAACTGCAGGAGCCGATCACTGTGCCCTCTGCGTCCCTTGGGCACCAGCAGTGCCCCACTAATGTTAGTGCCACAAGCTTTGTGGGTGGCACCCGGAGTTACCGCGGTTTGGTTCCAGAGCCTGAGCCGATCAGGTGCCGCCTGTGTCGTCTCCTTGGGATTGTCGCCCGCAGGCGAGGCCAAGGTCGATGTGATCTCATTGTCCAGGATTTGAGTGCGTCCTCCATGGCGATATTAGTTTGTATCCACCACACAGTCCGAGTCGTCATAAGCCCGGTGGAGCGTCCTAGAAGGCTTGTCTCTAGCATGAATACAACACACACAGACAGCGGTCTGTAAGGACACACTATCTCGACCACGAACAACAAACCCTTCAGGTTGTTTGTAGATCCGGGTCATCGGTCGTTCGCTATTTCTTTCCGTCACCAAGACAATCTCCCACTCTCTCCATTTGAGATCTGCGGCATTCGATTCGCTGGTGAGAGGTCCCAAGAGAAGGGTTGAGGAGAGGATGAAGCGACACCACATCTGGCTAGTCTCCGCTCTTGGACCACTTGGAGACTGCAGCCAACCGAGTGATCCAGTGGCTTCCTTGAAGCGGGTCTCTGTTTCGACAGACGTGCCGGGGTGAGGTATGCGGAGCCGGAGGATTAAAATAAGAGGGGGCGTGAGAGCATTGATTACAGGGCAACAGCTTTTTTTGATGGTGCCCCGTGGTGGCACCGTGTGATACGCGTCACCGCCCAAGCAAAAACCCTCTTGCCGATTCTTTCCATGTCTGCAACGGACGACGGGGCTCCTCGCATCTGGATTGCTCAAGGCCCAGGATCCATGTCCATATTGAACCCTTCAGGAACCCATATCGTGCGGCTTGGCACACGGGATACCCTCTTCAAATTGTACCCATGCCCACTGTTCCGGGCGGGCGAGACCCGCGTTTGTGATTGGCTGGCTCAGTCTCGCCAGCTCTGTGCGGTGGCGACAGTGTCGTCCGTCTTCCGCCACAGGTTGCTTTTGCTGGCTAGTCTCTACCATGCAGACCCATTAGTTTGTGAGAACCCGCTAAAGAGTACCCGCCCGTTTTTATCCCCACCCCCAATTTCGCCTTCCAAACGGCCAGGCGGGCAATTGCCATCTCCAAGTACGGAGTACTTCATACTGCTCCCATGCTGGGCGTTCGGCATAATTCCGTGACCCTTTTTGGAAGGGATGTAGGGAGTAGACACGGGGTGACATCTGGGTCTATTTCATCCGTCTCTGTCCCTGCATTTCTTCTAAGCACGAGCCCAGAGACATGAGTGGCTCTGAGTCAGAGATCCTACGGAGAAAGGGGGGAAAAGCGACGTTTGAATTCAGCTCAGTTACCATTCGTGATACAGAACAGGCATTTAATGGCAATCGCGTCTTGTACGAGGAAGAAGATAAGGCCGCAGACGAAACCCAAATAAGCTGGCTTTAATACAGTCCCGGGCTCGACAGATTCTTCACCCATTTTGGCAACAGGGTACCGAGTACGAACGTCGCGCACAGAGCAAGATCAGATCAAATGTGAGGTGGGTGCAGGGTGTGTACCGAGGACGCTCTGGCCCAAGTGTTTTGTCTCCCACCTGTGCCACCCTTGTCAACCAACCAAGCGGGGCTTCGCGGAGAATCTTATTGGGCCCATTGCAAGAGGTACAAGGCCCGTGGGGATCTGCTGTCAGCTGGCGGATGTGGGCGCTGGGCCACACGGAGTAATGAAGCCGTTTAGGCTTCCCACCTCCGTGACGCCGGGATGTTTTATCATCGTCACCTGCATGCGACGAAAGACGAGAAAGGAAGGGGCGGGTTCAGGGCTCGGCATAGATGTAGTCTCCCGTTGCCGTTGTATGGGCCGCCGGGGAGTTGATATTCTCCTGACCGCTTATTCTCGTTTTCGCAAATGGAGCCCTTTGAAGACACCACCAGGCCCAGTTTCGACCCGAGTTTCACGCCAGCCGAGGAGATCATCGCCGCTCTTGTTTGGGTTACCCGTGCTTGGTCCCGTTTCCAGGCGCCGCTCCCCAGATGATGGCTTCATCACATCACATCCGCAGGAGTGGCGCCCCGGCGAGGAGGGCGGTCAAGGGTTCGCTGGATCCCAATATCGGCTAATCGGATGGGCCGAAGAGGAGTTCAAGGCGCTGGGCGCTTGTGCCACAGAACAAAGGGTCGACCTCCTTCATGTAGGAGGAACGGTTTCGATGAGAGGTTGCAAGCGAGAGGTTGCCCTCCCCTCCTCCCGCACCTGGCCATGGGGGCCCGCCACGCACTCCCTCCCCTTTTCGAGTCGGCTGACTGTGCACGGCGCCAGCGAGCGAAATGATGATCCAGGCTCGATTCCCTTCCTCCAACCAGTCGTCCCTGTTTGGGTTACATTCGGATACTTGGACGCGTCCCGATTCGGTGCGTGCACGGAGCCGACCATTTCCACGGTTCCTTCTTTTTTCGCGAAAAGCGGGTGGGCCCTACGCCTGCGTGAGAAGGATCTCAGGTCTGCCGGGGGAGGAACCACCAATGGGGCTTGTGTGCCGCACCCCAGGGGTGGGTGGAAAGCCGCAAATCATAATGTAACATTGAACGCTAAAAATGCTCGAAGCGGCTGGCGGACAGCTTTTGACGTTCCAGCGAAAGGTACAGGTACATACCGAGCTACTCTTCCCATCGTTACATCTGTGGGAAGTCCCCATCCACAGGTGTACCACTACCCTGCGCCTTTTGAGGGGAAGACGGCTTTGCCTTTGCGCCGGAAAGGCAGGGTTCAAGTCTCACTCCCTGACTCGGCGCCTCCACCCATTTCATGGTCCGCTCGTGTGGACTGACTGGGGCCTTGATGAATGAAATCCACTGCTTGTGGAGGTTAAAATACGATCTCTTCAAACCGTGTCACACCACCCATTCTGGCCTCGCCCCTCCCCTCGTCCGTCTACCCACTCCCCTCCCCCTGGCAGAACCGGATGACGCAGCCATCTGTCCCCAGCTTTCCATGGGGCTGCCTCTTTGGCACTGGCGTCTGTTTTTGCATCCACACCCCCGTCCAAATTCGACCGCCCGCTAAATGTGGCACCCCCTCTTTTGTGGTCCTTGCGCATCCCTCACGCCGCGCGCGCCCTTGTCTCGAAATCCAAAAGGAACGGTAATGATGTTTTCCCAAGCCACCAAGGCAATCAATGAAACCGGGACGCTGAATACCACGCAAGAGTACAAGGCCCCCCCCCCTTTCTCCGATCGTGCACGACGTACTTTCGTACCTTGCCTTGTGGAGCAAGGTCGTGGCCGTCGTGGCTCCTCCCAGTCCGCGAAACGGTTGTACCCATCCGCACAATCACACAGCCACTGGTACAGACATCTTGGCCTCGGGCCTTCCGCTTTGTACCTTTCCCTCCCACTTGACATGCGGATCAACTCTGGCTCCTCCCTCTCACACATGCCACTTACACGCATGCCAAACCATATATGTCAAATTATTAGTTTACTTTGCGTCTCCCCGGCTCAAACATAGCGTAGCCTCCACTCCACTCCGGGGTACACTCGGATCAACCGCAGGCGACCGACTCCGTATTAGTGCGGGTTGGGATATCCAGGGGACATGTCTCGTTCGTTATTCCTTCTTCCCACTTCCTATCTCCCTTGTCCACACCAGCCGAGCCTATCCTGGATACTCCGCTCTTGCACCCTTGTCAACCACTACCACCTTTTAGCGTCAGACGCCTTGCGTTGCTTTAGGAGCCCACACCAACCCACCTCATTATATCTGGGGGCGGCTGTTCTACCCGGGAGCCAACTCCGACCTGCTTGTGATATAATACCTCCGAGGATGCCCTCTCCTCTTGCTCCCTCTTCCCTTTCCTCACACATGACAACCTCACCAACAACACAATAACAACTCCGTCCAGTACAACCAACAGCACCTCTTCCATCCATCGACCGCTCCGGATGATGTCCTCCACCGTGGACTACGCGCCCCCGCGCGCAGCTTTTCCCCAATGCCACCCCTCCGATGCTGCGTACGAAGACTGGTCGAGGCAACTGGCAGCTTCCCAAGCAGTAAGAAGGCCGTCACGGAGCTCGAATGGGCCCCGGCCTACCAACGCCATGCGAATCGTCAAGCCCGGGAGCACTAGCAGCAGCCCCAGGTCGTCGATACTACAGGCCAGGAGGCGGACCCTCTTAGGTGACGGCAGCCTATCTCAGAAGAGGCAACACATGATGGACCAGATTCCGCTCCCTATGCCTGCAATGGGGCTTTCTCCTGAGCCGACCAAGAGAACTCAACGGCCTATGAGCTGGCATCCGGACTCGTCACACCTCCAACCTCTTGCACCCCAGGCACAATCACTGCCGCATTTACAACCACCTCAGCAACCCGCACTATCCAACACGTACCACCTATCTGCCAAGGGGCGATGGAACGACCAGACTCTCCCCAACTATCAGCACATGTCGCCTATGCCACCCTCTTACTCGTGCCAGACCTCCCCCGTCACATTCTCACCACTCTCTCTTCCGTCCAACGATGTACACTCTCAGCCATACTACTATATCGACGGCCAAGGTTGGAGCCTACCGCATCAGCAGGTCCCGAGCTACGTATCACCGGCGGTAGACAGTTGCAGCATATCCCCAGCCCTGGAGAGCAACATGGAGTTCTCTGAGTCCTTCCCTCCTCTTTTCCCGGCCGCCAATGCCACCTCGACGATGCCTAACGCCCATGGTGGCAGTCAGGGCTCCGCAGCGTCCGAGTGGGGGTCGTTCGTTGAGCACGGTTTCGACAAGACCTTCCCACCCACGCCGGAGAACCTGCCCCAGATGCAGGTGAAGCCCGCTGTCCAGTCGGAGGAGCCTACGCCTTACGAGCCACTTGCAGAGTCGGAGGATGACGGCGAGATCCTTGTGGGCATGGGATTGTACGACACGCCGGACAAGCACGAGGCCGACCCGGGCCTTAACAACTACCGCTCGACGCTGTCCTCCCTTCTCGGAGGTGGGGCTCCAAATGTTCCTGAGCAGGGGGGCAAGGGTCTCAAGCTCGAGGAGACGTGGCAGCCACCGGAGAGCGATGACGAAGATGACGACGACGACGACGATGAGAAGGAGAAGGACGACAAAGAGAAGGACAAGACGGAGCTGGATAGCACTGAGAACGCTTGATTCTCTTTCAACACTGCACAGCGACACATACGCTCTCTTTACGATATTACGACAACATGGATCATGTATTATTTTACAAACGGGATACAATAGACTTGGGAAACCCGGGGGGGCCTGGCAGGTTCAGACAGGAATGGATACTTCAACGGAGTTTAGGGTATCTGGCCAAAGGGTGCCATTTGAGGGGAATATTCGGGCTCTGTTAACTTGGTAGTGTAGAATAGATAATTTAGGTGGAGCCCCACTTGGCTCTAACACACATCATTACAAGATGCTAAAAATGTCTGATCCTACATGGATCGATGTTGTCCGTGAAGGGAGACGTGTGAAGGGTTAGCTGGGTAGGGTGTGTACCCATTGAGTGCGGTATGACCTCCGCGCTGCCAATCCTGACCATGCCATGAAGGAGGGGTGGCACAATGAGGAGCGAGGTGTGCACGGCGCACGAAAAAAGCAAGTCAGCCATCGACCGACGGGCGATACACCGGGAGAAGGGGGCAGGATTCTCTCTGGGTCCGGAGGCGGTTATTGGGCTATAGCCGTGGTATGTGTGATGCGTGCCTGAGAGCACATGATTCAGATTGGTTGGTAGGGGTAGGAGGGACTGGGGCCTGCTGTTGGTACGTAGTTGGAGATGAAGCCCAGACTTCAAGGCAGACGCCCCCCGTCGCCCGACATGCTTTCTCTCGGTACGGTACGGGATGTGGGGATGACGGGTCCCTAAGCAAATCGTGGCGTGGTCCATGGCAGGCCCGCCAATACTAGACTTATTTTTTAAATCTATGTCCGTGTTCCGGTCGGTCTAGATCAAAGGGTTAGGACCTTCTAAAGTACGCCTGTAATGGTGCGTAAGGTCTAAAGAGAGAAGCGCTAAAATAGGTGCGGATGCGGCCAAGGCCTCAAAAGTGGAGGAAAGGGGGGGTGGGGGTATAGAAGAATGAGAGGGGTTTGTCGAAAACAGAGCCTCATGAGGGATGGAGCTGTGGGACCCGCCCTGTGGGGGGGATAAGGAGGGAAAAGGAAACATGTGGTGGGTGGGGCGTGTGGGGAGGGCGGGGACCTCTCACGATCCCGTTTCTGGAAAAATGATGGTCTGAATGTTAGTGGTTGAATGCTTTTGCGCGGGGGTGGGATACGAGGGACGGGGGTGCTATTAAATTTAGGTGGGGAATTTGAGGGACAGCAGGGGGGTGTCGTGTTCGTGGTGCTGAGGACTCCTTTGTGGGTTTATTAGCGTGGGTGATCAGTGGCACACCAAAGATGAGTGGGAGGATCTGATTTAATGGGGTGTGTTCGGGACTAGGAAAAGGGGGGGGTGCAAGCAGCATGGACGAGCTTCTTGGCGGGCCTTCGATCCCGAGTCACTCCAGAGGAGCTCACTGTTTCTTTGGAGACTCGATGTGAAGGTGCCCATGCCTTCGCCCCTGTCCTGCCACATCCCATCACAGGCGTCTTCCCCTCTCGCGGCGGCAGCGCCCCGTTTGGCAGTCTCCGAATCAGCTAAGGGCTTCAGTAAGGGTAAACCGCAGCCGTCGAGGGAAGAGGCGGCTTTCAAGAAACTGAGGCATCCATCATGCATTGTTACATATGTTGAGATAAACTGGCGGTGCAGATCAGCAAGAAAGCTCCCAAGCTTTTGGTCCGTGGGCCCGGGCCCTCCTGATACGGGGGCTCCGGGCGTGGGAGGTGGTACCAGGTGCCGCGATCCATGTCTGTGCCCCCATTTTCAGCGCACTCTTTAAAAACCTGTATTAATGACCGGGCCCGGCTTCCCACTGTGGTACGGTCTTCCGAAAGCTCCGGGGGACGACACAAGTGCAAATGACGAGCCACCTTGCAGGCTTCGGCGGGGACAGGAATCCATGCAGGTGGTGCCGCCAGGCTCGGAAAGTTTAGCGCATGGTCATCTTGGTTCTTCCGAAGGCCCCATCATTTTCCTAGGCGGATACTCTTCACGGCCAGCAACTTTCGTCATCTCGGCCCTTCGTTTCATGGAGAAAGAAAATTTCGCTCTTCTGCTCTAGGGATCTGACCCACATTCTGAGGGACGGTGTGCTGTCAATGGGGATTCTTTTTCCAGCTCACCATCCACCCACTCAATCCTTGCCAGCCATGTCCCACAGCCGGGTCGAATCAGCAGACACAGGCTCAGCGCCCGTCATCCCTGGGCAACCAAGGATTTCGGACCGTGTGTCCACCAGGCATGGCTTCTTGCAAACAAGGCCGGTCTAGGCCTCAATGCATGCAATTCAGTGGGCAGGCCATTGCGACCAGGCCACTCCTCCCCTCTCCCTTCGTCCCAGACATTTAATATCAGCGTTTCAGGCAGGACAGAGAATGAGCAAGGTAACGTCTACCTTGGGGCGGAAATATCCCTGCCCCCGACACATCTCGGCCAGCGTGCATTCGCCACGCACGGATCCCTCAACAGGGAATCCCCCCAAAATAATGTGTGCGTGCCATCTGCTGTGGTATCACCACGACGATCGTCCTTCCGGTTTGAACTAGCAGTCGTTCCACCACCGCGCGCACTAAATTGCAAGGTCCCAGCAAGTGTTCCAGGTGAGCTGCACCCCTTCTCATTGTGCAAGTGCGAACGATCCGATTCAGCTCCTTGCTTCTAGGCGGTAACACTTTCGCAAAGCCCCTTGCCACAGGGGAGTTGGGTGTCCGTATGACGTTAGGACTACTGTTTTTATTTTTATTTTTATTTTTATTTTTTTATTTTCCCCCCTCTTGTTAGCAACTTTGCTGCTTCGTAATTAGCAGGCGGTGCCAAGGTCCAGCCCTTCGACCAAGACCTCGCTTCAGGCCGGGAGGGGTTCACTTCAGGGGTCGCGTGTGCTGGCAGTCTGCGCATGCAGGTCACCCCCGCCCGCCTGAGGGGGGCCCACGCGGAGGCGGGGCATGGCCAATCCAGACAGAAACACCGTCAATTCCATGGTTACGGAGAACCCTTCTCCGTAGTTTGAGCTCACTGTGACATGCCCACATCTGGTGGGCCCGGTGTGATGAGGCGCGAGACAACGTGGGATGCTGCAGGTTATTTTCCAAGAGACAAAAGACTCTTTTATGCGAGCATATTTTGGTCGAGTCGTATCATCGGCCAAGTGAAGTGGTGTTTCATTGCATGGCGAAAGACCTGCAAGGCAGTGCCGGCTCTGTTCATGATGTTGGCAACCAGGTATCTCCCTTGGTCCGGTCCCGGCCCAATCGGCGTCGCCCGTTACAAATCAAATGGGCCCAGCCACCAACATCATTACTGGTGCCTCAGGATCTCCGGGGGTTGGCGAGTTGGGGGCCATATTAACACTGAGGATCCGTCGCTCCGGCTGAGCATTTTGCATCCTTCCTGGGCTCCAATGTGGCGTCTGGATAGCCGCGTCGGGTCTCGGGCTAGTCCCTCACGGTCGCGAATCACCGATCGCCCTTCCCTTAGTTGGACAGATCAGGAGCGCCTGCTCCGAAGATGTCCTGCACCTACCACGCCCTGCACCTGCGTCACCCCGCTGCCCCATTCGCTGAGGGCCTTTCCCCATTCAACGATTACTTGCATGCATCAGCGTTGCCTTTTGCATAAACTGGGATGGAGGGGGTCGCGGCGCTTGCCACCGCCCTGCCCCTTCTGGGGCAGACCAGAACTGAGGCCATCATACGTCCACTCCCAGGGGCTCGCGCCCTCAGGCGAGATTTGCCGGCCGTGGGTACCGAGGACCTGTCATCCCGTATGATTGGCTTGGGCGCTGACCCAGCCTCCAAGCACCATGCGGCAAGTGCAGCAACATCCTTCCATCCCTGACGATTCCGAGCCATCGATACCGTAGCGCCTTCCTCTCCTGCGACCTCTGTGACTCGATCCCCGACCGAGGAACAAGCCACGGGAGGAAAGGCTGCTATTTCTGGCCACGCCCCCTTCTCGTGTGACGCAGAAGATTTGACTGGGCGCTGGGGTACACCCTTTCTCCCAGTCCGACACCTGTGGGAACGCGGCTGGACATTGCACCAACGTCTCGTAAATACATGTCGAAATCAACACTCGCGTCCTGTTGTATCCACGCACCCGTCGGATGCACCAGCTTCTTCACGCAAGAGCCGGAACAGACCCGCCCTCCACGGCACGCCAAAAGTTGATGTGGCATCTGTCGGGTCGTGTCAGCGGGCCATCGACGCAGCAAGGGTGTAGCAAGTGCAGGCCCGAGTGGGCGGGGGTCAGTGTGGCCAGTCCTTCGACGGATGCGCAACGCCTGCGAGTTGTTACATTCATCTCCGGAGCAGATACACGTTCACAACCGAGCCCGCGCTCGATGGAACCTGATGATGTCTCCGTGGTTCCCCGTCCGCGTTTCGCAGCTTGTTCAGGCAACTGTTTTGTTAATCACGGGAACGACGAGCGGCATAGCCTCGGAGTGAGGACGCACCCAGGGGCCGCTCGGATAACCTCAGAGCAAGTTGCCTAATCCGTCCATCCACCGAGCCGGTGATGTCACACGAGAAGCCACCCCGAGACCCCCATCTCACTTCATTCACAACCGGGATGCCCTCCATCCCGGAGCACCCACGCGGGGCATCCACTCCACGCAACCAACCCCCAAACCTTCCCACCAGCAGTGATGCGGAGCGCACGACATCTAGGTGGGGGGGCTGAGGGGGTTCTTCTCAGCCGGCTACCCGTCTCGCGCAACCAGCTGCGGATGGGCCGTATCGTCTCAAATGGCGATGGATATTCCCAGCTGGTCACAAATTGCGCCCCTGTGCGTCCAGGCAGAAGCTGGCTGTTTGCATCCCACGCGTTTTATTGTCCTCATTACTTCCGGCTCGGCTCACCGCTTGTTTGGCGAAACAAATCCCCTCACTTAGTGCCAGCCCAGCGCATGCTCTAGTGGCTGATGCAGCCGAGAAGACACTGCCAGACACGACTTTCCCGAATACCGGCTAGTTCAGGGCCGGGCTTGGTTCTAAATCCGTATTATTTCTCTCACTTTTTGGGTGGGGAGGGGCCGCCGGGTAACAGCGAAAAGTAATATGGCCATGGGCACGACTACCCGCAGCGTGCCGTTTTTTTTTGTTGGTGCTGTGACATTCATAAATCATGCTCACTTGGGTGCCGATCTATTGTCATACCTTACGAGCCTGGGAGTCTCGGGTGGCCGAAGTAGGAGGGTGCTCCGATTTATCCCTGCTTTAACGGCAGTGCCATTGGTGCGGGCGCGTTGGCTTTAACGCGGAGGGGTCGGGGGCTAATGTACAGGCAAGTGCAGTTAGTATTGCGATCCTGCAGCGGATGAGCTTAGTTCCCCATACGAGGCCGCGAGTGTGTTGTGCAGAGCTCCGTATGGGCTGCACTCTCCTGCTACACGAGGCATCCATCGGACACCACGGGTCACCCGGCCGGTATGGTATGGCAGAGGCAAAGACCAGCCACAGACCTTGACGGTGCAATTTGCCCGATTGCAGGCAGCCCTGTGCCCACACCCCCATCCTGCTTACGCATCGCATCACAGCTGGCCCTGCGCGTCCCGGCCCAGCCCCTCGAAGCCTTCTCTCTGCACCTTCAGCGTCGCAAGGATGACAGCGAACCTGAGCTTTGCTCTCGTATCCCAGTCTGTGCTGTGACAAGTCAGGGCGTAGAGCATGGCGGCGATGAAGGTGTCACCCGCGCCGATGGTGCTGTGGCACCCATCGCTTGTTAGTTTGCGAGCTTGGTACGGTGGTTGTGACTCGTGTGTCTTCTGGCAGTGACGAGGCGGAATACCTTGAGTTGAGGGGTGGGCGTGTTGAGATGATGGCCCAGACCGGCGGCTAGTTCCCAGCATCGGCTTACCGACTCGCGTGTCCAGTCCTTCATCTCTTGCCCGGGGATATCGATGCTTTGTGTATCAACGGGGGAGGGGGAGGGTGACTACATACTCCACAACTTTGATGTCTCGGCCACAGGGCGTGTCCACAGGACACTCGACCAGCTTCCTCTCAGACGGCACGAACGCGGTGGCGCCGCGTGAGCCCCAGGTGCACAGCGCTAGCGATCTGAGAAACGTGTGTCAGATTCAGTACCTGGCTTGGGGTGTTACAGTGGGCAAGTCTGCGGCGGTTGCTCCGGGGTTCCGGGGGAAGGGACGGTGAGTGAACGGTCTAGCGGTGTGCTGGTTGGGCAAGGGGGTACGGACGCTGTAGGTGGTGTCTCCTTCTCGAGACAGGTTGCTGCGCTGTCGTGGCCCCTGTGCTAGAGATATGTTAGGTGCGCTTTCCTGGTTTTTTCTTCATTTTTTTTTCCACTGTGTTCTTCTCGTCGCGTGCTCAGATATGTGTTCCGTGACAGAGACAGGTTCATGAGAGAAGTGAAATGAGAGGGAAACGGCATGGGTCATGGGCTAGGCTTCGTAAGGAGAATTGGGGCTTGCATACCTCAGCCCATCCGCGAGAGTAAAAGATTACGTCGGCAGCGTTGGACAGCTCTATGAGGCCCTCGCGCCCGGGTTTTTCGACCTCGACGCTAATTGTGGCGCTGGGGAAGGCCGTGCGGAGGTGATGGATGCTCTGGAGGGTTGTCTCCGGGATGCGGCCCTGTCCACGTTAGATCCTCATCCTCGTCTCTAGTAGAGGCTCTTGCAGCGTGAGATATTGAAAGAGCGAGATCCGTAGGGCCCCTAGGTAATAGGGAGAGCCAAGGAGGTTGGTGATAGCTCACCTCGAAATGCCACCACGACCCCGCTCCTTCTGAACCAGCCCTCCTCACAATCCCCTGAAACTCCTCGACGCTCATCTCTTCAAGGCCGTTGTAATTCACAATCGTCCGGCTGCCCGTCGCCGTGCTCCGGATGATGAAGCTGCTGGCCGCCTCCTCAACACCATGCCTGTAGATGCACCGCGAAAGGTCAACGCCTCCTCCCTTACCACTATCTCCACCATCCTTATGCGCACCCGTGAAGGACGCTTTGATTTTGGAGGTGGCGGGTGAGGTGGGGTCTGGTAGGCAGCTGATGAGGTGCGGCGCGAGGTCGCTCGTGGCCCCGGGGGGGCGGAAGGAGAGGAGCTGGGTGAGGACGTGGAGGCTGTTAGGGCAGTTTCCGCCGCGACGGGTGGTGAGCGAGGTTGCGCGGAGCTTGGAGTCCTCCTCAGGGTAGTGAGGGACGCTTCAAGACCCGATTAGCGAAGAGCTGGCTGGACGACGTAGGCAGGGATGGGATGAATGGGCAGACAGTAGCGGGAGTAATCGCACCTGAGGATCGTGTCGAGGTAGCAGGCCCCGACGAGGAAGATGTGCTTCATCTTGGGATATCAGCGCACGAAGCTCACGGGTTGTGGCGGGGATGGGTTGCTGGTGCTTGTTGGCGTGAGGTGAGTGGATTACGTGACGTCGTAGACGCCGCTAGTTCATTACGCCAATTTCCACGAGCTGCGGCGACTGAAGCATGAGTAGGTTGCAACATCTAAACATCAGACTGGCTATAGCGAGCGACGGAACTCGGGAACGGATTCTTCACGAAGCCTGTATCGTCAGTCCTCCGAACTGACTGCTACAATCCTATGGACGCACATGGCACCACACCACGGTCGACCGGCTCCAAGGTTCCAAGCAAACCTCAATATTCTCATCTTATCATAACAAAAAGAATCATGCCCTATTGCTACTCCCATCCATACGCCCCATGTTAAACAATACAGATGCCGATGCGCAATCCCCACGCTCAGACATTCACCCTCGGCCCCAGCACCTCCCTCGCCCCCTCCAAGAACCTCGACCTATCATCCCCGATCTTCCGGCGGAAGAGCCCAATATCCGTGAGCAGGGCCTGCATGTCCTCTCCCATGTCCTCATCGTCGCTTCCATGGAGTGTCCCGGACGAGTACCCGTCTTCGTCTCCATCTTCTTCCTCCTCCCTCGCGTTCTCCTTGTCCTCCTCCCCAAGACCCTTCGTCAAGTCATCCTTAGCCTCCGACACCTCCACCGCCGGAATTGGATTCCTCAGGCTCTCTAGCGCAAGCTTCAAGTGCAGCCTGAGCGCCTCGTTCTCCGTTTGTAGGCTCCGAATCTTCCCCTCCGCCACGAGTGACCTCTCCTCCATCATCCGCTGCATCGCCGCCACGCTCCCCTGGTACTCCTCCAGCTTCTCCTCCTGCTCCCGCCCCTCCTTCTCCCTCCGCCTCGAGTCGGAGACAGCCAGCTGCAGCGTCCGGATCTCCTCCGCCATCGCCGCGATCTGGGCGTCTCGCTCCGCCGTCGTGATGTGGTCCTGGTTGACCACCGCCCTCGTGCGGATCCTCTTTGCCTGGTCCGCGTACCTCAGCGTCGAGTGCGTCTCGTCGTAGTCCGAGGGCGCGATGCAGGCGATCATCGCCGTCTTGCTGTTGCCCCCAAGCGAGTCCTTGAGCAGCCACGTGAGGATCGAGTCGCGGTACGGCACCACGTCGCGCCGCTTGCCGCCGCCCGCCTTCTTCGGGTCCGCCAGCGCTGCGATGACTCGGCCCAGCGTTGTGAGACTCTTGTTGATGTTGCCGCCCTCGCGAAGCCGCACGCCCGTGGCCTCCGTAGACTTGGCGCGCTCGCTGCCCGCAAGGTCGACGAGCCGGATGCGCGAGCTGCGCTCCGTGGTCTCGTCCGTCTCCATGTCGTGGTGGATCTGCTTCAGCATGATGGTGAACACCGCGTGGCTGCGGCTGCTGGTGTCGTTCATCTTGGTGCTCGCCGTCGTGCGCGATGCGTCGCCCATCGTCATGTACCGCAGGATCTCGTTGAGGCTTCGTACGGGGACTTCGGTTAGGTCTTTGACATAGGGGCCCTCTGTGGGGGACTCGCGGATTTTCAGGTAGTACGGAGGTTGGTTCGGCACCACGGGCACCAGGAGGTCGCGGACGTGCTCGTTGTAAACTTCAAAGTAGGATACTCGGACGTTATACGAGATATTTGGCGTTTCCATGTGCGCCTGGTCGATCCGCTCGAAGAGGTCCTCGCACGTCCGTGGAATCAGCCCTGGCTGGTCAGGAGTGCCCATCATGGTGTAGCTCTTCCCCGAGCCCGTCTGTCCGTAGGCGAAGATACATGTGTGGTATCCCTCAAAATTGTGGTCGAGGAACTCCTCGCCGAGGCTGTTATAGATGTCTTCCTGGTTCGCATAGTCTGGGTCGCTCGTGTTGTGGCTCCAGAAGGAGTTGTCGAACGTGAACGTCTTCTCCTCGGGCTTGCGGGATCTTGTGCTTGCGTTGGCCTCCGCGTCGGGGGGCACTAGGAGAGTCGTGGCCTGTGTGATTGGGTTCATCTTAACCAGACATTGTGTTCCGCGCTCGATCTCTGTTCAACATTAGTCCCATTTCCTGGCACCGTCGCAGCTAGTCTCCACGGCGGGAGCTCACTCACCCCTTGGGAGAAACGCCCGGACACGGACGACTACCCTCACATTGCCCCCCCCGTCCATCCTCGCATGCATCGGGACGGTCCCATCCCTCGAGCGCAGCGAAGGCGTCGACGCCGACGACCGTATCCCCCGGGAGTCTCGTACTGATAAAGCTGGCATGAGGCGCGGGTCGAGGTATTCGTCGAGAAGTGTGGCGATGATGAGGTCGAGCGTTTGCTGAAAGCGAAGTCTCTGGTTACTCCACATCCGCTAGAGTCACTTCGAGCAGGCGGGCCTTCCTGAAGACCTGCCTAATGGTCCCTGCTTTCCTTGATGGCTCGTGAATGGTGTTTACCTCAGCAGGTGCAGGGGACCTTCAAGGATAATGTGGGGGGGTCCTGTTGGCCGGGCGACAAGGGAACAAACCGCCAGTTGTTTGCAAAGACAGCTAGTAACAGCTGCTAGCAATTGACGAAGCTCAGCTCCCAGGTCTCGATCAGGAGCTCCCGAGCTCAAGGGTTGAGACGCGACCTGGAACGCGTTTCTTTTCATCCGCATGAAAAAAGGCCAATCCTCAAAGGGCCCGACACCAAACCTCCCTTTTCCGCCCGCCACTGACCCTTGCTGGAAAAGCCCATCCGTATCTCTTCCCTTCTATCCTCAAGCGCTCAATCCCAAATAGAATCGCAAACTCGCGGGTACAACTCAGAGCGATCCACACAGCGCTGCAGAAACGCACAACCTTGCTTTCTTATGGCCCCCACAAGATCCCCACCCGCGGAGGAGCCCAAGAAGCGCGGCCGGGGCCGCCCCCGGAAGCCCGAGTCCGAGCGCGTGACGAAGCCCTATGTCCCCACCGGCCGGCCGCGTGGACGGCCGCCGGGCAGTGGGAAGCGCGGCAGGGGCGGCATCGCCGCGGCGAATGCAACGCTTGCAACTGGCACCCGGACGCGGGGACGGCCCAGGAAGACTGAGGTCGCGGAGCCCGTCGAGGATCCCGCCCAAGAACCTAAGCCTGCTGGCCGCCGGAGAGGTCGGCCTAGGGGCAGCACGAGTGGAACAACCAGGGGGGCAACGAGGGGACGGGGCCGTGGACGGGGTGCGGCGACAGCGACTGGGAGACCGAGGGGCCGCCCGAGGAAGAACCCTGTGGAGAATGAGGAGTCCGAGGCGGATGGGGATGTGGCTGAGGGGAGCGATGAGCGAAAAGATGAGGTGATGTCCGACGCAGAGAATGGAGTCAAGGGGGCGGGGGTTGACGTAGAGGACCAGAGGGACGAGGATATGTCTGACGAAGGCGAGTCCGGTTAGTCTGCCCAGCCGCTGTTCTCGCAGCGGCCTCGAGCTATTGCACTCGTCGAAACAGCCACTCAGATGTGACCAGACCGACCCGCTGGTGCCACCGCAAAGGATGAGAAGGGGAAGCCGGGGCCTTCGACGCCCAGTAGCTGGTTTCCCTTCAGTCTTGGTTCGACCAAGGAGGCCTGAAGTGGACTCTGGCTCACATGGTCTCGGTGGCTTCTTTTTTTGTTGCTTTTTTGCCTTCTTCTATTTGCGGAAAGGAAAGGGATGTGAGGTGAGTGGCTTGGTGTCTTGGTTCGGGACTTGCACGGTGTCATGGGTTTAATGGGATACGGAAATACGGGACAGGAATTCGGGTCATGTTCTCAGGGGTAAGGTTTGTTGCTTCCCCGGATCTTGCTAGGACGAATAATAACAGTGCTAAATCTGATTCTCGAATGCTTCCTTGGTATCTAAAGGAAAGTGACAATTCCTTGGACCGTCGAATGGCGGGCTCCCGCCAGCCCTTCGTAACTAGTGGATATCAGCCGTAGAGACCCTCACTCCGTCCTCCACGCCTCAAATTCAACTTCCAAATGCTCCTTCAACGCCTTGAACCGGTTCCCAAAGTTCCGCCCACACCTCCAGCACGTGAGGTCCCTCTTCAAATATTGCTCCTTCCCTGGGTGCCTCCGGCGGTCGTCTGCTGCTAGCGGGAAGTCGGCGACGTCGATTAGGAAAGGCGTGTTGAACGAGTTATAGTGCTTCCGGTGTTTCAGCGCTGGCGAGTGCATCTCGCGCGAGAGGACGTGGATGTGCAAGTGACTCATGCTGGGCCGGGCGTGGATTCCCGACACGACCTCTGCCTTCCAGTCCCTCCCCTCCGGTAAGTCCTCTCCATCCGCGGGCTCCTCGTCGCCGTTAAGGACGGCCTGGCGCCGCGCCTCGGCCCTGCTCCCCGCCCCAAAGCGCCGCTGGAGCTCCCGGGCGACGAGGTCCCTCACGCCCTCGATCTCGCGCTGCACAGAAGCTAGGAAGGTGGGGTCCTGGAAGGCGTCGAAAGGGTGCTGGAGGGTATGGGCCTGCGAGCGTGGGAGGATGAGGACGTGCACGCTGGACTTGGGGAAGAGGTCGTTGACGACGACGAAGTCGGGGGAGTAGGTGATCACGCGCGTGGAGGGAAAAGTCTCGGGGTGGAGGATGTAGGGCCCGAGCCCGTCGGGACCGCCCTTTACCCAGCGAGCGGGAGAGGCCGGGGAGGCGCGGGGCGGCGGTTGCGGTTTGGGCTTCGGGGCCATTAGGGCGCTGACTAGTGGGCAATCATGGTTAGCTCGGTGCACAACTTGTGCGGTCCGGTGATACGAGGAAGGGTACGTTGTCCTTGGAGGCATTGGGTATGACCGTACATGCATTCTTAGGCTTCACAAGCGGACCATCCCCTGCCTGCTCTTCCGTCTGCTGGTCCACAACAGCCGCATGCGCCGGTTCGGAAGCCATTATCAGAAAAGTCACGGCCGAGCTTTCCGAGGATGGGAAACCGAAATATGCATCGTTGTCGGTCGGTGGACGGACCCGGACGCGGTGTTATCAAAGCCGAGGTCGAAAGGTAAAACTTAGGGTGCTGCTATGTCGGTGGTCGAATAGAGAACGGCTTCAAGATGAGCTGTGTGTATTGGGGCGGATCGAGCGGGCGCTAGCCACTCAATGAGGGGCACAGTATCATCATGCATTAACCTTAAACCTACCGCGACTCTTGAGTTCTTGCAACCAAAAACCACAACCAATCCCGTCCTAAAAACCGATTTCTCCGTCCTTCCCTGCGATATAACCTGTAAACTAACAACCTGAATACTTGAGCAATACCCCACATTCTTTTATCTCTCGTGCTGTTCCCTATAAAGCCTATATTAGGAACCCTTGTTCTCCAATTACCCCGCACCCTCCCCCTTGCTGCCAGCTCCCGCGGCAACCCCGCCACTCAATTCCTCAAACTTGAGCTCCCGCGCCCGCATTGCACCGACCACATAGGGCGTCATGGTCGAGATAACTGACACAGAGAAGCGAGTCGCATCCGACGAGGAGGACTCGAGCTCCAGCAACGACGATGAACCCGAGCAGAAGGAAGTCGAGGTGCGATAGCCCCCGGTCCTTGATACACATTTCCCCATGCCCGTTAGTTAAGGCGAGGCCACTGCAGGTCTCTGTGCGACCTAGCCGAATGGGAGCCCACCTCGGATGACGGGCCTTCACTTGCGATCCCTCTTCGCTCCCGTTTATTAACGCCCCGTGACGCTCCAGGTCACATTTGAGACCGGCAAAGCACATCGGCGCAAGAGCTCCATAGATGTACTCCACGTCGCGATGCCCCTTTTCCACAAGACCACTCAGGAGACCGAATGCATAGTCCACAAGTTCCTCGAGAGCCAGAAGCACACCGAAGAGGCCATTGAGGCCGAAGACCCCCGGAAGGCCAAGCATAAGCCTCCCCCGTCATCGTCGCACTACAACTACGAAGGCGCGCACGGAGACAGCCTCGCCACCGTACAAGAGAAACCCGGTGATGCGTCGAAAACATCGAATACACCTGGTCCGAGCGGCGCTGACGGCACCGCCGACCCTGGGAACCCTGACCTCGGTGCCGTGGGCCAGCCCGACGAACAGGCGTGGAAGCGCGAGATGCTGCACTCGATCATCTCCTGCAGCGACGTCGAGGCGCGCGACGCCCCTACCAAGAGCGCGCAGGAAGCGCTGCAGAGCCGCCTCCTCACCAAGAAGCAGCTGAGCGACATGGCGTGGGGGGTTCGCGAGCTTAGCCGCCGGCTGAGTAGTATCCGTCTCAAGCCCAAAGTGCGGTCCCTCTTCATCCTCACGAAGATCTATGACGGTGACCTGGTCCCGCGCACGAGGAAGGTTGTGCAGTGGCTACTCTCACCCGAGCGGGAGCGGAGGTTCACGGTCTACGTCGAGGACAGGCTGAAGGATGACAGGGTGTTCGACGTCGATGGTCTGATAAGTGGCGCGTCGGAAGAGTACGCTGCTAAGAACGGTGTGGAACTGAGTGCTGCTCGTGATAAGGTCTCGAAGCAGCTTCGGTACTGGGACGCGGAGCTGTGCCGCTCGAAGCCGCACAGCTTCGACTTTATCGTCACGCTGGGCGGCGACGGCACCGTCTTGTACGCCAGCTGGCTGTTCCAGGGCATAGTGCCCCCCGTGATCAGCTTCTCACTGGGCAGCCTGGGCTTCCTGACCAAGTTCGACTTCTCCGAGTTTGACTCCACACTCACTGCGGCGTTCTTGCAGGGGGTGACAGTTAGCTTGAGGTTGAGGTTTGAGGGGACGGTCATGCGAAGTGTGAGGAAGTCGAGGGCGGGGAGAGGAGGCGACGGGGAGACGGTAAAGGATGTACAGGGGGGGAGGGATCTCGTAGAAGAGCTTATAGGGGAGGAGATGGGTGATGAGAGGACGCATAGGCCTGATGGGACATACCACGTCCTCAACGAGATTGTCGTCGACAGGGGCCCCAACCCAAGTAAGCCGACCGACCATGCCCACCCTCCCCTTTTAACTCCCAGTTCTAACACGTCACAGCCCTCTCAAACATGGAACTCTTCGGCGACGACGAGCACCTAACCTCTATCCTCGCCGATGGCATCTGTGTCTCCACCCCTACCGGTTCAACGGCCTACAACCTCGCGGCGGGCGGCTCCCTCTGCCACCCGGAGAACCCCATCATGCTCGTGACGGCCATAGCGCCGCACACGCTCTCCTTCCGCCCCATCATCCTGCCCGACACCATCGTTCTGCGCGCCGGCGTGCCCTATGACTCGCGGACTTCGTCCTGGGCGAGCTTCGACGGGCGGGAGAGGGTGGAGCTGCATCCGGGGGACTACGTCACTATAAGCGCGAGTCGGTACCCGTTTGCGAGCGTGCAGTCCGGCGGCCGGAGGAGCGAGGACTGGGTGGGGAGCATCTGTGGGAAGCTGGGGTGGAATAGGAGGCAGAAGCAGAGGGGAGGTTTCAAGGAGTGGGAGAAGAAGTGAGACTACTGTATTTGTAAGTGTACGTCTGGTACCTAGGCACTTTCCTCCTGGGGCGGATGAGTGTGGGATACATCGTGGCACCGGGTTATACGGAGTTGAGCTGAGCATAAGGTACGGAAATATGAGAGAAAGGAGTATTCAGAGGTCGTTATTCAGGATATAGGAAATCCAGCACACATGTGTATATCTTCATAAAATTCATGACCAAATCCACCCAGCTTGGCTCTCCCACTTCTTTCTTCGCTCATTCAATCCTTCCTCCAACAATACTCGCATTATTGTCCTTCAGCCTCGGCTTCCGCTTCCGCTTTCTCCTCTGCCTTCCGCTGCGAGTCAAGCACGGCCTGAAGCTCGGGCGGAGCCTTGAACCCGGCGTGGTCAGCGTGCCTCTTGTAGAAGTAGCTATCGGGCTTGGGCGCGAGTTCGGCGGGAAGTTCCTCGAGGACACACTCTAGGATGCCATCGACGGACTTCTTCTTGGACGAGTCGCGGTGCCAGATGGTGATGTTGTGCGAGTTGAAGCGAACCGATAGGCCGACTCCGCAGAGCTGGTCGCCTAAGCCCCAGCCTTCGTTAGAACCCAGCTCTTCAAGAGACACCGAAGGTCTTGCACGTACCACTTTCAAGAGCGCTCTCAAACTTCTCACCGATGGCTAAGAGCTGTATCCGGGTCCATACGTCGGGCCCCATAGCCTTGGGCACGCGGAAGGTCCAGCTGCCACCGAGTATGTTCCGGCGGTCTTCCCACACAGGGCGGAAGCCCTGCTTGAAAAGGTAGATAGACTCGCGCATGCGGATCTGGTCCACAGGGGTGTTGTTATTGTAGCGCCAGAAGTCCTGCACCGACTCGATCTGCGTGCCTAGCTGCTCGAGCTGGACATGGTATTCCTGGTCGTCCTTCTTGTCCTTATTTTGACTGCGCGGGCACGACCCTCATTAGGTCGCTGCTAAACTAAAGGGAAGCGGACTTAAACAGGGGAGGCAGCGCATACCGATCAAAATAGACGTTCCAGATATGCTGCGTTGGTAGCGGCCTCATAGTCTTGAGGAAGTTGCGCTTCGCATCATCGCGTTTCTCGGCGGGCGACGAGACCGAATCGGCGTCGGTGCTCTGCGAGAGACCTGACAAGCCGCGTGTGAAGAGCGTGGGCCGGGCAGCCATGGTCGCGACCGGCTATATGGGTATTGAAGAAGGAGGACAAATGCGGCTTGTGGAAGTGGTCGAGTGTCTCGCCGACGAGATGCAGGTGTGGTGGGATCACAGGTGCAGGTGCAGCTCGACCTGGCTTGTCCTTCGACTGTACTTTCTAGGCTGCCTGCGGCTCGGGAAGCTTGCGACGTTGAGCCGAGTAGAAGATGGTATAATGAACACAAAGAAAGGACTAGGAGGAGCTGCACGCGGTTTGACGCTCCTGTTGGTCACTGCGAGCCTTGGCCGCACAGGGCGCTGCTGGAGTGGGGCGGGGAACGAGGGATTGCGGGGACATAGAAAGGGGCCGTATGCTTGACAGGTACCCGCGCGAAGGTGGGGGGCCCTGCGTGTTTCAAACCTGGGTTCTTCTGAAAAGCACTGACGAGGGTTCAGCTGCAGATGGTTGAAGGTATTACCGAGATTGAGTGGTGAGACAGGATTTAACCCGGACGTCCCAAAAAAGCAGTCTCATCAGAGAGAGCACACCTTTGAGTCGTCGTCCCCGATGTGGCGGAATGCACCTCCGCGGTGAATGAAGGCTGAGCATCCAGCAGCTTGGCCATGTCGTCTTGGCCCAGATGAAGCGCAGAAACCTGAAACGGATTGAAGACGGCTCCACATTTGTTGGCGCGACAGCTTGCCGCCAATCGCCCCTGTCACCAATCCGGCGCTAAGAGACAACGTCAGCCGGCGGACCAGCGTCGGCCAATGGACGGGATGGCCCGCGTGAAGATGGGATAGCTGTTTGGGTCATTGATCGATATTAATAGAACTCGTGGTGTCTTCCTTTCGCTGGACCTGGATGCACCCCAAAGAGTGTGCCATGCTGCTGGAGCTGTGGTGTCTTCCTTCATGGAACCGTGCCCAGTGCTGTCGCTCCATGGATCCGAGACCTCGGGGCTGGGCGCAGTCAAGAACAACCGGGTTGCCGACAAAAGCAGCGTAAGTCCGATGACGCACGAGGTTGGCCCGTGACGGCATGTTTGAAGGAAATTTGCCCAAGGCAATTATTCAGGTAACAAGTCTGGGCCGTCCCTCGAATAGTTGGTGCTGGTTCTGTTGCCCGCCCTCTGAGAGCTCCTTCCAACACGGGTGTCCACTTCACAAACCTTTGTTCCCGAGGGCTGTGGACATGAGCGTGCAGGTTCCACTTCCACAGCGGCCACCAAGGTCGTTACTGACAGCAGATGCCAGCACCTGACAACAATCACAAGGTACCGCCCTTCTCATTTTTGCCATCTTCACCTGTCGAAGTCGATATTGCCTGGGATCAAGAGCGTGAAACCGGCCAGGGGGTTTTCAATACAAATTCATATTTCTCATTTACTTTACGAGCACGGACACTTGATGGTAAAGAAAGGCAAGGGCAGGGCTCCGCCCCCTAAGGATGCCTCGCCTGCCCCGAACTCCTCTAAGACCGGCAAGGGCAAGAAGGGCGCCGAGCCACAAGAGTCCCCGGATCCGGGCATTCTAGCACCTCCCAAGCCCACGGCGAAGCAGATCATCGGCGGCTCGTCATGGACAGGGAAGCTCCCCGTCAACCTCTTCAACGAGCTCTGCCAGAAGCAGAAGTGGAACCAACCCGTATACGACATGAAGAAGACCCCCGACGGCTTCATGTGCTGGGTCACCATCAGCTCAAGGGACCCTAAGACCCAGGAAGTTACGAAGTTGGAGCCTTTTAAGATTCCTGCCTCGCACAAGCACCTCCTGTGCAAGCCGACCCCGCTGGAGGCGAGGAATTACGCTGCCACCTATGCGCTTTTTAGGGTCTGCAGCATGCAGAATAGGCACCAGGTCCTCCCACCAGACTTTAAGGTGCTATGGAAGGATTTCCAAGCGCTGAAGGCTCAGGACGTGAAGGACGGTAAGGAGTGGATGTACAGCGCTGACCCATTCAAGACGCACAGAGAGAGAGAGGAGGCCAAAGCTGCGGCCGAGAAGAAGAGGCAGGAGGCCAAGGCCGCCTCTGAGAAGGCCAAGAATATGCCAGGCGCGTCGGGTCTCGTCATGCGAGGTAATGCCGCCGAAGCTTCAGGAGGGAAGAGCTATAATCCTATGAAGGGGTGGATGAACGCGCCTAAGATCGAGATGGGGAAGAAGGCGAGGACCCAGCTTGAGAGCCTTCTCCGGCGCAGCTCAACATGGAACCCATATGGAGTGGAGATTCCCGCCGACCAGAGGAAGAAGATTGTTGATGAGCTGAGCAAGATCGGCTTCCGGCCTAGTCATGTGGAGGAGGCAACATCCTACTGCAAGGATAAAGAGGAGACCCTGGAGTGGCTACTCATCCACGTTCCTGAAGACGACTTGCCGTCCTGGGCCCTACCAGAGAGCTACACAGCCGGTGTTAGTGTCGGAGCTACCGATCTCAAGAGGGAGGGTGCTATCAAGCGCCTTGCGCAGTCTGGGTACTCCGCGGAGCTATGCACCCGAGTTTATGACGATTCCGGAGCCGATGAGGGCAAGGCGGCCGAAATCCTGCAGCGGATTCTCCTCGGAAGGGCAGACGAGTTACAGGATACCGCACCGAACGCCGAGGAAGATTTATTTTATGGCACTCCTGAAGAAAATTGGGAAGAGGAGATCGCGAGCCTCGAGTCGGTCTTCGCCGAGAACTTTACCCGCGAGTCGGCGAACCTCGTCCAGGTCCGCCTCGAAGACCTCTCAGACCCTCACAGCAAGAAGGGTGTCAAGGCCGCCGTGCAGATCAGGAAGTCGCCCAACTATCCATCGCAACTGCTGGTTGGTATTGTTGCCAACCTTCCCTCATACATTAAACTAGCCATCCTTCGAAATACGCTTGAGTACATCGAGGAATCGCTGAAAGGCGAACCGATGAAGATGTACTTTGTCGTCGACTGGGTGCAGCACAACGCTCAGGACATTATACAAAACCCTGGAAAGCTTTTGGATATCTCCTCAGTTGCTTCAGCCGCATCTGAATCCCGGCCTGCTAGTGCGAAGCCGGCTCGCGGTTCCCGGAGGACAGCGCCGAAGCCGAAACCCATCAAGTGGACGCCAGATGCGGCGTCTAGATCGGAATGGCTGCGGAGACAGGAGACACCCGCGTGGAAAGAGATGATAGCGGCTCGCCAGAAGCTTCCCGCGTGGAGGGTCAAGGATGCTATTGTCAAAACCGTGGCGGAGAACCACGTCACCATCATAAGCGGAGAGACAGGCTCCGGAAAGTCGACGCAGTCGGTGCAGTTCATTCTCGATGACCTGTACGGAAAGGGGCTCGGGAAGTGCGTTAACATGCTGGTGACTCAACCCCGGCGTATTTCGGCCCTTGGGCTGGCGGATCGCGTGTCAGACGAACGATGCTCCAAGGTAGGAGACGAAGTAGGATACGCCATCCGGGGAGAGTCTCGCCGAGGGCCGCAGACGCATATTACGTTCGTGACTACTGGTGTGCTCCTACGCCGGCTACAAGTATCTGGAGGGCGCATCGAAGACGTTGTCGCGTCCCTTGCGGACGTGAGCCACGTTGTCATCGACGAGGTCCACGAGCGCAGTCTCGACACGGACTTCCTGCTCACGATTATCAGGGAGGTGATGAAGTCCCGGAAGGGTGCTCTGAAACTGGTTCTGATGAGTGCGACGCTTGATGCTGCTTCGTTTAAGAACTATTTTGCTACGGAGGGTCTGAGCGTCGGCACGGTCGAAATTGAAGGGCGGACTTTCCCGGTAGAGGATTACTACCTCGACGACATCGTTCACTTTACCGGTTTCCGACCCGAAGGATATGAGCAGTTCAGTGGCGGGGTTCAGGGAGATCCTATGGGGAAAATGATCCAAAAGCTAGGCTACAGGATAAACTACGACCTGATCGTGGAAACGGCCCGCTCTATTGATACCGAGCTCTCCGCCGCTAAGAAGGCCGGCGGAATCCTCGTCTTCCTTCCCGGCGTGGCCGAGATCAACCAAGCATGCAACGCCTTGAGATCCATCGCCTCACTCCATGTACTCCCCTTACATGCCTCCCTCGAGACACGCGAACAAAAGCGCGTTTTCTCCCGGCCGCCCGCGGGAAAGCGCAAGGTCGTTGTCGCCACCAACGTCGCCGAAACTTCTATTACAATCGATGATATCGTCGCTGTCATCGACAGCGGCAAGGTCAAGGAGACAACCTTCGACCCGGCCAACAACATGCGCAAGCTGGAGGAGAACTGGGCATCACGAGCTGCCTGCAAGCAGCGGCGTGGCCGTGCCGGTCGTGTGCAGGAGGGCAAATGCTACAAGCTCTTCACGCGAAACCTCGAGGCGCAGATGGCGGAGCGACCCGAGCCCGAGATTCGTCGCGTGCCCCTTGAGCAGATGTGTCTTTCCGTACGTGCCATGGGCCTCCGCGACGTGGCGACGTTCCTGTCCCGCTCTCCTTCGCCTCCAGAGGCTAGGGCAGTCGACGGGGCTATCAAGCTGCTTCGTCGCATGGGCGCAATGGACGGCGACGAGCTGACGGCACTGGGCTCCCAGCTGTCCATGATCCCCGCGGACCTCCGCTGCGGAAAGCTGATGGTATACGGGAGCATCTTCGGGTGCCTAGAAGACTGCGTCACCATCGCCTCCATCCTAAGCACGCGCAGCCCCTTCGTATCTCCCGCTGAAAAGCGCGAGGCGGCGCGGGAGGCGAGGGCCCGCTTCTCGCGTGGCGAGGGCGACCTCCTCACGGACCTCAACGCCGTGCAACAGTGGATGGATTCGCGGGGCCAAATGCCCCCAAGACAGGTGCGCGCCTGGTGCGACGATAACTTCCTCTCCTTCCAGACCCTCTCGGATATCGCCTCCACGCGCACACAATACTATGACGCCCTCCGCGAGGCTGGCATCCCCACCACCAAGCCCTCCACCTCCACGCCGCAGCTCCTTCGCGCCGTGACGGCCGCCTCCTTCACCCCGCAGATTGCCCGCATCCAGTTCCCGGATAAGAAGTTCGCGTCGTCGCTTAGTGGCGCCGTGGAGCTCGACCCGGAGGCGAGGATGATCAAGTACTTCGCACAGGACCACGGCCGGGTGTTTGTGCATCCAGGGAGCACGCTATTCGGGAGCCAGGGGTTTCCAGGCCTGGGTGGCAGGGTTGGGTTTGTTTCCTACTTTAGTATGGTGGCGACAAGTAAGGTTTTCATACGGGACTTGACGCGTAAGTTTTTATTATTATTATTTTTTTCAATACGCCATCTCCCTAAGTATCAACCGCTGACGCGCTGCGAGTCCAGCATTTAATACATATACCCTTCTTCTCTTCGCCGGCTCTATTACCCCGGATACCCTGGGCCGCGGCCTCCTCGTCGACGACTGGCTCCGCCTTCGCGGCTGGGCCCGCATTGGCGTGCTGGTCTCTCGGCTAAGGCGACTCTTGGACGATGTGGTGGCACGCGCGGTGGACACTGGAGATGGGGCGGTAAGCGGGGGCGTGTCCGCCCAGGAGGTGATAGACGTTGTGGAGAGGCTGGTTGAGTTTGATGGGCTGGATGCATAGTTTGACGGGGAGTTTGGGTAGATTAGACGGTCTGGCCGCTTTGGATTAAAATAACTAGATCCAACTGCTGAGCATAGAACGATCCGCTCCCTTTTACCGGTGACATTCGAAGACTAACGCCCGCGTTTGTACCTCTCAATCCTATGTCGACACATGTCTAATTGCGCAAGATGAAGCTCCTTATTCGTGTTTTTGGTCCCGTGCTCCTTTTCCCCCGGGGGGAGGGGGGGTATATGAATGACTCGAACCAACCGAGTACTCCAAGTGGAAAGAAATGAAGGAAGAATAAATACCCGATGCCTCATATCTCGCATTCTCCTTACCATGCAATACTCGTCTCCCGGGCCCTCGCATCCGGCGAAGCCCCCGTAATCCCCCTCGTACCCACCGACAACCTCGCGAACCTCGACCGCAGGTCAAAATCTACGGAATAGACCATGACACGCCTATCGGCCGGCACATGTCTTACAGTGCCCGACTCCGGTGATGGCGCCTCCTCATCTGGCAGCGGCTCCTCCTCGATGGAGGCAACCCACTCGCCAATCAGCCCGCTAAGCTGGCTGTCCCACATCCCCTCCCTCCGAGAGCTGCTCCGCAGTAGCTGTATCGCGCGGCGGCGGATGACCGGGTCGCGGCACTTCGTCGCGACGACGTATAGGGGTGGGACGATCCCCAAATCCGCGCTGAAGCTTGGCTTGACGTGGAACGCTCGGAAATGCTCACTCGCCCCCATAAAGTCCGTAGCCAGCGTCCGGTGTACACAGCGCGACGGATCGGGACACCGCTTCGCCGCAGCCCTCCTCTCCTCGTCCCCAACAACTTCTGTCGCAAGCTCCACAATCAGCGCGAACTGCGGCCCGAAGGCATCGAACGCCGCTTCGCTGTCGTGGAAGGTCATGAGGAAGAGCAGCTGCCCCATGACCTGGAACATCTTGAGCACCGCGATACCGGCCTTTTCTTGCGCCGAGACGTTCGGGCCGAAGCGGTTGTCGAGGATGTGCGCGAAGGCGGAGGACCAGGCGTCCAGCCGGGCCTGAAAGCCGGCGCCGTACTGCTTCAGAGCGCGCGGAAGTATGCCCATGGGCCCGTCGCCCGATGATCGCGCGAAGAGCGTCTCAGTAAAGCGGAGCATCGTCTCGCAGAGGGCGTCCCACGCGAGCCGCGCCTCGAGGAGAGTACCGAAGCGCACGGGTATCACAGGCTGGGGGGGACCGGGAGGAGGGGACGCGGGCGGGGAGGCGTAGGAGGGGGTCTGCGGCGTGAGGCGGATGACGTACGGCTGTGGGAAGTGGAAGGCCATGTCGTACGACTTGGCTTGGATGGCGAGGCGAGTGAACATCTGCACGAGCTCGTCCTCGACGGGTCCGGGGTTGCCGGGCCGCCTCTCGGCGCGCACCTGGTCCAGCAGGCGTAGGCCATTCTGGATCTGGTAGATGGCCTGGCGGTGGTCGCCGACGAAGGAGTCGAAGCAGGCGAGCAGCACGCTCGCCATCAGGAGGATGCGGTGGGAGCGCTGGTTCTGTGAGCTGAGGGCCACGACGGATTTGATGGCCTCGGAGTACTGCCGCACAGCTACCTGCCAATGGTGCACGGCCAAGTTCGGGGTCTCCACCACCGACGACGCCTCGGAAGGTGAGCTCGGCGGGGAGGCGCTGGACTGCTCCAGCGTCTTGTACAGCGCGCCGAGTGCGATGACGGCATGCCGGATGGCGTCCTCATAGTGGCACTCGCGGAGCACGGTCTGCGTCCAGAAGACGGAGTCAAAGAAGCCCGAGAGCTCCCGGGCCGTGTGCGTCCGGAAGAGCTGGAAGTAGAGGCCGTCCTGCCCCCGTAATATGAGGTTCGAGGCGGGGCGGTGGAGGGATAGGATGTCCTGGCGCACAATCTCCTCGTCGGCGTGCTCAGCCGACTGTGACTTGCGCCCGTTGCTTCTCCTCGCGGCTAGCTTGGTGGCGCGGCGTGAGGGGAGGTGTACGGATGGAATAGGCGGGCGAGCCCCCGGCAGAGATCCGTTTTGAGGGGCGGCGGCGAGGATGGGCTTCGGAGCTATGGTCACGGCCTCATGAGGCAATGAGCTCCGAGGTGGAGCGGGATACCCCGGGCACTCTTTCCTCGACTTCTCGCATTGGGTGCATCCCGGGCGCCTCTCATCGCACTTTATCCTGCGGGCTCTAGTAGCAGCTCAGCGACAGAGTTCAACCTACAATTGGGGAATTCACACGTGGAGTGGGTGTTTGGGAAAAAGGGGGGGAAGGAGAAGAGGGGGGGGGGGGGCTGGCATACTTGCAGCTGTTGCAACCGGTCTTCACCTTGGGCTTGCTGGTCCTGTTGCGCTTCGGCTTCTCTTGCGGGCTTGGTGAGGTGGAAGGGAGCGAGGACGGCGTGGGCGGGGCGCCGTTCGGGGTTAGGATTGGGTGTGATTGAGACGCGGAGCCCATGGCGTGGGTGTTCATGTGCGGAAGGAAGACGGATCCGGGGTCAAGCCCCATGGGTAGTTTTGAGACGCAGATTCAGTCTCTGGGCGGACGGAATGCGCCAGCAAGGCGCTGTGGTGCAGCTGTCCTGCTATTGTCAATGGCGTCCCGGGTTAAGCGCTGCGGGTGTTGGACGGAATTATAGAGACGGCGATGGCGTAAGGGCCTACTGAGTGGGCGCGTGAGTGAGCGTGCTGGTGGATGTCGTCGAGAGTGAACAACGCGTGGGAGAGCTTTCACGACCTAGAGGCGCATGATCGGGGATCTGTGAGTAAGGATCGCCTTGTGGGGCCCGCAAGATCGACAGGCGGCCTGCTGTTCCGGGAGGGTTTTTGGGGGCGGGAGGGGAGCCGAGGAAAGCAGCGCAGACTTTGAACCCACCATTAACAGTGTTTAAGACGCCGAAGCAGTGCCCGCCTTGGCTCCCAGGCGGCGCAGGCTGGGCAAGATTCGATCTTTTCCGCTAGTCGTTTTTGGACCGTCAGTTCGTGCGCCAGGATAGGAGGTCGGAAGTCGTGACCCGGGCGGGGAGGGTAAGAGCAGCGCAGATGCAAGGGGCAGCTGGGAAAGTCTTGGCAATGTGCTGTGAGCGAGAGTGGAGGAGCTACTCGCTACCGATAGAAGCACCTCGCTACCGCGATAGCCTGAAATCACCGCCCTCTCCAGCCTCCACAGAATAATCCTGCTTCTAGACGCTGTCCACAAACCTACCCTTGACAACTGTGTGATAGAAGTCTGCAATTGAGGTAAGACCCGACCGAGAGTCGCTCCGAGAGTGCTATCGGGAGGGTAACCGGACGGTTCCTCCCTAGCGCAATGCCTAGCCGATAAAAGTGGATAGTGGCAGCTGAGGCGTCGAGTTGCTCGCGGTAGCGCCGTGGACCCCGTGCTGTGAGCACGCGTGTGCCGTGGGATGCAACCCTTGTTCAGGGTAGCCGGGGTTCCATGTGGCCCCGATTGGCCGCGGGCTCAGGGTCTGGGAATGCTGCGCGAACAGGGGGCGGGCTTCAGTGGGAGGCTCGGGACCGACAGCTCAAGCGAGGCCGTGTCGTTGAGGGTAATCTTGATCGTATTAATAGCCGATGTTGATGTCGCGAACCCTGTAGTAAAGAGCATTCCGCAGGTTCGTGCACGGATTCGGGGCAACGGACGCGAAGTGGACGGAGCCGGCACTTATCGAGCTTGGCGCGAGCTGGGGGGCCCACGGAGAGGCGAGCCAGGACGTCGTTTAGCTTACTTACTTAGGACGAAGGATTCGGCAGCTCTCGATAAAGGGGGATATATACGCGGACAACCCTACGCGACTGACATAAATAACGAGGTCCAGGACAAGGGGGAATTATCGCTGAGCAAAAAAGATATTGTGCACCACCAAAAATGCGGGGGCCCAACCCGCTCTTAATATCCGCCCCAAGACCCCGCGCAACACAAACCGACCGACTTCAACTATGCGACCGCTCTGTCTTGTCCGTACCACCTCTCCTTTCTCACGCCCCCTTTCCCGACCAACGTTGCAGGTCCATGTCCCACAAGCGTCACCACCGCCCACGCCAGGACAGGCCCCCCCCTCCGACGTTACTTACATGCGTCATGCGCCCGAGGTATCTCTGCCTCCCGCGTATGATGGGGATTGAGGTCCTGCGCCTATCCTAGCGCGGCGGCCACCCCCCCCTTTTTTTGCCCCTTCTTCAATCTGTCCCTGTCGCCAGCCGTCTGGTAACTTGTTCCTATTGTCCATTTCCATCCCTCTCTTCTCTCGGATCTCTATCCCGATGAAATCATTTGCTCCTTTGAGGTGGTGGGCTCGGCAGGGGCCAAGCTGCGGATAAGCCGGTCGTGGCGCCGGGGGCCTTCAGGGGCTGGTTGTAAGGGGGCTGTGCTGTTGCCCTCTGGGGAAAGCTCCCTGCGCGATGTAGTCGTCGCTTACACGGTCCGAAATGGGTTCCAGGCGCGATTGGGCGCCTTATAGGTCGAGCCCGCTGATGAGACGGTGGAGTCGCCCCCTTCTTGCTTCAAACAGGACTGGCTGGCCCAAGGGGACCCATCCGGACAGCCAGACCTGTGGGATTTTTTTTTTTTTTTTTTGGAGGGGTATCTGGGGGGTTGGGGGGGAGGAGAGCTCCTGGCGCTGCGCCGCCGAAAACATCTGGAAGCAGCATTTCCTTTTCTGGGCCTTTCCCCGATGCACCACACCGTCGTTAATATGGACATGCCGACGGCGTGCGACACGGCCGGGCGCCCCCCCCCGGGCAGAAGATCCATCATGATACGATTGCGGTGTAGAACGACGATCCCGTCAGCAGCGCACCAAGCCAGAATACGTCCAGCACGTGCGTGTACGAAGTCAGAACACCGATCTGTCAGCGATGACATATCCTTGGGGAAGACTGGCCGCTGCAGCTATCGCGAGATGGGATGCCTCCCTGGCCAGGTTTTTCTCGCACCCTGCCTCTTTCTCGGGGTGAATCACAAGGGGGAGGTCTCGGGTAGCACCAAGACAGTCTGAAGTCAACATTGTCCTTCCCCATGACTTTCTCCCCACAACTTATGCTGAGACCCCGGTTCGCAAACGAGGGGTCGCGGTCCCGTTTGTTTCCCCAGATGCCTTGCCGTGCCCGGGTTCCTTGAAAACGTCGCGACATTGGGGAACGGCTGGTGACCCGCAGGAGCGGGCGGATGTTGGATGGATCCCGCAGTCTTGGCTCTCCTCTCCCTTGGGTTCAACGCCGCCAAACCCAAAGACTCGGTGTCCTATTTGATCCTTCCATCCTACCGTACCAATCGTTCAGCCTTAAGCAAGGCGCATGGAGATCCACACCCGGACTCTTCCGCTCATTTGTCAAAACATCCTCAAGCCCAAACCCCTGTCGTCCCAGGAATCATTATAATCTGACGCGCAGACGGGATCCTTCACCCACCAATTCAGCCCTACGGCGAGCCATCCCTGCGTCCCGCCCTGCTGATTCGCCCGCATCGGCCCCCACCTAGCAGGCCCCGGAATCGCCGCTGCAATGGTGCTGCGGGCGGCATCACCCTCCCAGGCTGGCACACTGCGACGCGGGTTTATGGTTCGATGAGAGTTCAGCCCTGGAACATTAGCGCAATTTCGCTTGCACTCGATACCGGGTAAAGACGTGCCCCCCTTTTTCGCGGCTAGAACTCGGACTCGGAGCCGTAATTAAGCTGCCGTCTCGGACTCGGTTCTACCAGCCGGCAGATCGTTGCGGGCGCATGGACACCGTTGCCTTCTGGTTCGGCCCTACGACTTGCAGAAGCAGCGAGATTGATAATACGCTCCGCAACTCCGCCAACAGCCTAGACATTACCCTCTTCCTGCACAAGAGTCATGGCGCGCCCCACGGCAACAGCGATACTCGAGAGCATCTCGGCATCAAGAACACATCCTATACCCCGACAAAAGTGCCACCACCGTCAAAGCTCCCTGCGTCATCCCCACCGCCTTGCAACACATAAGCCTATTACAAAACGTGGCAAACTGTCCATCCTTGGGGGCCAAATTGAAGAGCACATCTCCTGCAAGCCACGCGCAGCCGCCCACCCATCAAAACACCTTCCCCCAGGTGGCTTGCATGCTTCTAGAGCCTGAGATAGAGCCCCTTCCCAATGTGCTTTCCCTCTCCCACGGGAGCTGCCCATTTCCGACCTCTCTGGCGCGGCACGAAATGACGGGGTTGGGATGGGGTAAAGACCGGGAGGTGGCAGCGAGTCTGGCCGAATATGATGCCGTGCAACTCTGTCATGGAGGCGGGTTGGCTGGTTTGCGGGCCGCCGTGACACGCGAGTGGGTGATGGCGGCGAGAGTACGGGTCACGGGAGACGAGATCTGGTTTCAGGGAGCTGTTCCCTCCGACTGTGCGTCTTCGTGTCGGTGGGAGCTCAATCTGCTTCGGAGGGGATGCCGCTGTAGATCGCCTGCGGTGATGATTCCCTGGTGCCATCCATTGTAGCGTAGCTTGTAAACTTATAAACCCAAGCTATAAGAGTAACCGCGTTTAGTGGAGTCCATCGACCGGGATAACCCGATCGTGGAATATCTAAGTGCAATGTGAGAGAGCTCTTCCGGCGACGGGCTTTATTTGCATGGAATGTCATTTGGTCATATCGGATGTAGCCAGCTGTTGACAGATGATACATGCTAACAGCTCTTATCTTATCGCCGCCCCAGAAAATTTCCATGACGTCCCAGTTGACGGTTGACGAGGTCACGGAGCATCTAACTTGTGTCGCTCCTACCGAACTCTCACGAACCCTCGCCCGTCCTTTCGCTTTGGAGCATCCATTAATATATATACCAAACTACACATCGACGCCGCGTCTCTGAGCAGGAACTGCCGCCGGGAAATCCACCTTTGACCACATCACAAATTCAACCTCGATTCGCTCCAACTGCCGCAATGACGGACCAACCCGAGGGCTCCGGCCCCAAAAACCCCCCCCTAATAAACTACACCTGGATGGCCATCGCCGTCGTCGCCCCTATCGCGATGATAATGCCCCCGCGCCGCATGGACGCCCGCTTCTTCATCCTCTCCGGCGCCTTCTCTCTCTCAACTGACCAGCTCCTGCGGGAGTACACCGGCGAAGGTATCTACTCGCGCTGGGCTAACCGCATGAGCAAGCTCGCCCCTTCTGCGCTGCCCGAGCGTGCGCAAGAGACGCAGAGGCGGCTGAGGGAGGAGCGAGCTCGGGCTGAGGCGGCGCTGTCGGAAGAGGAGAGGAAGGCGTTGGAGGAGAAAAGGAAGCCTGGGGGTCTGAGGGGGTTGTTTATGGCGGATGAGGGGGAGGGGTGGAAGGAGAAGAGGCTGCAGGCGCATCAGAAGAAGCTGGAGGAGGGTAAGGGGATCTCCGATTTGATTAAGGACCATGTGTCGGAAGCGTTTGGGAAGGGTGAGGGGAGCGATGAGGATGAGAAGAAGAAATGAGAGTGCACGACGAGACGGGAAGTGGCGGGGCCACGGCTTGAGAGGGCGTGCTGTTAGAGGCTGGCACGTTGGAAAGCTCCTCGAAAGCGCTCTGTATAATTTCACAGAAGTGGAAGTGTATAGTATTGTATGAACAGCTGATGACAATTCGGCGGGTACCACGTCGGGAGTGAGTTCCTTACAACATCTGGTGTCACATCTCTTAGGTATTCGACTGGTATGCCGACGTTTAGACATGCGCCCCTTTTGCGTTTCATCCATGTCCGCTAGCACTACGGAGTGCGAGCGGTATCACCAAACTATTCCTGTGCTCCGTCTCTTGACCACGGGGCTGTCTCCAACATCGTAGCAAGGGGAAACTTGTAAATTCCATAAGTATAGTTGAATAAATTTCTTAACAGAACCATCTCGTAGTTGTGTGGTGTAGTGATTATCATGAAAGGATAGTATATGCCAGATTACAGGTCTCCTGAGGTGAAAATGAAACATGTAGTACAAGCGGTTGAAGAGTCCGCCCTTGGCACGCGAAGAATCACGCACAAGATTATATCTATTCTAGATATATCTGTGAGTTCTGACTATAAAAAGAGATCAGGCTTCTTGAAACTGTCGACGGAATGTGTAATACTGAACTCGTCCGCGCATCGGGTATCTCCATAGCGCAACCCCCAACTTACTACGAGCCGGGACCGCCTGCATCGCTGCTCGCCGGCCTCCTCCAGGGCGACACTCAGAAGTTTGAGTATTATCAACATATAACGATGGAAATCCAGAATCAACGGCGATAACTATCACTTTCCAGGACGTCATTGTTTACTAAACCATTCTGATGCTACACCTGAGACGAACTTTATCCTATTAGTTGGTGTGTGGCTGTGCTATAGGAGGGGTTCGTGGGTGAGTGGCTCAAGGGTGGCTGAGCGTTAGCGTCTGCGTGGGTGCCGCAATCCAAGGTGGTGGACCCAGCATTGTGTGGCTGGATGACGTGGATGCTCCTCATACGGGAAAGGGCAGCGGGGGGTCCGTTATATCATGTGGTTCCCGGTGTGAAGAGCGGAACACCGCTGCGCGAGTGACACCATGCAGACAGCCCGACACGAGGCTCTGTGATATCGAGCAAGAACCGTAAGCGAAAGGAGCCAGGATTGATGTTTCCAGGCATCGGTCGAACATCATTACCTCAATAGGTGGGCTCGTCAGTGATGACTTTCCAGGTTTCTCATTGAGACCAGCAGCAGGCCACTCAATCCCGTCGGCGGCTCTGCCAATCGTCATCGCCGTGGGAGGGGCCGCTGTGGGGTCACTGGGCTGGGAAAGCCGGTGCAGGAGACAAACACTGCACGTCCATGATCGTCCATCTGGTCCACACATTTCTCGTAACCGGCTGATCGGTCCTCCGGGGGAGAAATTTGGTGGAAGCATGGGCAACGTAGATCACTCATGACAGGAGACCAAATTGCACCTCGTTTGAAGGAATGAAGTGAAAGAGGAAACGATCAGAGAGTGGAGAGGAAAGCTCGACTCAGAATACAAGCGTCTCAGACTGTCTGTCATCGTCAGGCTAGTGGTTTGGGTGGGTCCCTTTTCGAGGAAGTGCAGATGTGAGACGCTTTGCCCTCTGATACTGAAACGTGGTCTGACAAAGCCGTCTGCTTTATGATTCGTCCATTGATATGACGCTCGAAAAAAAAATTCTGTCGGAATGCTTGTCAGTCAAGCTTGGTGTTCGCTCCAACTGTATAAGTATAATTACCAGCCTTCGCGACAAGGGGGAGAGAGAGTCCAACCTTGGAAAGGTTGGAAGATGGATGTGCAGTCCCAGCGGGCATTAAAAATAGAACCTGGCTTGAGGCATAGTATAGTTCACTGTGCTCACTGGCTGTGCCCCGCCTTTGTGCACAGTGCAACTTCAGAGACGCCTCCCGGAGCTGACGACGCCGTGCGCTGCAAAGCCTGCGCTAGCCCCCTGTGCCTGGCCAACCCCTTCCGCGTCTCTTGCACAGCCCATTCAGCTTTGTCATGTAATCACCGCCCCTTATCCTCCAGGTCGGGCCCACGCTTCGAGCCTTACGATCGCCATTTCCCTCTTTTTTTCCACCCAAGACCTCCCTTCCATTTAAAGGCGCGCCGACTTCCGGACGAGCCTGAGACCGAACCATCGTCGATCTCATCCGCCCCGTGCCCTGAACCAGCGGAGCAAAACTTTTGATCACGAACTCGATTCTGTCGGCTCGTGCCGCTGAATACAAGCTCCGTCCGCTGGGTGTTAAGCCTTGCACGGATCCGAGGGAACGGATTTAAAAAAAAAAAAAGTGGTTTTAAACAAAAGAGGTGGAATAACGCGTGGAGAAGAACGAAGGAGATACTTGGCAGTTGAGCACCGTCTCAGTCGGACTGCTCTCGAGTATTCATCTCCGAACAAGCCTGCCGACTAAATCGACACTCGTTTTCGTTCATGTTCCCGAAGCGTTCATTCCTGCGGAATCTGCGTTCTTCAGGACCACTTGACTCTACTTCATACGTGCCGCACGGATATTTGAGGAGACGCATTAGTCTCTCCGTCTTGGCGTGAAGCAGGTGCCATTCTACCCGGCTGCGTACAGCGAATCAACCTCCGGAACAAGGATCGACGCCAAAAGGCTGGACAAGCCCATTCCCCCCTTTCGGGGTCACATTCTTCTCGCAGTCACACCCCCCCGGCGGTTGCCTTCCCGCCTTTTCTTCCCTTAACCATGGCGCACAACGACTACTACTACGGCGCCGGCGACAACAATTACAACAGGCCGCCCGGTTCCTTGGCCGACTATCCCACAACGTCACCGTCGCCCATATCCCACAGCCAGGGGCCCCCTCCTTACAACAGCCCCTCTCCCGTCCAGCGGCCCGCGAACGCCGACCACGCAACTTACGCCTCGCCCTTCGATACTGCGTTCGACGACCATGTTTATCCGATGAACTCGAATTCGAGAAACCCCAGTCCTAGCGTTGGCCCTTATAGCAGTACCCTTAGCCTGTCGCAACCTCAAGACACTGCGTACTACGGGGCCGCCAACCTGTCCCCAGAGCAGAGTAGGCCTTACCCGCCCGAGTCCATCCCCCTACAAGACCGGAACAAGGATGCCGAGATGGGGATGAACGATCACGTCTACGATGCGCCGGGTGCGGCAGCGGCCGCGCACGAAGAGAGGCAGAGGAAGAGGAAAAAGGGGAAGGTTGGACTTGGCCAGCTGGGCATGTTCGGCGCCGACCGCAAGAGGATCCCATGGGTCGTGTATATCTTGACAATCGCCCAAGTGATTGTCTTCATCGTGGAGATTGCACGCAATGGTAAGTTCTGCTGCGGAGACTTTTGAAATGCTGGCAGTGTTGTGGCTGACCTGATGACAGGCGTTCTTACTGGATCCCCCATCATGATCAAACCCCAGTTTAACCCCATGATTGGCCCTTCGCCTTGGGTTCTGATTAACTTGGGCGCTCGGTTTACGCCTTGTATGCACAATGTGGACGAGATACAAGGGTCGGAGATCATCCTCAACTGGCCTTGCCCCAACAGCACAACGGAGGAGGGCGACTGCACGCTCTCAGAGCTCTGCGGCTTCGGCGGTGTCCCCGAGCCCGAGTACAATGGCAACCCGGACCAGTCGCCAGAGCCTAACCAATGGTACCGGCTGATTATTCCCATCTTCATGCACGCGGGTCTCATCCACATCCTGTTCAACATGCTTTTGCAGTTGACGATCGGTAAGGAAATGGAACAGGCAATTGGACCGGTGCGCTTCTTTCTCGTGTACATGAGCGCGGGCATATTCGGCTCCGTTATGGGTGCGAACTACGCGCAGGCAGGAATCCCGTCGACGGGTGCGTCCGGCTCCCTATTTGGCGTCATCGCGCTGGTTCTCCTTGATCTTCTGTATTCATGGCAGGAGCGGAAGAACCCCGTGAAGGACCTTCTTTTCATCGTTCTTGATATTGTCATCTCGCTTGTCCTAGGCTTGTTGCCCTACCTGGACAACTTTGCCCACATTGGCGGCTTCATAATGGGACTCGGCCTGGGTGTGTGCGTCCTACACTCGCCCAACGCGTTGCGACGGAGGCTTGGCACCGAGACGCCCTACACTGCCGTCATGCCAGGCGCCGACCCTGGAGTTGACGAGAGCCCACAGCCGTTCTACAAGAACCCTATGGGATTCTTCAAGGGGCGGAAGCCGCTGTGGTGGGTGTGGTGGGGCATCCGCGCTGGATGCCTTATTGCCGTGGTCATCGCATTCATTGTCCTGCTGAACAACTTCTACGTATACCGTCAGGACTGTGACTGGTGCAAGTACCTCAGCTGTCTTGTAAGTTCGCCCATTAGGCTATCGCCACCTTCCTATTTTCCACTTCGGAACTGACAATATTGTGCAGCCTGTCAGCAACTGGTGTGAACTCGGCGAGCTCACGATTCCGAAAGAGCCGGATAGCAACTGAGGGGAAGAACCACGCGGCTGACTGGATCCTTACACCCAACCATCCTTTCCATTAATTTCACCGAATAACGCGCGGATTTGGTTTTATTCTTGGGTTTTTGTCATTCGAGTTGGGGAGACGGATGGCCGGGCTTACCTCGACTCTTTGCACGGCGACGGCGTTATGGGAAACGAAACAGGCATTGAATTAGGGGACTTCATGATGTAGGATTTGGGGGAGGAGGATGTGTTTTGCACTATACTATCCGACATTTGAGCGAAGAACATAATGTGGATGGTGGAATGAGGTGGCCGCGGAAGGCGCCCTATTGTTCGCAAGATGGACATGGGTTTTATTCGGGTACAGGGGGTTACTTCGCTTGACCCTATTATTGTTGATAGAAACCGAAGGGTTTGAATATAATTATTTTAAAAACACATTGGAGAGAATCAGGAGATGGCCATTCCCAGAAGACGATAGCTGGATACCAGAATGCCATGATCTAAGATTACTTGTTCAAGACGGTCCAGGCTTACTTTGGCATCGTTGATTCCGCGCAGCGTGTCGCAGCGTTCTGTAGTTTCTATGCGCCTACAGTGCCTCTAAACACTGGGAGAAGGCGCTTGTTGAGACACCAAGCGGTATTCCAGTCTTCGTGTAATCACAGTCAGCCTGGAACACTCGTTCTGTAAACGGGGAATGTGGTCCGCGGCGCCATGTTTTCCCTGTCCCGGACGTGAAGTGGGGCTCAGGGCGCCAAATCACGTGCCATGTGTTAATTGAGACGGGGGTGGGGTCGCGTTCACGTCACGTCAAGGGCGCGTCGCTGAGACTCGGGCCCAGCAGCACCCTGAACTTTTGCTGCCTCCATCCCGCCAACTACAAACATATTCTCCGAACTCCAGAAACCGTCAAATCCTAGAGGTCAACCCCTTGGACACACGGTACACCTATAAAGTCTTTCAAAAACCGTACACAACAAGCCTTTTCATACCAGCCGTCCTGCGAGGACCCGCAGCCACCATGTCTGCAGACATCTCGTCCATGACGAAGCTCCCCCAGAAGCGCGTCCTCGCCGACTCGACCAACTCTCGCCAGAATATACCCTCCACGCCTCCCTCCGCCAAGAAGCGCAAAGTCGAGGCCCCTTCGTCCACCCCGCGCCTCTTCCCTAGCTCGCAAAACGACCCGCGCTCCAAGCTGAGCTCGAGTCAGCCCAAGTCCGTCTTCGAGTCGGACGTACTCGAGAAGCTCTCTCAGGACGCGTCCGGGCTGAAGCACAACAATGCCGAGACGGATCAGATGTGGGAGCGGCCCCCTCTGGGCGACTTCAGCGCCGAGAAGGACACGCTCTGCTTCCAGGCCATCGAGGCCGAGGAGGGGACGCTGAGCGGTGGCAGGCCGACGGTGCGGCTGTTCGGCGTTACGGAAGAGGGTAACTCGGTCATGCTTCATGTGAGGGACTTCAAGCACTACCTTTACGTCGCGGCGCCGACGTCGTTCCAGCCGAGCGATTGCGAGGCATTCAAGGCGTATCTAAATGCGCAGGTGGAGAGCTGGGCGCCGTCGATCGACTCGGTGAACATTGTGATGCGGATGAATATCTATCGGTACCAGGGGAATCTCGAGAGCCCGTATCTCAAGATTACAGTAACAGATCCGAAGCTCATCGGGAGAGTGAGGTCTACGATCGAGGAGGGCAAGGCGAATTGGAAGGGCCTGTGGGGGGACAGTGAGAATGGTGTCTTGACTTTTGACAACATCCAATATGTCCCGAGGTTCATGGTTGACTGCCATGTAAGTGCTCATCCATCAGCAATCTATCTGTTGCTGCTAATTACTAACTGTTGCATTTAGCTGCAAGGTATGTCCTGGGTGGAGGCCGCCCCGAAATCATACACCATGATTCCGCACGGACTGCGCCAGTCCAACTGCCAGATCGAGGCCGAGATCTCCTATCGCGACCTCATAACCCACAAGCCCGAGGGCGAATGGTCGAAGATGGCACCCCTGCGCATCATGTCATTCGATATCGAATGCGCGGGTCGCAAAGGTATCTTCCCCGAGGCGACTGTGGACCCAGTCATCCAGATCGCGAATATCGTTACCAGATATGGGGAAAAGCAACCGTTTGTGCGGAATGTCTTTTGTCTCGACTCGACTAGCTCCATCGTGGCGACACAGGTCCTTGAGTATGGCAAAGAGACAGATATGCTCAAGGCCTGGCAGCAGTTCTTGGTCAAGGTCGACCCGGACATCATTACTGGCTACAATATCGCCAACTTCGACTTCCCCTATCTACTGGAACGCGGCCAGCACCTGAAGGTGCCTAACTTCGACTACTGGGGTAGGCTCCCCTCGGTGAAGGCGAAGGCGAAGTCCAGCAACTTCTCAAGCAAGCAGATGGGCAGCCGCGACACGAAGGAGACGAACACGAATGGTCGGCTGCAGCTTGACCTCCTGCAACTGATCCAGAGGGATCACCACCTGAGAAGTTACACTCTCAACTCCGTCTGCGCCCATTTCCTGGGTGAGCAAAAGGAGGATGTGCACCATACAATGATCACGGAATTGTTCAACGGAACTCCCGAGTCGAGGCGGCGTTTGGCGCTCTACTGTCTCAAAGACGCCTATCTCCCTCTTCGGTTGATGCAAAAGCTCTCCTGCCTTGAGAACTACACCGAGATGGCCAGGGTCACTGGTGTCCCTTTCAATCTCCTGCTGAACAGGGGGCAGCAGATCAAGTTCATCAGCCAGCTGTTCCGTAAGACGCTACACCAGAGGTTGGTCGTACCGAACCAGCCCGCGACGGGAGGCGATGACCACTACGAAGGTGCTACCGTAATCGAACCGGTGAGGGCCTACTACAAGGTGCCCGTTGCCACCCTCGATTTCGCGTCGCTGTACCCGAGTATCATGCAGGCACACAACCTCTGCTATACGACACTCATTAACAAACAGAGCATTGCGAAGTTTGGCCTGAAGCCGGAAGACTACATCACCACACCGAACGGCGACATGTTCGTAAAATCCACGGTAAGGAAGGGACTTCTAGCGGAGATTCTCGAGGAACTCCTTGCGGCCAGAAAAGTGGCAAAGCGGGAGCTTGCAAAGGAGACAGACCCGTTCAAGAAGGCGGTGCTCAACGGACGACAGCTCGCTTTGAAGATTAGCGCCAACTCGGTGTACGGGTTGACAGGCGCCACGACGGGGAAGCTTCCATGTCTCGAGATCGCGCGGAGCACGACAAGCTTCGGGCGACAGATGATTGAGAAGACGAAGGACGAGGTGGAGGCGCGGTTCAACATTGCGAATGGATACGCCAACGACGCGCAGGTCATCTACGGCGACACCGATTCTGTGATGGTCAAGTTCGGGACCACAGAGCTAGCGGAGGCCATGAAGCTTGGGGAAGAAGCTGCGAACTACGTGACGGCTAAGTTCATCAAGCCGATCAAGCTGGAGTTCGAGAAGGTGTACTTCCCGTACCTCCTGATCAACAAGAAGCGATATGCTGGGCTGTTCTGGACCAAGCCGGAGAAGTACGACAAGATGGACACGAAGGGAATTGAGACAGTGAGGCGGGATAACTGCACGCTCGTGCAGACTGTCATCGAGAAGGTTCTCAAGATGATTCTTGTCGACCGGGATACTGATGGAGCTCAGGAGTAAGTGTTCCACACCCATGAGCAACGACTGCATGCGGCGACTAACACTGTTCAGTTACGTCAAGGACACCATCGCCGACCTCCTCCAAAACAGGGTCGACATGTCCAAACTAGTGATTACCAAGGCCCTCACAAAAAATCTGGATAAGGAAGACTACGACTCTAAACAGCCTCACAGCGAGCTCGCAAAGCGCATGAGGGCACGCGATCCGGGCTCTGCACCTGGAATGGGCGACCGCGTTGCCTACGTGATGGTCCGGGGCGCTGCAGGCTCCAAGAATTTCCAGAACAGCGAGGACCCACTCTATGTGCTGGAACACAACATCCCCATCGACACGCGGTATTACCTCGACAACCAGCTCTCGAAGCCGCTAGGCCGCATCTTCGAGCCCATCCTGGGGGTGAACGGCGCGCGCTCGCTGCTGACGGGCGCGCACACGCGGACCATCTCCGTCGCCGCCCCCACCGTCGGCGGACTCATGAAGTTCGCCAAGAAGACGGCGACCTGCATGGGCTGCAAGAAGCCGCTGAAGGGCAAGGAGGAGAGCAACGGCGCTGTGTGCAGCGACTGCGCGCCGCGCGTGGGGGAGCTGTACAAGAAAACGCTGGACAAGGTGTCGGACCTGGAGGTGCGGTTCGGACGGCTGTGGACGCAGTGTCAGCGGTGCCAGGGGAGTATGCACTGCGAGGTGATCTGCAGTAGCAAGGACTGTCCGATCTTCTACATGCGGATGAAGGCGAAGAAGGATTTGGAGGATGGGGGAAAGGAGTTGGCGAGGTTTGACGTTGACAAGGCAGCGACGTGGTAAGCGGCGGTGGGCTGAATGTGGATATATGGGAGTGGAGGGAGGGATAGAGACTTTTGGGCTGGACTGGTGTTGGTGTTCATATCTGAGTTATGCTGGGTTATTAGATGGTATATCGTATTCATACCTAATGACGACGTTGAATATCTTATGCGAAGGACTTCATTGCACCCACAGCCTTCGGTTGCCTCTATCTTGGGACTTGGTATCTGGAACTCCCGCGCAACAATCTATCTTTCCTGAATCCGCCTGCTGTCTAATTCAAGTTTTCTCTCTCTTCAGCCGCACTCGGGATCGACACACCGTTCAGGCGGCCCAAATGCTACGGCGGCGATACACCACATGTACCTTGGCGTCCTGCCCTCAGCCGCACGTGCATATCAAACACTCGCACCGCAGACCTCTCTCACTGCTCCTTATGATCTCCTGTTCAAGGGAGCCGATCCAAACACCGCGCCATTTCCGAGCCCAAGGTTGAAACTCTCCCGGGAGTTAACGACAGGACCCTTAGTACCTAGAAACATTTGAACTCCACGCCGAGCCGCACAGCAGAACCCCCAATCTCCCCATCAACACTGCTTCCAGGATGGCTCTGATGCCAGCAGCCCCGACAGCCAAGGACTGCATAGAACTCGCGAAGCAACACCCCTATGCTGGGAAACACACACGAGTTTGGAAAAGCCGGGAATCCAATGGTGTGGTAGGAAGTGTGGTAAAGCACAAACCGAGCCCTCAGCTCCCTCAGCTTCCCATCGGCGGGCCCACACTCCGTCCTCCTCTGGCGCTAGCTCGGCACCCCTGCAAGCCATCCCACCCGCGTCCCGCCTGATAGGGCGTATCGTAATGGAGTCCTTCCCGAGTTGAGCATGCTCGGGGGATCCATCCGGACGAATCGGGTTAATACCGTGGCCTTGGAGAACACAACGACATCCGGCTTCGTATTACGCCCCCTCCATACTACGGGCCATACCCCATATATTAAGGCTCAGTGTCTCCCGCCCGCCCCATCGCGTCCTCTCGGATTTCCCGGTTCTGTCTCTCGGCTCCGTTCCTGGCTGCATCTTTGACGGCAGCCATACTTGCGACGGGACGGGAGCGCGGAAGTGCCCCACGGCTATATATGATGACCTCGGGCCGCTCCTCGACCCGCTCCCAGCAGCTGGCCTGACGACACAGCCCACTCGGCAGTTGAAAAACCGCGCCACGTCTGTCGATCCGACGTCTTTTTTCAGTTCGTCATCTCAGTGATGGGCGGGCTGTTGGCGGTCGCCAAAAGTCATACAGTTTTCCGCGCCCGTCGCAGCACCTCCCCGAAAGCAACCGGAGCAGGACATCTATCCGCTACCCGTCGTCTAATCATGGATCCATCGTGTCCTGGGCAGGCCCCATTCCTGCCCAAGATGAGCTCATACCCCCTCGGGCAGTAGACGTCGACAACAAGGTTCGCCAAGTACCACCAGCCCACTTCCAAGCGGCCGGAAACAGTCGGATCTCATTGGAAATGGATCATACTGTGCTGTGTTCATCGGCTGGCGTACGGGCCAAAGAGAAGCAGCCATCCCCAACACGACGCTTGTACTCTTCTAGATTTCTACATTAACACCCAAACACGACGCACACCCTGACCGAGGTAGGGGAACAACACACCGAAGGAACAAACGGGAATGGAGACGGGTGAAGAGGCTTAGCCGCCAACATCCACGGAATCAAAACCTCATCCTGGAAACCAATCCCGAAGACTTCCAGCATACCACCCAAATCCGACCTCGTCGTCCACCCTTGAACATTTCACCGGGTCCTGGCACATAGGGGCACAAAGTTTCAGACCCGAGCACATGCCCAGCCTAAGCGTGCATCACCCGCCTTGACACTCGAGTGAGAAGCCGTCGGCTACAGATCGTCGTCAGCGGAACACTTCTTCAGCGGTATCAAAGCCACTAGACAACCGCAGCGAAAATATCGAGAGCGCCGTTTCGAACGGAAAACTCTTAGATCGAGGGAAAACGAAAGGGGGCGTTCCATCTTGTTCTTCATACCATCCTACTGCAAAAAAAAAAAAAAGGACCAGCACAAACAGTTCTAAGAGCAAACAAACAGCACAGTCGATCCCGTCCACAGAAACACATTCCTAATCGTACAGGCTCGGAAATAGCCAACATGTCCCAGGTATATGAAACAACAAAAATTCACCGTGGCGCTCTAGATCCCTCCCGGTAACGACGCGAATATCAAAAGGCCCCCAATCCAAACGATATATACGCAACGCCTGCTCCACTAACTCGCACTCCACGAATAGTTGCTAACGCCACTGTTGTACACCGGTGCCGTCGTGGCAGCGGTGCCCGTATTCACCTTCGGTAGTGGCGGTGCCGGTGGTGCCGCAGCTGGGGGTGGCGCGTTCCCTCCCTTGTACGGTTCCGGGAAGGTGTATGTTCTCGCTTCCCCGTTGGCATACGCCGCCGTCGCGTGAGGACCGCCGGCGGTACTCGTCCAGGTGCTGGACGGAGGGTAGTAGTCCCTCGGCGGCGGCTGGCTCGTCTCCGACACATACGGGCTAGCCATCTCACTCGACGCGTGGTTACTGTTACTATTCAAAGTGCTGTCGTGATAGGGGGCACCGTAGCGGTACTCCCCTGCCGCCTCGCTGTTGGCTACGGAGCCGGCGCTCTGTACACTCTCGTGATTCGCGTGCCGAGGGGATTTAGACGGACGTGGGTTATTGTCGACGTATCGTGGCACACTCAACGAGTTATCCGGCTGCCCCGGCATCGGGGGTGGCGCTGTTGCTGATGATGGGGCATAGGCGTACTGGGTCCGGATAGGGGGTTGCGGCTCACTGGCAGCCAGCGAAAGTTGCACTGATGGCATCGAGGTTTGTAGGGGCATCTCTTGAGGTTCGTTGGTGAAGTTTGTGCTCCCAGGTATCGGCACTTTGTGGTATGGCTCCGAGCTCATCGTGGTCGAAGAATAAGTATTAGGTGAAGATACGGGCATCGGCGGCATAGAAACATGGTTTGAAGGGTTCCACGACGGATACGAGCTGTTTGCACCAGTTAGCTACAAGAAGTCCCAAGACACCCGAGAACCACGGCCCACTGGCATAGACGAGGGATGATCGATTGCCTGTAAAGGTACGCTAGCCAAGACGCCAGGGAGTCTAAGACGAGGCAATGCCTTCCTTAGAGTTTCCAGGCAATCTGTCCCATCGCCGATATAGCCAAGTGTTAGACGGCCTCGTTATCAAAGGCCACTTACTTCGATCTCATCCCCATCTGGCCACTGGGTGCTTTGGGCGCCGAGAACGTGAAGGCAGCCCGGGGTAGTTGCATGTCCACCCCTCTAGGCTTCTCACCAGGTTTCGCCGTCAAGGGACCGGCGACGATTCCGAGTCCTGTTTCCACCAAGGCTTGGCCACGGGAACCGGCGCTTGAGCCGAGGAGTGGTATTTCCTTACGAGCCTGGAAGTTCCGTGGGCTTCTTCCCCGCACTACAATAGGCGCGGTGGTTGACTCCGTCAAGACGGACTTCGACCCGTTAGCCAGAGTGGCCACCACCTTGAGGTGAAGGACGAAATGCTGCTGAAGCTCCTTTCTCCTGCCATTGTTCGCCGTCGCTCTGTTTCATCACCAGAATTAGCCACCAACGCTCAAACAGAGCGGGAACCAATCGAGCCTCGAATGACTTACATTCTGAATTGCAGTCTCCTCCAGCCGATCGGGTACACTGCGTATTCGCCTTCGTTCTCCGTGCCGTCATCTTGGAAGGGGATCAATGGCAGAGATTGGGGTTCCTGATCCGGTGCTTGGTTGATTTCCGGAGAGTTTGGAGGTGGCGTTTTCCAAGGAATTACTATTAGACGGACTGGGTTCCCGTCAACCGATTCAATAGCCGAGATCGTAACCTCCATGCTGTTGACAGCTACCGTTTCGTTAGATTCCGTCATGACCGACAACTGGCCCCGAGGGGTGATCAGAGAGCCGCTGATTTGGAACAGATTCCGGCGGTAACATGTCAATTCCGGCTGCAGGATCGACCCGTCGGTTGCGCTAGATGGCATTTCGGAGAGGAAGAACATGCCGTGCAGCTGGGCAGAGAGCTCGAGCTGCTGGATCCTCCCGTGCTGGTCAAGAATGGTCGTTTTGTCCTGGGCCCGCTTGAACGACAAGAGTTTGTGGTCGTGGTTAACATTTAGTTTCGAGTTGTCCTCGCGGATATCCTGGACCATGTCCTGGTACGGGCCCTGTTCCGTTTGCGAGTAAGTCCGCTTCAGGCTCGGGAAGCTTTGATGCGGTGTTAGGCTCGGATGCTGGTGGCGATCGTATGGCTCGGGCTCTTCTTGGGGGAACCGGTTGTACGAGTACGGGGGTTGCTCCATTGAGTGCGAACTGTTTCTCGGGCGTGCCGCCTGCTGCGAGGCCGCCGTCGGAGGGTTGGGCAGTCCCGGTTCCATGGTGGGATTGAACCGCGCTGTGGGCATATGTACCTGGCTGCCGTAGTTGTGCCAGAGGCTCGAAGGCGCCGGTTCAGCTTTTAGCTCTGCCATGGCGGGCGGGAAGGTGGTCGTCGTCGCCGCTGTCGTCGTCATGGGACCATTCCTTGACCCTCCCAGTCAAAATGATATCGATCGCGGAGTCGTCGGGCGTCCTCAAGTCACAGAGACACCGCACTATGAACCGAGTGAGCGGCGCATTCGATATGGCCAGCACGCTCCCTCAAACAGTGGTTCACAGATGTGGCAAGGTTCGCGAGGCTGTATTCGCCTGCCGTCCGCCGCGGTGTCTTGTCTTGTTGGGTGGTTGGACGGGGACAAGATCGAAAGGATGCTGGGCGAAACGTTGGGTTTAAGGTTGCAGGGAGAGGTATCCTTGTATACCTGTGCTTGATGGATGGATGGGTCCTTCCGACCAGAAGTGCGAGTGCTGTTGAAAAGATGAGGGGTGTGTGGGAACCAGGGGGGTGGGAGAGAAGAGCGGTTACGACGTGGAGTGGGCGCGACGATGGCAACCCCGGCAGGGTCTCCTGATGGTGGATACCGCGGGAAAACGGGCAAGACCCAGGCAGTTCTTTCAGCAAGCGTTGAATTTCCTGGGCCTGTTGCGACCGGGATTGGAGGGGGGAGTTGGCCTGGGGTACAAGTCCTTCTCCTGAGTGGGCGGCGAGCGTGACTGACTCGGAATACAGCGAGGACTCGGTGCTCTTCGTATGCACGTAGTCAGTACAAGTGATGCAGGTGCCGGAGTACAAGAGCCCTTGTATGCAGCACGTCCAGGAGGGGGGAACAGCAGCGGGAGCGAGTCAAGGAGGCCGTGGGAAAAAATTGCGCTTGGGGCAGACCGATGACCCGGTGCGCTCTTCGGAGGCTGCTTTGGTGGCGGAATAACATCCACTTCCGGCGGCCGCGTTTGAGAGGGGGAGGAAATGAGGTCAGGGTTGGTGGAATGGGCCTTGGGAGACAAGCGAAATCGGGGTTTATGGGAAGAAAGGGAATATCCCAGACTATAACGCCGTTAAGTCCTCGACGGTCACAGAGAACTGAGCACCTGCCGGAAGAGGTGGCCGGGATGAGGTCGATTTTACCAGGTTTGCCCCGATCGAGGTCAGACTTCCCGGGGCCCGATTCGAATGTGAAGGCGCCTCCACCGCACCGTCTTTATACACCCACCCCGAAGTGCAAACGTTTGGACGGATGCTGGGGTTCCTTCTTCTTCATGTCTGCCGAGGACGGGTACCTCTTGCCTCCTGCGTGGGGAGGCAGATGAGGGGGTTCTTGGACTAAAAAGGCAAGTGCTCTCCACAACGAACACACCCGCTGGGGGTTGGTCGTCGATGCGGGGGAAAGAGTATAGGAAATTGCAGACCCTGGCGGAAGGGGCATGTCACTCGGCTCAGGGCATAAGGGGACGGACAATGTATTTCTCGGCATGCACACAAGTATCTTGACAAGTTATTCGGCCGCTATCAGGAACATGGTCGGGTTGAGAAACTCCGTGGATGGAGGGGGAAAGGAGAGGGTTGCTCTGGGAGGAAAATGGCCTGGGGTACTTTGGTCAGTGGACAGGGGTTAGATTGGCCAGGTCTGGTATGTCCTCCGAAGCCATTCTCCTTCTGGAGGGTGGTGCCCGCCTTAGCACTGACCAAGGGAACGTCTTGCGGGAGAGACAAAGGTGGAGAACCCGCAAGACGCTGGAGCGATGGGGGTGTGGGTGGCGTGGGTGGCCAAGGTTTGCCTCGATGGTCTCACGAGCATGTCTTTGACATGCCAGAAAACAATACTCCGATGGCTCGATAGAATGCTCTCTGATCTGCAATTTTCTAGAAACCGTTGGGTAGTTGCACCGATGCGGGCCAGGAAAGGGAAAGTGGAATGGCAGGGTTACTGGAAGTCACAGACAGAAAAGTCGGTCCATAAGATTGCAGGTGACCGGGGTTGGGGGATGTGAGGTTCGCTTGTGAGAAGCCCACTTTTAATGACAAGGGCAGGAGGGTATAATACGACCAATTATACGGGGTCTCTCTATTCGTGGCAGGCTCGCTTCCCCGGTTTAAATGACTCGACAGGCATCGGCGCAAGACGACTCCCCCTAACGCCCTTGATAACGGCACGCGCCAAGCCCCGAAAACGAGAAGTTCGGAGGCGCGGCCAAAGTCCCTTTGCATGTGTCTGGTCGTCGCAAGAAACGACCACCCTCGGACAGCAGGGCCAGAACTCCCTCGAATTGCGGGACCACAAGCGGGGACTCGTGCGATCTGTCGGAACAAGGTTAGTTTCCTCCCGATGATCCGCAGCCTCCACTCCGCGAAAGAGAACATGGGGAAGCTTGACGGAAAACTTAGCCCAGGCGACACTGCTCGTCGCGGTGGCATTGGAACATTCGCGTCCAGTTCTAGCTCCAGTTCGAGAAATTCGTGCGCGCAAAATGGGGGGCCGCACTAATGAAATCCCACATGCAGGAAATTGGTCAATCAGGACTTGGCGCGAGCGTGTTTCTCGCGTGGGCGGGCGGCCATGGGCAGAGGTCTGAGCGCAGCCGCCCCAAGGTACCACGCTCCATTCCGCCCACATGGCACAGCCCTTACGTGTGAACTCGTTCTAGTATTTGAACCCACGTGAAGCGGCGAGGCTTGACCACGATCTTGCTTTGCTTTTCTATATCGATTTTTCGTTTAAAACGATGCAAGGCCTCATATTTCTCACCGTCTTCCCTATTATTTACCGCTATACGAGGTAGTGAGATCAAATACAAGATCAGCAGCTCCATCCTATTAGCCGGACTGAGGGACAATGGACCGACGCTGATTATGTATTAGCAGATGCCATGGTACTCGTCGTGGAAGACGAATGATCGTCTGGATGTCTGCCCCAGACTTTGGAGCACCTGGCGTGGGGCTCGTCATAGAGTATTCAAGCATGTTGTCTAAAGCTTACAGATGAGGCTCGCTCACCCTCGCTCTCAACTTCGCTTGTACCGGGGCGATATCGGTGAAGATTCTCCAGACATGTATCCTCAGTGACCTTATAGGATCTTTTTAAGGACCGCCTCTTATGATGTCTTCTCCGCGTTTTCTCACTCTGAGATTTTGCCAGGCAATCAGTCCAGGCGAAGCAAGCAAAGCAGTCCTCGTTCGCCATTGGGAGCACAGTATCCAGATTATTCTGGCATCAAGATGGTTTCCAGATGTCAGGTGCCTTCCCTACGCGCCAAGACATGCTTCAACGCGGTCGTTTCACTTGACACGGCGAAGCCCACCCCCTATCACGGAGCAACTAACGAAATGGAAATCAAGACCCGGGTTCAGCGCTGTGGGGATAAATGGATGAATGCGCAGACCCGTGGTGTGGAGCGCTAAGCGTCGAGACCCTGCGGTACCAGCTGAATGACGATTTGGCTCCTTCATGGAGTGACGTCTCGATTAGACGTAGCATTGGGACAATTTACAGAAGAGCCTCGCAAGTTCATACGGTCCGAAGCCGCGAGGCCTCGGTGAGGGCTTAAAGAGGGGCAATCTGTGCTGGGCGGCGGGGCCCGCTTGAACTCGGAGGGCACACGGTGCAGCCACACTTTCCTCATTCGTCCTCCGTTATGCACGAAATATTAACGAGCACAAACACATCCGAACTTCCTTCAATGGGTCAGGGTGGGGCGTGCGGCGTTTCTAAAAAAGGGACCCTGCTACGTGTAGTAGGGAACCCACCAGGTCCTTGAACAGAGTACGAACCTTGGCCCATTGCACACAAGACGAAGACCGAAACATCGCAGCGCGAGAAGCGTTAACGGCTCTGCGGCTGTGAGTGTGCGCTGGCCATATGCTAAAGCAGAACTGCAGCATGCTGTTTGATATTATCTTACCATTTCTGTCATGGGAGGCGGCAGGTTCTCTGCCCAAGTGGAAGAGCGCCATCTCAGCGACTGGCTTACACGGACTCCTCTGGGTCGCGAAGCCCAGGGGTACGTATACGGCACTGACACGGTTCAACCTTCCGCCTCGAAGAACCTTTTTTTCGCCGGGTAAATTATCTGAAGGTCGCGCTTTCCTTGGGCCCTCAATCATTTTGTTAACCTCTCCTACTCTTTCTATCTTCAGCCAGACTGGTCAATTTCCTTCCCTTTTTTCGCGCATCGACTCGGTTTAGACACATTCGTCCAGGCGCATTAGTGCTCAGGTACGATCGAGCGTGTGGCGCTCTACGTAGGCCCCACTTGTGCTGGGACCACGTCACATATCCTTGTCATCCGCCACCCCACGCAATGTTGGTTCCATCCAGTGCAACAGTTTCTCGCCCGCTGGACCAGGACGCTCAACCTGCAAGTCATGGAGTGAATCCGAACGAGTGCGGCTGCGGAACCTAGCGAAGCAGGGACTCCCAGCCTTGAGCAGAGTGAAAGGCATTCCGGGCAGTCGGTGCACACCGCCCGAAATGATCACGCCTCGCTTCCGCCGACGAAGGACGGCCGAGAGAAATATCAGAGAAACCGTAACCAGACGGCGAGCCAGTCGTACCCGCTCCGCCGCCTTTCCCGCCATGGGCCGGGACCGACGGCGGCTGGGAGCCACAGCTTGTGATGTATATACCACCATATCAGGAAGTGATCCTCGCCTTCACTCCATCTTCGGCCGTCAAGGACATTCTTCCATAACCAGATCGTTTCGAATATAATGGGATCGCCGTTGAGGCATCCGCGTTGAAATGAGAAGCAGCAGCTTTTTTTTAATCGAGAGTAAGGATATTTTGGAGCCCCAATATCGTTTCTCGCTTCCTTCGCCACGATGATGCACCGAGGATATGGAATCATCAGTTCCCAGCAGTCACAGTCCACAGTGGGCGGCTCGATTCAGTGACCGCCAATTTCGGGAGAGCTTTTAATCAGCGAGCTTACTTTCGAAGATCATGCCGCACCTTCTAATATGCACACCCCTTCGAATGCGGTCGTTGAAGGAAACAGAACGAGATACTGAACAGTATCATTAAACCTTGAGTCTGGCGTGTGATCGAGATGGCGTTGTCACACCCGAGCGTCCTAAGACGGCTCTGTGCCATGTACCTCGGAATTCCGGGCAACATTCTGCTTTCCCACGACAGCGGCTGGGGAAATGATGGTAAAATTCCCTTGGATTCTCCCCTGCGATCCCTGAACAATAGAAGCTCTATGGCGCTCCGGACCACTAATTCGATCCTGTCCAAGTTTAAGCTTGCGATTACCGGGACCGGGATACGATACGGAGCGTGCGACAAAAGCGGGCTTTGTAAATACCTGGGTTGGAAGCTCCGCGGCAGCCTTGGTGAATGGTTGACCTGGTGTCGTTCGAAGCGAGAAGCCCAGCAGCCAGGGTGTTGGTTCATGTGAGACTTTCACAAGCGCCCTTGATGTTTGGCGCAATCTTCATTTCGCTGTGGCGCCACTTCGACCTTCCCAGGGTTTGGAAAGCATTGTTTGCTTTCCTCACCTGTGGACAGGGCAACTAAAGGTACTGATAGCGGAGAGGGTAGTGAGAGGCTCAGTCCTCCACCTCTCAATACATGCCACTGTGTTGCATACGAGTTGGGGGCCCATCCATCCTCTTTCAGTCCTCAATGGACGTCGAAAGGGGACAGCCACGGCTGACGTCTTCATTCTTCGCACTTCGTCCTGCCGAAGGACGCCATGAAACATGCGTCCCTCATATATTTTTGGTACAAGAAAGGATCCAATCCTGAGACCACTGATTCGTTTGGATCGTGGCTGGCCAGTGCCCAACAGGGGTCAGAGCGAGAACAGTTGCAGAAGAGTCAAGCAGGGAAGCGCAACAAGCGCCCTTGATCCATGCGTCAGAGGCGCGAAGCATCATCTCACCCATGCGAGATGCTTCAGCGGAGTCACGCATCTGGAAAGTTTGTCAAGTTCGCCGAAGTTACGAGAAATAACTGCTCCACTAGCTAGGCCACTACACGGCCATACTTGGCCGAGCTCGGTGTCCTCGTTGGCGCATTCTGAGCTCCGTTACCCGCAATCCCGTCCAACACGTTGCGGAGCAGCAGATACTGGGATTGGCGTTGAGCTCCACAATTACAGGGCTCCCGGATCAGAGCCCGCCTGGTCCGAAGCCTGAAGTATTTTTTCTGGAGGCAGAAGGCCAAGGCCAAGACACGCCGATGGTTGGGATGGGATCCTCCGCAAGAGAAGAAACGGCAAGGCTCGCGCTGGTGGCATGGAGGCCCTATCTCACCAAGCTGAGATATATCTTGCTGCTTCGTACTCCGAACGTTGTGCATCAACTCAAACGTCGCCATCATGATAATAAGAACGTATCATTTCTAAGTCCTGAGTAAGTTCGGAAGACGACGGGAGCAACGACAGAAGCATGGTGTGCTCTCTGAATGGTCAACGAATGCTCCACTCGAGGGCGGGAGCAAGTGGAAGGCCTGGAGGGGATGCAACCTCGAGGCAGCAACCGGGCCCAGTAGGTGTGCAGGGGGTTTGGAAAGGGGGAGAGAGGTGGGGATGGAAGCTCCACTTCTTGAGCGGGGGTTTACCCAGGGTTGGCAGGAAAGGCGAGGAAGACCAGGGAAGCGCAAAATATTCAAGGGTTGGAGAAAGGAATCCCAGTCCTGTTCCACATGCTGCTGCGGGTCATCAAGGGAGGACTCTGGGGGCAGGTTACTTCGCTCAAACGCGAACTCGAACCGGTCCGTCCCCGGTGCAAGGTGAACGAACTAACGCCGAAAATGGAAGGTTGGGCTTGACAAGCTCGGCAAGGTGGGGGTGCGGACAAATGGGCAAGCAGGTGCATGACGCCTCTCCAAGGAGAGGCTCGAAAGGTGCCAATGGAAGTACGCTTGACCGTCGACTTCCTTTCCCGACCGTCAGGGCGAGAGGTCAAGACGAGAGTAGTGCTGATATTGAACCCTGGCCTGAAGGCGACTCCACTGTGCGTACGTCGTACGAATATCCCCCCGACGACGTAGTTTATTAAGTCTAACGTGGGGTTTTGTTGGGGCATACGGCGTGAGTGCGTAGAGGGGCGGGATCGGACTCGTCGCTCCCTCCTGGTCGGCTTCAATACTGATGGCTTGCAGGTGAGAGTCCGCCTATAGATCGCTGAGTATTGTGCTCTTCAAGGCGAACCGCCGACGCTCTGCGGCCTCACTGCTTCGGTGTTGGATCTTCCGAACTCTCCTCGGACCTGTGGAAGGCCCGACGGAGGGTGGGGAAGGCCATGCGCGACCGGAGAAGCTGTCCGTTTCTGGCCGCCGAGTGTTTGGCAATTCGATGAATGCCCCAGCCACATGATGTCTGTCATTGGCGGGATTAGCCTGCCCCCTCACGCCGCCGGATTCGAACGGAACGGCGGCCAGATTTCTAGCAAGTAACTGGCTCTGGCCGCACGCCACAGCCGTCACAACGCGCCCCAGAAACGAGATTGGGTGGGTAAGGGAACCAGCCGCGAGGACATGCATCGATAATCCGATGCACGGCCACGATATTATGTCTTGCAGCGAGGTAGCTGGGAGTCGGCAGTGTTCTTGAGGCGGCGGAACAAATATATTGTGTCCCTTCTCTTATTATTGCAGCCCTATACATCGACAGCTGTCAGGTTCTTTTTTTGGCCCGCTTAGAGAGAGGATGCAGGAAGAGCTGGTTGCCGCACGACGACGTGTCAGCTGCGGGTAGAAAAGAGGTTGGACGCGGCCGTTCCTCCAGCCCCCAACCCGCGTTGGATATAGTGTTCCAAGTAAGCTTGTGTCCGCGGACAAGTATACACAAGTAGTCGCCGTACAGAGAACAAGAAGCCAGTGAGCGCCGTCGAGGGGTTGGGGCGTGTATTTAGGCAATGACGGGAACACTGACTAGGGAGAATAGATTAGAAACCGAAGCCACCCAATAAACGAAAACCGGGGTGGGAGTGAGATGTAACGGCTAAAGATGCGATATAATAAACAGAAGCCGCATCTCGCTTGTCTTCCTCCGTCCCAATTTTTGTTCTTCTGTAGCGGAGAACTGGGGACCGACCCTTATTCCCCGGTAATATAGGCAATCTCGATACCCTTTCGTTATTACCCGCACTGCGCGACCTGGTGAAGGCTTGGTACCGGCTGGGCAACCCCAGGGAGGCAATTTAAAGCCCACAGGAGCCCGCCGTCATTCCCGCCCTTGGGATGGCCTTCTAGAACGGATGTCTTGAGTCTTTCGAAATCACTACCCTTAACAGACCAAGCCGATAATGAGCCGATCGTGATATGGATCTCTCAATGATACGTTCCCCAGGGGAACGGTCTTGGTTGGTTCGGCGGGAAGGGGAGAATTGCGACACCAGATTGCACGGTCAAGGTAGTAGTGAAGAATGGCAGGAGGGGGACGGATGAGACCCAGAAAACGTCGTGGATCGACGGAGGGGTGAGGGGCGGGGGTACGTATTCTGACCTCAGACCCCGCAACGTCTTGTGCCTGCTCCGTATTGGACAGTGATTTGTGACTCCTCATTCGCTCCTGCCTCGTCCTTGCACACTCACTCGCCACATATGCCTCCGCCCATGATTCAACTCCGACTCTCCGCCCGGTCGAGGAACTTAGTGGGCGATTTACGAGGGGGCCCATCACTAGCGCTTGACCGCGCGTGACTCCAAATGCGCCAAACGAGCAAAAATCGGATAAACTAGGCGGAGAAAACCACATGAAGCCTTTGGTCAGCGATATCCTCGGGTGTGGAGTGGGATGCCATCCAGGGTCCCACTAGTACCACGCATGGGGCAGAGGAAGGGAACCCTGGACGCACGTTGCTGATTGCGGCACCCCCTGTATCCTTCCCTCTGATGTGAGCGCGGTGTAACATACCGAAAGGGGTCTGAAAAGGGACAGGAAGGAGCTGGGGATGGTGCGGTATGGGAGATTTGAGCGGAAGGAAGCACCTCGACCACGCGGTGAACCTCGTCCCATCTGTGGGTCGAGCCTCTTCTGTCGCCTGCATCGATCCGAGAATAGCGCCAACCCTTCTCCGCACCCCTAACACCCCACCCCCCCCCTCCCCCGGGGAGAGACGGATTCTTGAGGCCCAGAAGAAAAGCATGTGCGCTCGCCTCTGTCCGTCGGACCTTCCTGCCGTGGCCTGCCCCTAGCAAATATCGCCTCGGTACACATCAAGTTCCTAATTTCGCCACGGGCCCAAAGAAGCACTCTGGCGACCGGGGTCGTAGCTTTCCTCCCGAAACTTCGGTGCTAAAGGGAATGATGGTAATGTCCTCCTGCCGCAGCGGCTCATGCACAATCAGCTTGTCAGCCACCGAGGCAATCATGGAAGGAAACAGAGGCTTTCAAGAACGAGCTGCATTGGAGCATAGATAGGCCAATGCAGGCAGGAGACGCGGCGGTCGAGGCTTCTAAGGAGATCTAGCAAAATAACGCAGAGAAAGCGGAATCGATGCTGGCTACTAGTCAATTCTCACCCTTCCGTCTTTCACGCGCTCTCTCCCTCTCCCTTTCCTATGAGGTCCATGAGCACACGCCACAGGATGAGCAACCTATCGGAAAGGTAGAGACGCCGAGCCACACAACATTTAGCCTGGAAGGCCCGAATCCGCATCCACATCGAGCGGGTTGCTTTTCCCCGGCCATGCACCCCCGATCAGGTCGAAGCCCACCCTCCCCCAAGAAAGTGAGGTGTGATCGAGCCTGAACAACATAGAGCGTGCCAATCGGTGTCCACCTCTTGCTCACCGTCAGAAGTGGCCACATCCCTCCACCCCACCCAGGAACCTGAGCCCCGGCTCCACCAATACAGAGGCGAATATCACCGGCCGAGAGTGATGACAGATTTCCCCGTTCCTCTTTTGTTCTGTTTTCTTCCGCGTGGCGCCGCTTGGCCTGAGATGCATCTCCACCAATACGACTCTGGATTGGGGACCGCCGCGCGATGGCCCTTGCTCCGTGCGCAACGGTGTGGCGTCGTCCCCCCCTCTTTGGAAGCAACGGCTTAAGGTTTTCCGGTATGCTACCACAGGGCCCAATGGCTCGCAGGAGGTGACCCTAGGCATGGTGGCAGACTAACAGGCTTGGCGTGGACTAAATCAAGGAACAGGACCTGCGAATGCCCACGGAAGGCCGGGGATTTCCTCAAGCGGACGGACGGCCTGCCGAAGAAGCCAGCATCCTCGCTTCTCGGATATTACGCCTTATCCTGCTCGTTCCGGGGAATGTTCAAGGTTTCCGCTTCGGCCCGGCCGGTCAAGGGCGTCAGTATCGAGGGTTTTGTCTCCGTCATATGGGGTTTTATGAATGCGCCGTTCTCGCCTTGCCGAGCGCATGACGCTGGACCAGGTGCCTTTAATTGTATTCTCGGTAGTCAATTTCCCGACCCCAATATAGGAAGCCTCTTAATGCCATATCCTGCTTCCGCTTCATATTAACAGCGATCAGCTTTCGTCTTGCCTTTTAGTAGTCAGAAGCATCGACATTGCTGCGGTCGTATTCGGCCTCCAAAAGTGTAAGGTGCGGTCTGCCGTCGTCGGGTCAGGATTTCGCCGGGTTCGGCTTAAGACGTTCGAGTATCCAAGGATAAGTTAGTTACCTTAGCTAACACTGTTCCGTCGCTCATGGAATATGCCGTATCATAAACGACAAGCCGGGGAATATGATACTTGTCTATCGGCTGTCGCGAATGGGCGCAATGGACCGGGTCTGTCCCAGCCTCGTTCCTTGGTATTACTCAAAAGTTGTGATGCTATAGGGTTACTCTCCGTGGGCGGACAGCGACAAACACTCAGGTGCTCCCCTTGACGGCTGGCCTGCTACGGGGCTATCGCGAATTCGGGGCTTGCGGAGGCTCGTCCGATTTATGTGCGAACTCAGACCAGTTGACTTGGACTTGTCGAGGGGAACGCTGGCAGATGTACGAAGTACACCACGGACGTCCAACTCGAAGATGATGGGGGCAAGGGATCTGCACACAAAGTCCCATACTTCTCCACGCCCCCGATGCCCTGGGCTGCAAGTCAGGGAGCATGATGTGAGCGAATTGTCCTACTGAGGCGGCAACGGCTCGTGCCCATCCTTCGCCACCCCCCACGAGAGGATGACTTACGCGGAAGATTTCACTCCCTGAACCCCTCAGGCCAGATAGGTGCTTCACAATCTTGGTCTCTGGGTCACAATCCCGGTATCTGGGCCACTCCCAGCCGTAAGACTTACTTTCTGGAGGAAGTTCAGGAGAAGAGTTCGGGTCCATGACCTCGAGGGCATGCACTGCTACTCCAGCGGCAGAAACGTGATTGCCCCTGGCCAGGGGACCCCGCATAGCAAGGGTGCACCAACACCGCACGCTGAGCTAGGACATCATTCAGGGGCGCATCGTGGTTGTACGCCGTACCTACGTCGAGTGATACGGTAGCCCCAGGCATCCGGCGCCAAAGCTCCACATCGTCACGTACCATAGTAGCATCATAAGAGCGACAAGGGCGAAATCTGGAGCGAATGGATTATCGTGACGCCACAACCGAATTTTGAGTGCGTCTCCTATCCTGGCCCCCAACGCATCTAGCATGTCTCTAGTCAGGTTGGAGTGTTCCTCTCCGTCGTTCCCCACGGGCGAACTGCAGGTCGGACGATACAGGAGAATCGGTCTCGTCCGGCGCCCACCAAAGAGGATGTCTCACGGATGACTTTTTACCAAGTCTAGCTCCCAATACGAGGGCCCTACGAGTAGATATCACCGGAGATCATGGCCCCCCTCACCCGGCCACCGGCACTCGATTTGGGTCTCTGCATACCATGATCCCTCGGTTGCAACGTGGCCATCGCCCCACGGCGTCGGCCCTGATTCGAAGTAAAGGCCCGCGGGCCGGTTAAGCGGGGGTTTGCGCCTGGTCTTGGGACGTAAATTTCGGGCGTAGAATATCTTTCCGAAATGACCCAGGCGGTGAAGTGAAGTCTGGTTTCGGAATTGATATGATGGTCTTGGGGCCCCTCAACATATCCCCGGGTGGGAAGTAATGGTGATCGAGGCGATCATATGAAGAACCGATGCCTCGGCATTGTGGCCATGGGATAGTTTCCTGGGGAAAAATATACGGGTGGAGGCGCAGGTAAAGGGGGTGCGAGGCGGTTGGAGGGGCCAAAGCTGCACCTCCCTGGTGGTGAGTGTTCGGCGCACCTGCAGCTGGGTGCATCCGGGCCGGTTGCGAGGTCGGTTGAGTAGAGGATACCTGTTTCCGGGGGCACATGTACATGTGCCCCCGGAAACAGGAAGTTGGAAGAGGCGAGGGGACGGGTTTGGGAACGTGTCAGTCATGGGTCCCGCTCACTTCGAGGGCTCCAGAATCCGGTTGTTTTTGTTCCTTCAGGGACCGAAAGGCACTCAGTTTTCACGTGGCGTTCAGAGAACGAGGAGCAAAACTCAAAAGGTCTTGTGAATGAACGTTCTATCGTAGACGTGGAGGACGGACAGGGTAGGCTCTGATAGCCCCCGGGAAGGACCACTGTAGGTTCGTGGCTCAGGACGAAATTCCCAGGGAAAGAGTAGAGCTCGACGCGGCATTTCATGCTTATGATCCTATTCAGCTACTCTTCTAGCTTAGCTGTTAAGGGTACAATCATGCAGCCTTAATGACGAGGGATCAGTGTCTCGAGAATGGGCTCGCTCTGAGACGCAGCTAGGTGCGAGTGCGAGCTTACCGGCCTATACCAGCGTTATAGCCTCTCCACAGGGTTAGCTAAGAGTGACAGCATGCACGCAAGCTCGTCTCAGTGTCATTGCCATTCCTATGGGGTTCATATTCAGAACGCCCTCGAGCGCGCCTCGGCCAACGAGCGGGATAGTCGTGCGGAAGATCTCCCCCATGGCGAGGGGAGGGGAGGGAAGGGCGAGGATCCGACACCCCTCGTTAGAGACTGCAAAGGAGCCGGACGGCGGGGTGGCTCGGTGTATCTACCCTTCGCTTCGCTCTCGCGATAAGGGGCTTCCGTTCAAGAGGGCATTGGGCCTGGGGCCCTGGCGAGGCCATTCCGTTCTAGGACGCAGTCACGCGCCATGGAGTCCTTCTAGCTCCCCACTTCTCCCAGCGGGATCCAAGCCCTGCAATTGGAATGGGCCGAGAACCGCCATAAAGGGCCGATATCTGTCATCTGGACCCCGAAGAATCAACGCTCGAAATATCGAGACCTTCCCGGCCCTTCTAAGGGAGGTCCTCCGACAGTTATGTCGGCCAAACTCGCCAGGCGGCACCATAATCACCGAGATATCCCCCATCAACGCTCTTTCAACACCTCGGACCCGTAATGGCGATCTACAAACTTGTCCATAGCTTCGCATTCATAGTCGCTTCTATCTCGTAATATCCTCGTAAACAAAGGCCGAGGAAAAAACCGATACGTTTGGGCGTGGTGCAGCTCATATTTTCCCGACTACCACCACACCGGCAGCCGGGCAATATCCCTCCCCGCCCTGCAACGAAACCCCGCCGAGCCTGTTCATGAAGAATGTTCTTCTCCTTTGGACGTATTACCACTCGTACACACGCACACCCCCTCGTTATCTGACCTCGAAAAAGCCCCAAACTAGAATATGCCCAGTCCCTCATCCTCGGACCCGGAGTCCTCCTCATCCACGAGCGCGAGCTGCACGAAGCGCCGCACCCAGGCCCGCTGCTGCTCGTTCAGATCCGCCGCGGCAATGTCTTCTTGGGCGCCCGGCTGCGGGTTCCGGTCCCCCGCCTGCGGGCGGCGGCCATGACCGCCTCTATTTTGCCTGATACCGCCGCGACCGCGGGCCCCGTAGCCGTTGCGCTGGCGCTGCTGCTGCTGCTGCTGCTGCTGCCACGGGCGTTGGTTCTGCCTCGCCCCGGGCGCGCCTCCCCTTCCGCGAGGCGCCTCGTCCTCGCGTCTTCCGCCTCTCCCGGCTGGTGCTGCTGGAGGCTGCGCCGGCGCAGCCTCACGACGGGGCCTCTGCTGATCGATTCGTAGAACGAGTGGCCCCTCGCGCTCAACCTGAACGTTTTCCGGTCTAGCATCTCCGTCCGCTTCGCCTCCGTCTTCTCCTCGCGCGTTGTCCTCAACAGCCCATCCCTCGACCCTAGGCTGCGCGAGAATAACCTCAAAGGGTTCCTCGTCTGGCCTCTCGCGAACGACGGCCCTTGGTGCCCGGCGATTCATACGCATCCCGTCCCTCCAGTCCGCGTTGTCGCCGTGACCGCCCTCAAAATCCCATAGCCGCTGGTAGCAGTCGTTGTAGCCCACCCTGTTGAAGTGGCTGTAGGGGTTTCGCGGGTCTAGCCACGCGGAACAGAGGTAGCAGAAGTGCGTGTTACACCGGTAGCATATCATGTGGTTGCAGCCCTCGGTCTTCTGCACGGGGGCGTCACAGGAAGCGCAGGGGGCCGTCCAATTCCGGATATATTCCAGCGAGGCCAGTTCCTCGGCTGTCAGCTCCTCCTGGTCGGTGGACTTGGGGCGGCAACGGACGAATTCGCCGTGCCAGGACTGCTTACACCGAATGCAGAACGCGTAGGCACAGTCTTCGCAAATGGCGAGGAGCTCTTCCGTCCTGGACGCAGGTTTTTCGGATGTCTTGTCGCCGTTGGCGTATTCCTCGGCGTCGTCTACCTCGGGCTCCTGTAACTCGAGGCCCTTGGGTTTCTTGTGCCGCTTGGACGCTGCCGCGCCGTCGCACCACTTTCGGGGACAGTAGACAGTGGTCTTATCGGATTCAAGCTCCTTCTTGTACTTGAGAGTTACGTAGCGCGATACGACGTCCTGAGGGAGCCCGATGGCCAGGAGCTCGCCGGGGCTGATGCTAACCGTCGCTTTCCGGCCCTTCTTGCCTGTATCGGCGGCCTCGGTCTCTCTAGCCTTCGCACACCCTGGGCTAAGGCATCGTACCACGTTCACGTCGCCCTGTTTGATAGCCTCGCCGTAAAACTCTTGTAGGCACGACAAGCAGAAGACGTGGCCACAGTCCATCATTCTATGACAGACGATACCCTTTTTGGGGTCTGAAAAGAAGTTAGCTTTCAATACTGCTGGGAATAGGAGGCAGCAAAGGGGCCCCACGTACCTAAACAGACTCCACAGTCAAAGGTCTCGCTCTCGAAAGCGGCCCGGGTCGCCTTGATGTCGTGGTCCAGGATGGCGGCCATATGGCTCAAGTCGACCTCCAAGGTGCCTAGAGCGTTCAACATGCCAAACACATCTTCCGCGGCCTGCTGTACGTGGTCGATATAGGTATACGCCACCATATCATGGCCTATTTCCTCCCATAAACGCGCCGCGTCGGCCTCCAAAGTCTTAATTACCACCGGCGGTAACCATTGCGGCGTTGTGTGTATGCCAACCCTTGGGGGCTTGTTTGAGGGATATGCGAGAGGCAGTGACATGCGTAACAAGACAGGCGGCAGGTACGACACGTTATGCGAGTTGACCTGGTTCTGTGGACCGGGGCTATTCGTCCCTGGGATCGGGCCCGACTGAGCTGTCGCCGCAGCCGCAGCCGCCGTGAGGTCTGAAGATGCGGCAGTAGATGCGACAGCTGGAAACGTGACTGTCACAGGGTTTGCGGGTTTCACGGGAAGCTCGAGGACGAAGGTGAAGGGGTCCTCGTCGTCGGGCCTCTGTATCTCAGGAAAGATAGCCTCGAGTGAGGCAAGCTCCTCGAGACGGGGGTCCTCCGGTCCGTCATCCATGGTTCCTCCCAAGGCGTGATGCTACCTCATTCTTGGTGGGATGTGATGATCAGGACGATCCTGACGGCAAGAGGTGGTCTGGTGTGGTGGTGTTATTCTAAAGCCTTTGTAATACTCGAACAATAGCTTATCTGGGAAAGCACGAGGCGGATAGCGCTTTCGTACGAATGGCGCGAGCTCTGCGACGCTACCACGATTCGTTGTGGCGGGCGAGTGGCGATTGAAGACAATTCTGGGAGCGGGAAGGCAACATCGAACAGGTCGGTCAAAGTAGGTAAGCAGGGATCCAATCAGAGACGCTTATTGCCTTTTCGGTTTATTTTGGGCGATGTCCGTTTTTAAAAGTTTACAAATGCTGGATGGCGTTACTTGCTGCGGTTATTATGAGTCTTCGGCGAGCTCTCAAAGGCTCAGTGAGTGGACGTTGGCAGTGCGGTGTGGCGCGGGGCTCAGAACAACGCCAAGCACCTCAAGCTGACGACAAGGGGATGGCACGCTCTAGCTTACAACTGCTGACACTTGGGAATAAGGGTCCAAGCGTCCACCAAAAAACAACAAAAAGTCTCGAATTCAAGTAGGAATTTTGAAGAGCGACCTTCCATATGTCTTTACCAACGTTGGACAAACTTACGAAGCTCGTGAAATTTTAGCTCACTTTAAACCTTAATACCGGCCATCCTCACCCCGAATTGGGGGTGTTCTCCCTCTCCCCCTAATCGGCCAGCTCGTTAAGAAAGCGGCCTGGCAGCCATGGTTTTGAGAGGTGTCGGGGTCACGGTTTCCTGACATCTTCCTGTCGAGCCGCGTCTTGTTTGACTCCCCAGCCACTTTTATTCTAATAAATGCTAAGCGCGCCCTGTCGTTGACATGTGCTGCAAGAATCCCGACTACATGGGTAAACCCCGCGGCGCACCTTTAATATCCTTGATGTATAAGAGGCGATTATTAGGAACCGTGACTCACATACAAGGACCAGGAGTAATACCTTTATATAGCAGAGTCCTTGACCTAGCTCCCATCACAATTGCGACCTCCAAAACCTCATAGAGAGTAGCTCCCCTTAACTATGGACCCTCGACATGGCACCTCAAACCGAGAATCCCCCGTTCAAAAGCCCTACAACATCCGCACCCACCAGCCCGGCGACATGGGCCTCATCACCCACCGCCATGGCGTAGTCTACGCACGCGACCTCGCCTGGCCCCCGCGCTTCGAGGCCATGGTCGCCCGCATCACCGCCTCCTTCCTCGAGACCTACGACCCAGCCTCGGAGCGCTGCTGGATCGCGGAGCGCGCCACCGACGGGCTGTTCCTGGGGTGTGTGATGCTAGTGCGGGACAAGGAGAGGGCCGGCACGGCGAACTTGCGGGTGCTATTTGTTGAAAAGAGCGCGAGGGGGATGGGGCTTGGGGGTGAACTTGTGAAGGGGTGTTTGGGGTTTGCGAGGGAGGTGGGGTATGAGAGGGTGAGGCTGCTGACGACGAGCGTTCTGGAGGCTGCGAGGAGGCTGTATAAGAAGGAGGGATTTGAGCTTGTATATGCTGAGGAGGTCGATCCGTTTGGGATGCCAGTGGTCCAAGAGCACTGGGAATTGAAGCTCTGAGGGCTCCAGGCAGAGGATAAGCCGTGCATGGCAGGAAGCTGATCTCTTATTTTTATATCTAAAGAAGGCACCTTGTAGATCTAGTAGCGAAAGCTTCACTCTTTCAGCCTACTAATTCTGAACTCTGTGAGCGGCTGGTTACGTTCATGTCGATGAGTGACGTCTTTCCCGCAGTCAAGCCCGCAATTGCATAAATTAGAGTATCGGGGTTCCACATAGCACGCTCCGTCCAGATCCCTGACATCATCATCCACCACTCTCGTTCCTACCTCTCGGCTCCAGGATTCGACTACAGGTAATTGCCCATCCCTACGCACTCGCTCGACCGTTAAAGGCCCGATCCTCGTCCCAGCTTCTGACGCTCAACAGTCATTCCATTGTGATTACCTGCCCTTTCCCGGCGTGCCGGACCAACGAGCGATTTGCATCCAGCTGCTGCCTCAACAACTGATCGTCAAACTCCCTCCGTACTATGATATTATAGCGATTAACTCCAAAACCGCCAAGATGTCCGAAGATACGGGGCCATTGGCCTCCCTCTCCCTCACCCACGTATACTACGTACGTTCACCAGCCTAGCTCCCTCCTTCCCCTTGCCCTGCTCACAACGCCCAGGACCCAACAGACCCCGTCTCCCACCTCTGCGCGTACCTTGCCCTCGTCCCCCAAGCCCTCGTAATAGTATACGCGACTCTCCTCCTCTCCACCCGCGAAGCCGAGGTCGCCCTGCTCTTCACCGGCCAGCTGGCCTGCGAGGCCGCTAACTTTCTTCTCAAGCGCCTCATCAAGGAGTCGCGCCCCGCCCGCATCCCTGGGCGGGGTTACGGCATGCCGAGCTCTCACGCCCAGTTCGTGGCCTTCTGGAGCGTCTCCGTGGCGTTATTCCTGCTCGTGAGGCATAGGCCTAACGGGAGATCATGGCCGTTGGCGATGAGGGTGGGGGGTGTGCTTGGGGGTTTCGTGGTTGCCGGGGCGGTGGCGGCGAGTCGGGTTTATCTGAGCTACCACACGCCGCGGCAGGTCCTCGCGGGTCTCGCGGCGGGTAGTGTCTGCGCCCTCGCGTGGTTCCTCGCGACGGCCTCCTTCCGATCTTCTGGGCTGCTCGAGACCTTTCTCGTATCCCGTCTAGGTCGCTCTCTTCTCTTGAGGGATCTAGTCATCGAGGAGGACCCTACCATTGCTGGCTGGGAGAGGTGGGAAGGGATGAGGCGGAGGAGGGCGGCGGTAAGGGGTGACGTGGCGGAGATGCGCCGAACGGAGGAGATTCGGGAGCAGACAGAGGCGTTAGCTAGGGAGACGGCTGTTCTGGACGGAACTGGGAACGGGCCGGAGTTGAGGAAAAGGGATGGGAGGAAGAAGACTTAGGGCTTCGCGTGATGGGTTAGTGTTTGCTGAGAAAAGGGAGCCTAGGGTCACTGCATCCACCTCTGTATGGGAATGGCATTGCTTCGTACATCAGGAGTAGGAATAGACCGTACAATCAATTTATAGAATTTGGGACGCTGGACGCACGGGTGGGTAGAGACTTGAAGTAGCACCCACGTCAAATCCAGATTGGAATGCCGCTTTTGTTACCCCAGTTTTCCTTGTTTTATTTTTGTTGAGCACAGTTGAAGTGGCACTTAAGTCTCTCCATCTGAATACGCTGACGCAGGCATCTCTCATTCCACCGTGATTAAATACAAATGCGGGTTTAAAACCTGTCCCCTTGCCAATTCTGACTGACGTATTTGGTTCACTGGCTGTCATGCCTTGACTAATAGATCGCTCGCTCATCTCCGTTGAGTTTACAGGAACGAAGTATACCCAGAGACCCATGTTATTGGTGATATACTACGAAATGGTTTGTTTAGGAAACGACATAGAAAACCCTTCACGATCGCTCCCAACTCCATTTGCTACCATTTACCCATTCCACCATCTCCACCGTCACTTTCAGATCTCAGATCCTACTTCCCCTAATAGAAAGACAAGGAAAAGAAAAAGAAGGAAAAATCGCCATGTCTAGACATCCGCCCCGCCTTAAATATCTCCATAAACACCGATGAAAATGCCCAAGTTGGTATATCTCGAGTGTGTGAATAGTCGCTTGTCCTCTCACGGGTCCTACCCGGAGGAGAGCGAGTTTTGTGTGTTCGTCCGTCGCTCATTTTGTACAGTCCGTAATTTCCCTAGCCCATCAGATAAAACGCCGCCAATCCAGCCGTCGCACTGCGTTGCTCATATCCAGTCCGCCTTCCCCACGGGGACCGCCTGCTCGACGGGTCTCGGGGGTGGCGCCTCCCGCGCTTTCGACGAGTTCGCCCTCGATGGCGGAATCGAGAAACCGACTCCTTTGGGACTCGTCAGTTTCGTCTTAGGCGCCGCTTTCGCGGCTTCAGGCGGCTGGTAGACCGCCGGTGCCAGGGTGCAAATCTTGCACTCCCCGGCCTCCTCGTGGGAGGTATTCGGCGCCTCGCTGTCATAGACAGTGCTCGCGTCATCGCTGTTTAGCGTTGAGGTTCCATCGTCGCTACCGTCGGTTGACCGCATCATCACGTTCATGAGCGGACTCGGCCGCTTCGGCGTTACGCCATTGGCCATCTTCGCCATTACGTGAGGGCATTCGAGGTTGTGCACTTCCTTGTTGGCGTCAGGGAGGTACTTGGGGTCGACAGGAGGCATGTCCTCGACATTAGATAGGCGCAGGCCGATCTGCACTGTCGTGTGGGAAGCTAGCGACGAGTCCCGCCGGTGACGGAAGCCGTGGATCGGCGCTGGCGGTTTTAGCATACTAGGTGCTGCCATTGTCTCCTTCGCCTCGGGGTCGTAGACGGCTGCCGGAAGTCGGCCCGGAGGTTTCGCGTTGCTGACGCTGTTGGTGCTACCGGGAAACAGGGAGTAGGAGCTCTTCGGATCGTGGCCAGGGACCTGCCGGGGAGGTTCCGGAGACCGATATGCGGCGGTGTTGGCTGGCAATACAGCGTGAGACCTCAGCGGGTTCACCCTGTCATCGTCCCAGTACCCCTTCTCCTCCGCCTCATAACCTTCCTTGTCATTATAGCTTTCGTAGGAGTCGACAGTATTCATCCTACGAAGTCCCCGTTGTGACAGATCCTTATAGGCTCTCTCACTGTCGCCACCATCGCCATCCTCGGGCCTCCATCGTCTTATACCTCTCTTGAAGTTCTCTCTCTCGTCATCCTCGTCCTTCCAACTCTTGTCGCGTGGGCCAATCGTCGCCAAGGTCGTAGACCGCAGGAATAGGTGGAGACCTCCGGTCATTAGGCCAGAAATGTTCGCGACGACCGAGGCAACCATAGAAAGCTGGAGCGCGGAGGGACTCGATCCGCGCCTCGTGAAGAAACTGATGTCGACTAAGAAGGGGATGACCAACACCTAGTAGATTGTGAGTCCTAGAATATGTATTTCAAGGGAGACCAAGAGTGCTTACACTAGAGATGAAACCCAGAGAGAGATAGAAAACCATCCTAGAGGCGGCGACCCTCTCAATCGGATCGATTGAGGCGTTTCGGTGCAACTTCAGGAAGATGATGACAGTGGAGGCTAGGAGCACTACCGCGATGAGCGAGAATAGGACGAGAGAGCCGCGCTTATATCTCTGTAGGAACCAGAAGAGTGAGGCGAAGCAAAAGTTCGGCGGTCGGATAAAATGCGTCACCAGATAGGTGACGAGTAGAAGCGTGCCCACGATGGCGAGGCAGATAGTGACATTCCACTTGCCCCTTGGTGGAAATGGAACTTTGCGTTGGAAGGACCGAAGAACGACCTCGAGTCCAAAGACTAGTTGAATGTAGGGCACGATGAAGACCGCTATAGCGTGGACTGGTTAGTCGTCTACCAATACACCACAGAACTGTGCTTCCCAATAGCTCGGATATCTTAGCTAGGCGTACCTGGTAACATCATCTGAGACGTGATCGTGCATCCAAGCACTAGCATCCCTCTCAACCCTGTCGACTGAGCAACAGCAAACACGATGCCTTGGATGACTATGCCGCACGACAACACCAAAGGAAACGTCTCTGGAGATCTTATGCAGCTGAATGCCGACGCTCTGTAAACACTTGTGGTTAGCTCCATACGTCCTTGATCCGACCGCTGCTCCAGAGTTCTTGCCCCACTCGCTCGTAGCAACTATCGTTTGACACCTGCGGTCGCCATCGATTCCCACTTGTGTAGTAGATGAGAATCAGGGGAATTGCCTCCTCATACCTAAACGAGAACTTCGGGTTGTTCCTCTTCGCCGTCGCATAACCATCCCATAATATCCCAACTGCCGTTGCGAACGCCGCAATAACGTTAAATACGGACAAAATAATAGTCGACGTTCGTATCGATTTCGCCGCCTGGAATCTGAAGTTGTTCCCCGGGCCGCCACCGAATCGCCCGCGGCCATCGCCGTCTCCATCACGGTCCCACGGTCGCCCGTCTGTGCCGTTACTGCTTCCTCTGTCGTTGTCGTCGTCCCTGTCGTTATCGCCGCCGTTGAATCCGCCTCCAAACTGCCTCGCCCACAACTCCTCCGTCGTGCGGGGTTCCAGCCACCCCCAGCCGTCCATCTCGTCGACCTCCGGCGTCTACCTGACCGAAGTGCGGAGTGCTGGGGAAAAGAGGCGAAGAAGGTTGTGGCCTTGCGAGCCGTCGTAGCCAGTTGTTCACGCTGTTGTCCGAACCATCTATACTATAGTTCAAGCGAAGAACGAATGTGTGCTGTTGTGATTTCGAGTATGTAGGTCGGAAGTTGGGTGAGAGGTGAAATGAGAGTAAGGAAAGAGAGTGTGGGTGGAGTGGTAGGAGAGAAGAGAGTTGGATTCTGCGCGGGTCTCGAGGAAGACGAATGGGGGGTACAGAGGGGAAGGCCTGGAACAGGGGACCAGATCTGGTCCGAAAGAGATCCAAGACGGGGAATTCTCAAAATTGGAACGAGCCAAGGTGTGGAAGAGGGAACGGCCGACGACACGAGCCGAGCAAGACAGGCCCTGCCCGGTACAGTACCAAGGTACAGCTCTGGGTGGAAACACGGATGGACCAGCGGGGAGGTACAGTCAAACGGGCCAAACACGGGAGACCCAGGGGGATGTACCTCCAGAACGAGCCGGCCGCATGAAAGAGAGGTGACCTGCAAAGATGAACCAAGTAATAGAAGGCTGAGTTGGTCCTGGGAAGCAGGCCGACTCAGATCATATCCGGGAGAACATATAGCAGAGGGGGGGATGATGTCCACTTGGGTGGCAAGACGAACTTCGACAGAAGATGTCCAACGAAGCTTTTGTGTCCAGGTATGGGTTTTCTAGGAAATTGTAATTATCAGACCACACAAGTCTTGTTTGAGTGCGAAGGATGCAGACGCAGTTTTCTGGCAAGAGTTCGGACCGCTGGTGTTCGTCAAACCCACGAGGAGTAGAGGCTCAGGGGACGGTGTCAGCCCCGGTCAATCCACAATCCGTCAAAAAGTATCGGGAATCCATGTCCCCAGCTTTTTCCGCATCGTCACTCGACTTGTGAGCATCAAGCCGCAGGGCGCTCAAGCGTACCATCCTTTACGGGACGATCCCGCACGGCAAAGTACGCGGCGGCCATCGCGCAGTATCGAGTCTTAGCCCGAAGACAAGAGTAACGGAGATCTCTACATCGAGTTTTGTTAGTGCTCGTTTCCGACAAGGACTGCCAAGGGCACGATGGTTTTGAGGCAGAAGATGCAACAAGTCGAAGTTTCGGGCCCCTGATGCGAGGTCGAGGTTGAGCCGCAACTGGCCAGGACGCTTGAACTGCAGGGTTGCAATCCCTGCTCGTCAGGTGTCCCGGACGGCACATCAAACGTTAATCGGGACAGTAGGGCTATAATACTGCCAAGTATAACACGGGGTTACCAGCATGCGGGTGGGTGATGCAAATCCGAGGTCTCAAAGATGGGGTCTGTGTGGCTACCTTAATTCATATACTGTAGAAAACACTGTAGTTTTGCACTTGATCTGGGCAGTAGTTACAGTATGACTTCCGGACCCGCTTTAATTAGGCTGGATCGAACCTGACCACCTGTATCGGAATAATTCATCGGCAGAACGACGTACCGCGCCCATTGTAGGAGGCAGGCTCAATTAGGGCCGTTGCTGCTGCCGAGCCCAGACACAACCGACTGTACCGTACCGAGAATTGGTAGGTGGGACTGGCAGTGGTACACCTTACTGTGCACTTAGAAATGGGAGCCCTATCTAGTGAAGAGGGCACAAGTGAGAGTGCTAAAGCAATGCCCTTTCTAGAGCACAGAGCTAGCCCACGAAGTTTATGAGAATTGGTGTGACCTTCTTCATCCCAAACAGGGCCCCTACTGCACTGGTCGGCCCCCCCGGTCGTCTCAGCCATTGGCCCTGCCTGGTCCCATCAGGCGGCTCTCGACACCCTCGCCTCCTTAAGCCGGCTGAACTCTGCGCCATGTCTCGTGTGGCTACCGGGGACTCCCTCCATGGCAAGAAACACTGGCCACCTCCCGAGAGAAACCTCACGCCTGTGCCTCCCCAGATTTTTTACAAATTCATCAACGGCCGGGACCAGCTCATGTGGTGGGGCCCGCCGTAAACTTGGCCACCTGCTGCAGGCGTACCGGCTGATTGGCAACCAGTGATACACCTCCTGCTTCAGGTACGCCACTGCCCTTGCGAACCACCCAACTTTTGGTCCAGCGATTTCTCGCCAATGAATAATCTGGGCTGGCTTGAGGATAACCCTCTTTACCCGTCGTACCATCGTTTCGCCCCGTCTTTTGCACCTATCTGGCCTCGATGAATCCCCTGGTCCCGCAGATCGATTAAGGTTGTGGTTCAAATTGTGGCGCCCCTGCGGGCCTGATAAGCTTATTCAACGGGGCGCGGAGACTGAATCGACGCCCCGAGACCATGCTTGCTATTTCTGGCCGCGGTCCTGTTCCCGCGATGTGGAACCCAGTGGTAGGCCATTCCCTGGTCTACTGCCCAACAGGCTGTGTTTTGGCAGACGTCAGAATGGAGCCTTCTCGACTAATAGTATTATGATAAAAAGTGCCATACTGTTATCAGGATGAGCCCAAGGCCGATGGGTCTAACAGTGCCGCTGGGGACAGACGCCGAGAATATCCTGTCTTGGTTCGCTTTCCCAGGCGTGGAAACACTGGGTTCGCGTATTTGACGGGCGACATGTGATAAATAGATTTGTAATTGCAGGGTCTTCGGGCATGGCCGTGCCATAGACAGCCGCCGACCAAGGACGTTACGACCTTGGCTCGTGGGTGTGGATCTGATGGATGATCGACGACCCGACGGCGGCCTCCACGAGGCCTGTTTCTTTATTTCCGCTCTTGATGTGGGCCAACCGAAGGCCATCCCGGTGACCGCATCCCTGGCGGCCGTAAGTTCACATGGTCCTCTGGCTCCAGAACGTCTCTGGACGTTCGACCTGCTCGACGTGTCTTGCAGGTGTAAACATGGAGCGATACATGTCTTTATTTTACACTGCATTTGGATGTTTCACTATTTCGACACTCTCTCGTTGTGGGATGGAAATCATGACCTTATCTATATTTGCCCCGTCACACGCCTGACGTCCCGTGGGCGCTACCCAAGGTGATCACGCCGGATACTCATGCGATGGAAGCCCTGAGACCCAGCCCGGCGATCTCTAGTCGCGTATGTCCCGTGGACACGGCTGAGCAATGGGTCCTGCTGCAATTGCAAGTCTGAGGAGTAATACAGTGGAGAATTAGGGAGCGGATGGACGTTTTCTCGCGTAAGCGACATACATGATTACGAAGAGGAACCAACCTATCGCCATTCCCACCCATTCTATTGACTTCTTGTGTCCCCCTTCGCCTTCTTTCAGGATGGTGGAATCTCCTGGCTCTCCGCCCTTCCTTCAGGAACTGTCCACTCGGTCAGGATGGCTTGTAGGTGAATGTACCACGCCCCTTGTAGGCCTTCGCGACTTCACAGCTGACCTCCACAACTGAACTTATCCTCGGGGCACTATAAACATAATGAATTTTGGTTAAGGAACAAATATTATTATTATATATCTTCAAATATGCGTCGTAAATACTATCGGAGCCCAAAAGGGGTATAGGGTCAATCCAAATAACGACCATATGCTCCGGATGACAGGACGATTTCCCACAACAGTCTTCTTCTTCTATCGTTGAATAGGAAGGTTACGATCAACCGGACTCCAACTCCTCTCCAAGCGTCAGAAGCCCAGCGGCATGTCAATAAATATCCCTATGGATGTGGCTCCGCTTAGCGCAGCTTCGACTTGGCAGACTGAGTCTTGAAGGCGCCAGAAATTTCGCTGATGGAGTGTGCAATGGCGTAGAGCGGGACGAATACCCAGATCGTGTTGAAGAACACCAGATACACCCACTTATACATGAAGTTGCTAGTGTCCAGGTTGATGTTGCCCACAAGCCACTCGGGGCAGAATGTCATGAAGCCTTTGTTCATCGTGTTAGTACCCACTTGAGTCCCTCCAAGAGCCGGGAAGAGAGCTGGCACGTACCTCCGTACAGCTCGCACGTCGCGAGGATAATCATCCAGACGTTCGCCAGAGGGTTCTTTCTCGCAAGACAATAACAAACCGCCACCGCAAGGGCCGTGTCCACAAACACCGTCAACAGCTCTAGGCTCACGACCCCGAGGTCGACGCCGCCCCACCTCTTGTCCGCCCGCGCATACACCATCCACAGCGCCGCAAACGGACCCTCTCCCACCTGCGCTCCAAATACTCTCTCATCCCCCGTTCCGAGGAAATTATACGGCGTAGGGAAGTACGACTCAGCCGCGCCCTCGGGAAGTGAGGAAATCGCGACGGAGGAGAAGAAGCATTGGTATAGGAAGGATCCTTCGAGGATGGTGTGGCAGAGGGCGTCGGCGGCGTGCCAGATGAAGAGGAAGCGCTTGGATGTAGGTGTGCCGGCCGGGAGAACAGCGCGCGCCAGGACGACGCCGGCCAGGGCAATGGCGACGGTTGCAGCGAGTGAGAGGAGGGTTGTTTGGTCGAAGAGGTCGGGAGGGAGGGTGTCTGCGGAAGCCATTTTGAGCTGTTTGGATATATACTGATGGCACAGATTGGAAGGCTCAGTGGTTGCGCTTGCGCGGTCGTGTATTAGCGGAGGGACGTGATGATGTGGCGAGCTTTTGAGATGGGAGAGCTGCACGGCGTTGTTCAAAGTGGGGATTTTCTAACTTCCTGCAGCGGCTCACAAATCAGCCGCAACCACCAGCCTTCGGGTCGGTGGGTCGGTCGCCGACTGCTGAGCAACAGGCCCCGCGAGCCGGAATGTCCCCGGAATTGTGGGCAAGCCGTTTATTTTCAAGATTGCACAATAATACAAGCATGCCATTTCACCCGGTGGTAGGAAGTAAACACGAGAAGCACATGGTTTAGGCAAGTTTTGTATCCGATTTACCTCGACTGGGGTATATCTATCGCCTCGATCCCATAATCATCAACTTATCAACCATTGAAGTCTCCATGCTGGACTAACTCCTGGCGCTTAGAGGATCTTGTTGTCGTTGTTGCTCGCCTGGTTGGACGAGCCGATGGGCTTATTGGCCTCAGCCTTGGCGTCGTGCGTGTCCTTATCGAACTTGTCGCCGGCGGCGTCCATCGCGGCAGAAGCGCTATCCGAGTGTTAGTGTTCAACCAAACTTCATTGTACTATTGATAGTGTGGGAAGCTTACCGAGTGGTGATGGGATTGTTCCTGTCCTTCGCGACGTTCTTGTTGGTCTCCTTCGAGGTCTCAGAGGTGGCGGAGTTGAAGCTCTCCTTGACGTAGTCGGTGGCCTTCTTCGCGGCGTCCATTTTGAATGTGGTTTTTGTGTTGGCTTGGTGTGCACTGAGTTTTTTCTGAGTGTTTATGTTGATGAGGGCGGTAGGAGTGTCAATCTCGTGGGGACAGCTCGGGTTTATATAGACGATTTGGCTCCCTATGATGCACCTTGGTCCCTTCCCGAAGCCATCACCGACGTCATCATGTCCGAATGGCGCCTGCATATTCACTGGACCTTAGCGGGCGCCCCTTGGCCAAACGAGTCTGCTCGAAGGCAAACTGCTAACTACGTACGGTGTGTGACGTCACGATGCTAACAAGAGAGTTACGATCGGTGAATACCTCGATCGAGTCGATCTAGGCTCCCCCTTATTAATTACACAGAGTTAACGTTTTGTGGGGTTTGTATTTCCAGATACCGCCTCACTCCCATGATCGGGGAGATTCCCCGGTCACAATCCGTATCGGTTCGTGCGGGCAGCCATCTTTATCACGGACCCACGCGGAGACATAGCTCCGGAAGAGAGAAATACGGAAGAAGCTTATTGGCGCCTCATTAGATAACCTACCATCGGGTTCCACCATACCGAGTGTAAGGCTCATTAAAGTGGCTAGTTCCTTGTTCTTGGCTCTCTCATGGGTCTCCCTGATGTCACAATGCTCCATGTCAGCGGACCTGACTACGCCAATAATCTGATCCATCCCCAGTAGAGGCCCGCTTGACTTCAGGTCCGGGGCAAACACCCACTGCGAGGAACATGTGAATGGGGCTGTAGTGTTGCCCGTGAGCGATATCTGGGGTACACAGTTTGTGTGTCAGACGGTCTGCCTTGCACCGTTCGCCTCCTGCGAAGAAGAGCCCTGCGTGGCCGGTCACCACTCCGCCAACCAACTTATACCACTTTAGATAACAGGTGTTTGGTGTCTTTGAAGAAACCTCAGCGGTGGAGCACACACTAACCGTTCCCGGGTCCCTGGGCAAGCATACGGGGTTCTCCTAGAGCACGCCATATCTCGCTCCACATGAAGTTATAATAGCAGACCTTAGGCTAGTGTCAAAGGCTGGTTAAATTGAAGCCCCGCGCCCAAGCCTCTGAGCTACTTGCTGAGGAAATGCATGACGAAAACGAGGGGGATTTTGTCCAGACCGCCCCATCATCAGCGGTCGTAGAGTTCCAACACTGCAAATTGACAAGTCGAAACACTTCATCGGTTCATCGGGGGATACGCTCCTTGGCGCTAGGGAATGGTCGGAACGCTGACGAAAGTGAGGCCAAGCTTGCCATCTGCGATTTGGTAGGGGAGATGTCATGCTCGTCATGGTAGCGTCATCTTGGCCCAGACGTCATATCGAGCTTAGTAACCAATATGACTAAACATATATTCGCTTACCGATATATTCACGTGAGTGCCAACAGGATAGGGAACGGAATGATGGGATGCCACGAGCAGTCTCCCGATTTCAATACCAATAATGTTGGGGTTGCCGCGACGTGGCCAATCAAGAGTCGTCTCCATGGAGACTCATTCACCTCCAGATAGTGGGCTCTAACACTGGAGGCTACAACGCACGAGAGAACCCCACCGTGAAAATGCCCCTGCATCGGCCCATTATCGATGCCTGTTGCTCCATTGGGTGAACCGTCCGCGTGGGAGGTGCCAAATCGGGAAAGTCATAAGGACGCTGTGGAGAGCGGCGCCGCGGCTCCTGTCGGCCTTTCTCCCCAGATCCGTGAACGGCGGGGAAACCGGCCGGGTCCGATGCCCAGATTCTTCTTTTTGTTTCGCCAAGCCTGAAGAGTTTACTTTGAACGTTGCGAGGGCGCGACTCTGCCGATTCACGATTCACGACTCGACGACCTTTTCTTCTTCTGTGCTGATTTCCTGTGCGTGCTTTAACTATTTTTATAGAACGAAAACCACGACGTCTTGATTACCTTGCTTTCTCTGGGCCACGAGCACTTCGCGCTTTCAGCTGATAGCCCCCACCATCCCCCACCATGGCCGCCCCCGACCTCCCGATGGAGCTCCCGGTCATCGACCTCGACCTCTTCCTCAATCAACCGCGCGACTCTGCCCCTGCCCGCGCCGAATGTGAGAAAGCCGCCCAGGCCCTGATCACCTACGGCGCCCTCGTCCTGCACGACTCGCGCGTTGCCGAGTCTGAAAACGAGACCTTCCTCGATCTCCTCGAGGACTACTTCTCGCAGCCCGATGAGAAACTCAAGGAGGACGAGCGGCCCGAGCTGGGCTTCCAGGTCGGCGTCACGCTCGAGAACACGGAGAAGCCCAAGTGTGCTGTTGACGAGCCGTGTTTGGATGTCATTAGCCGCCTGAGGCCCGAGGAGAGGCCTCTAGATATCTCGGGCCATGAGCCGGATCCGAAGTGTCGCTTCTTTTGGCGGATGACTGAGGAACCTCCTTATGAGACTAAGTTTCCGGGGCTGAACGCCGAGAACGTCGTGCCCGCGGACCCGACTATCAGGGCGAAGTGGACACCAGTGATGAATACGTGGGGCACGTCGATGAAGAATGCGTGAGCGGGAGAGCCCCACGACTTACATGCATACTTACTGACGGTGGACGTAGGGTCTCTGGACTCGCGGAGATGATCGCAGTCGGTCTTGGCTTGCCGGTAGAGACATTTAGTAGGGCAGGCAAATATGGGTTCGTACAGTTTCCACCGGACAAGCCCTCCTCGCGCTCCTGACTCACTAATACGCCACATAGCCCTCACCTTCTCGCCCCCACGGCGTCGGACCTCGAAAAGTACGGTAAAGTCAACACCATCCTCGCCGGCTTCCATACCGACCTTAACTTCCTCACCATCCACGGCCGCTCGCGCTACCCGGGGCTCCACATCTGGGCCCGCAACACCGGCCGCCGCATCCCCGTCAAGATCCCGCCGGGAAATAATCTCCTCGTGCAGGCGGGCAAGCAGCTGGAGCACATCACGGGCGGGCTCGTGAAGGCCGGGTACCACGAGGTGGTAGTGAACGAGCGGACGATGGACGTGATCTCGCAGCGAAAGATCGACCACCCTGATAGGCCGCTTGTGCGGATCTCGTCTACGTTTTTCTGGCACCTGAGCTCGGACTACGACCTGGTGCCCGTACCAGAGCTGGTGCAGAAGGCGAAGAAGGTGAGAGAAGAGCAAGTTGGATTGGGAAGGGATGAAGGAAGGGAGGTGGAGTATCTCCCTATGAAAGTCGGTGACCAAGTTCAGAGGTAGGTCTCGGGCGTGACCTCGTTCTGGGTTCCGAGAAGCTAATCTCTCGCTAGGGAGCTAAAGCACATTGCGCTGCTGGCGTAAAGGTTGGCCTATGCTTGTGTCCCAATGCTTGCGTATTAGAGAAACACAAGGCGGACGTGTTGTGTGTTGCCTGGTTGTGCAATTGTAGGTTGATATTTCGGCGACTATGCAAATCTTTCTCGGCGTAACCGTGTTTCGCTGCTGTTTTGTTTTGCGAGAAGGGTTCGACAACCCCTGAACTGCCGGGAAGGCGGAATAGCATTGCCAAATCACGGCTTTCTTAACCCCCGTCGAAGCCGTAATCTATCCTAGTGGGTCGTTTCAATGCTTACTTAGTCGTAATATACCTTGTGGGCTGCCGAGGCTTCCATCTAGGTAGCTTGCCATCCTAGCCAGGAAGCATATTTCTTCAGATGACTCCTGATGACTCGCTTCAATACGGTCTACCATGCAAGAAATTTAGAATTTGCCGAACATGTATCCGGCCGCCGGCTCGCGTAATTCCCTTGCATTGCAGTTTCCACACTTCATTGGGTGAGGTTGGGACGGAATGAGATATATGAACCGTTGTCGATGACTTTACCCCGGAATTGGATTATATATCGCAGGATCTCGAACCCTTTCGACCCGCCTCAGTGGATCTCGATTTTCTGAAAGAGAAGCGGTGGACTCCGCTTCTGAACTGAGTCGCTGGGACTCGTTTTGGAAGAAAAGTCCCTCCAGGTTGTGGGGTATTTCGCCACATGCTGAGCAAAATTTGACCAATCATGCTCCACTTCCGACTGCCGGCGAGTTCTGGGCGGCCGCCGGAGACTTTTTGCAAAACTCCTCAGCTGTTGCCACTTGCAGGCGGTGAGACCGATAGCCCGTGATAACGCCATCTCTGGCGCAAAGCACATCAATCCGAAGGGTCTCCTTCAACGACGTCCATCTTCATGTAAAGGCGGCCACAGTTATACAACAACCCCCGGCCCTCCCCCCCGGCGCATGCACGCTCCCCCTGACATCGCAGAGGAGACGAAACTAGCTAGTTCACCGCCCCCTGGCGTTCGAATTCCCACCCCCCCTTGCACTCGGCCAGGCTTGACTCACCACCCCCTTCTTCACCGACGCTTCGACCTACCCTTCAGACGACCGCCCGCCTTGGATTGCGTGCTTTCGCAGGCGACTTCGCTCAACGGTTTCACAAGGTTTCGGGGCCCGTAGTCGCCGGGAAAGGCCAGCGCAGCACGCCATTGCGTCAGCCCGGTGGCCACTCCTTGCTGACCGATTTGCGCTCTGAGATGTTTTGAGCAGGCCTCGTCCCGGATGGCAACATCGCCCGGCCCGCTTGCGAGTTGTCTGAGCCTGAATAAGATCATTTGTGCGCCATAGCAGCCAGCTGGGAGGGAAGCAGCAATTCTCACTGGCCTCGGCCGTCCCTGCCGTTCCCTAGTTTTCCTTTTCAAGCCCGTCTGCTCTCGATTCTCTATCCCCTCGCTATGATGGCACCGACTCAGCACTCGCCGTTGGCTTCGTCGCCTTCATCCCACTCCGATATTATGCCTACGAGCACCGACCACCCTTCAAAGGATAACTGTGACCGCCGCAGGTTCCAGCAGGAATCGCATTCCCGAATCCCGTCTGTTGCCCCCGAGCTGGTGGGCAAGGCCGTGACGCCCTTTCTGAGAGACCACATCCCCGGACTCTACGCCCCGCTTGGCAAGCGTGAGCTCAGCTCGATGGATGTGAGCCGCGACAAGGACTCGAACAGTAAATTCTGCTACCGCCACCGGCCGGATGCAAAATGCCGCCGGGTAGCAGACGAGACGAAAATGTCCATGATACAACGGGTAAGTGGGTTGATCGTCCCTTTTGTGTCCTTTCCATTCTCGTCACCCATGCGTCCGATTTGGGCCAGTACCCCCACGCTAAGGCCCCCGTCGCTGACCAAACCCCCCCTTGCATAGGAGCTGGATACTCTTCCCTCCAGTGACCGAGAAGCCATCTCCAACTTTTGGTCTCTCTTCTCTGCATCACCAGCGAAACACCGTAACCTCATGCTTCAGGGCGTCATTACCCAGTGTTGCTTCCCGCAGCTGTCGACCGTTGCTCGTGAGGTGCATGAGCAGCTGAAGATTGACTTCTTGACCGCCCTGCCGGCTGAGTTGTCGTTCAAGATCCTCTGTTACCTCGACACTTCGTCGCTATGCAAGGCCGCACAAGTAAGCCGACGGTGGAGGGACCTCGCGGACCATGATATCGTCTGGCACAGCATGTGCAAGCAGCACATCGACCGGAAATGCACAGCCTGCGGATGGGGCCTACCCCTTCTTGAACGGAAACGACTGCGGGACTGGACGAGGCAGAGGGAACTGGCGAAGGGATCGCTACCAAGCACCATCCGCGTCCTTCCTGAACCGGTAGAAACTGGCGAAGACGAGGGTGAGAACGGGCGTCCGGCGAAACGACTGCGTGTGGACAGCGCCGGAACCGACTCGCCAGCAGCTGAAAAGGAGGTGGTGAAAGCCGAAGAGCCGAAGTTCCGTCCTTTCAAGGACGTCTACCGAGACAGATTCAAGATCGGATCCAATTGGAAGTACGGCCGATGCAACGTCAAGACCTTCAAGGGCCACACGAACGGAATCCTCTGCCTTCAGTTCGATGACAACGTGCTCGCGACTGGCTCTTACGATACAACGATCAAGATCTGGAACATCGAGACCGGCGAGGAGATACGTACGCTCCGGGGACACACCTCGGCGGTTCGCACGCTCCAGTTCGACGGTAACAAGCTCATCAGCGGCAGTCTGGACAACACGATCAAGATCTGGAACTGGCAGACGGGTGAGTGTGTCAACACATTGCAGTACCATACGGGCGGCGTGATCACGCTCCACTTCGAGGGCAAGTACCTCGCGTCAGGCTCCACGGACGGGTGCTTCAAGGTGTCCAACTTTGAGACGCGCCAGATCTGGTGCGTCAGGGGCCACGACGACTGGGTGAATCAGGTGCGCATGGACCTTCCGTCGCGGACGGTGTTCTCCGCGTCGGACGACTGCACGATCAAGATGTGGGACATGGACACGAAGCAGTGCATCAGAACCTACACCGGCCACCTGGGACAGGTCCAGCAGATGACGCTCCTCCCCGATGATTTCGAGCCAGATGAGGCGCTAGATGCCATGGATAACGTCTCTCTCTCTAGCGGACGGGCCGGTTCGCCAGGACACCGACGCCGATGCGCGACACCCGAGCACAACGACCGCAGCGCGTACGGCCCACTGTTCAATGACCACCCTGATCGTCCACTGCCTCCGCGCTATATGCTAACGGCGGGCCACGACAACAACATCCGCCTCTGGGATATCGCCACAGGCAGGTGTGTCCGCACCATGTTCGGACACCTCGAGGGCATCTGGGGTCTCGCTGGTGATACGCTCCGCTTCGTAACGGGGGCCAACGACTCCAGCCTCAAGGTGTGGGATGCGAGGTCGGGGAAGTGTGAGAGGACTTTTACGGGACACGCAGGGCCGGTTACGTGTGTTGGGCTGAGTGATAGTAGGATGGCGAGCGCGAGTGAGGATGGGGAGGCGAGGATCTATATATTCGAAGGGAACGCGGCACATTTGGAGGAATATGGGACGCCAGCGTAGCGCGGCGTCTACTTTTTGTATCCGGGGTTCTAGAACCTGGGTTTGGTTCTCTATTTTTGGCCTGGCATTTCTGCTATTTCTATTTTGGAGCAGGCGCAGGCTTACAGAATGATTTGGACGGACGGAGAATGGCGTTCGATACCCTTCTTTTTGCCCTTCGGTCTGGGAAAAGGATGGGTTGGGCGGAGTTCTGCACGCTGTAAGAGGATTTTCGGGGTATAAAATGCACAGAACCTACGAAGTCCATATTAATGAAATATCAACTACCGATGAATTTGCTGCTTCCTGATCTAATTCCGACGATAATAGTTCAAATGCCCAGCTGACTCCGTAGAGCACTCCACAGCGATACGACCACATATCCCGAGCCCAGTCATTCCCTGTCCAGCTCGGGGATCCGTGTCGGCGGTGATCTCGGCATGCGAGATCCAGCGGAGGACCGAAGAAAGTGGGGCCTCCTTCAAACCTCGGCAAAGGCCGGTAAAGGCGGCATGGAGCACCGGAAGCGCCCGGGCCACCCCCGCGAAAATGGGCGCATGGTGGCGCAGGACTTTCATATGTAAGGTACCCCGCGAAAAGAAAAGGGAAGTGGGTATAATTATAAGGAAATCACAAGCTCGGGGATTATAGTGCCGACGTCATGGGCGTGTCACTGGACAAGCCAAGAAAAGGCTCGGTTTCCGAGCTTATAACCAGCCTTTCGTCTACGATGGACTTACATGTGTTATTGCCTTTCTGGTCTTGGAGGCTGCAGGGCGCATAGGGGAAAGGGAACAGTCACATTATTTCCTGGTTATTTTACGTGGTGGTTATGGAATTGCTTGCCACCGCTTGGCTGGAGAAGGGGGAGGGGCGGAAGGAAGACGAGCTGTGGGGATAAACTCTGAGACGTAGGACTAACACCCAAGAGAGGGTGACCACCCGTTCCCCCGAGGTTCCCCATTTTTATTCTTTTCGCCAGCATGACACATCCTCCTCTTCACCGAACAGTACGTCTTGGACAAACCCGTAACGGGGATAGGCAGGACCCACACAGCTAAGGGTCCTGGTAGGGAGGGAGGGAGAGGGGGAGCTTTAACCGCGGGCCGGGGAAGTGGCATGTACGCTGGATCCACGCTTCGGGTGTGACGTATCGGGTAGCTTCTTCCCATGGATGGGCGTCCTGGTTCGTTGTGAGGTACTTCTCGCAGGCGTTGTGCTTCCAGTGGAAACTTGAGAACCTCTAGGGAGCTAGCATGGCTTGGAGGAGTCAAGTGTACACTGGGGAAGGCCCAATCGGGGCTACGGTAGGGGGGTGTGTTGTGGCGTGGGGGAGGAGAGATGTCGATGCGCCGAGGATGTCTCTTCTTGCTCGTGCCCTCTGCCCAGGTCTGTGATCTCATATACGAAGTACACATCCATGACTCTTCTTCCATTTCGGCTTGCCCTTTCTCCCTTCTTGTCCCTATGATACAAAGTCCCTTTTCCTAACCTCTTGATTCCCTACACGACTCCTCCACACCACGCTCATTCCCCCGGTGGCATTTTTATTTTTATTTTTATTTAGTTTACATCCAGTACCTGTTTCGGCTGGCGCTTTGCTTTGGGTCCTGGCCTTGCCATAGCTTCTCCCTTTTCTTTCCTTGTGATTCCCCTTTCGTCCCTCGCCTTTCTACTTTACATCCCTCAGTCTCATCCTTTGTATCCCGTAAACCATAACAGAGAACCCGGGATGGCTTCAAAAGCGGCGAACAACGGGAAGAACCCGCCTTCGGCGGCGACCAACCTCATTGGTAAGTCTTCACATATCTCCGCCGAGGCAGAAGTGTTGGACACAGGTCACTAACAGGAAAACAGCCGGCGGCGGCGCCGGCATGATGGAGGCCCTCGTCTGCCACCCTCTCGATACTATAAAAGTCCGCATGCAGCTCTCGCGACGCGCCCGCGCCCCCGGCGCTCCCCGCCGAGGCTTCCTCCGCACGGGCGTCGAGATCGTGCGCAAGGAGACGCCGCTGGGACTTTACAAAGGCCTCGGCGCCGTGCTGACAGGCATCATACCCAAGATGGCCATCCGGTTCACAAGCTTCGAGGCCTATAAGCAGGGCCTCGCAGACAAGTCCGGGAAGGTCAGCGGGCGGGCGACGTTTGTCGGTGAGTTTGGCCTTCTCACACACGGGGGACGAATGAATTCAAGGGTGGGGAGATGAGAGATATAAGAAACGAGAAACTGACGCTGGAATAAATTTAGCTGGTCTCGCTGCTGGTGTCACAGAGGCCGTTGCCGTCGTCACACCGATGGAGGTCATCAAGATTCGCCTTCAGGCACAACACCACTCCATGTCCGACCCCCTTGACGTCCCCAAGTACCGCAACGCCGCACACGCGCTCTACACTGTCGTCAGGGAGGAGGGCGTCGGCGCCCTGTACCGCGGCGTCTCCCTCACCGCCCTCCGCCAGGGCAGCAACCAGGCCGTCAACTTCACGGCCTACAGCTACTTCAAGGACTATCTGTACCGCTTCCAGCCTGAGTACGTCGGCGGTAACTTGCCCAGCTGGCAGACAACGCTCATCGGGCTTGTCAGCGGTGCGATGGGGCCCCTGAGCAACGCGCCGATTGATACTATTAAGACGAGGCTGCAGAGGAGAGCGGCCGAGCCGGGAGTTAGTGCGTTTAAGAGGATCGCGATCATTGCGGGAGAGATGTTCAAGTAGGTTGACCCTGCTGTTCCCCAGGCTCGACGGCAGATAAGGGCCTGAGTACTAACGAGGGTGACAACAGGCAAGAAGGAGTGCACGCGTTCTACAAGGGCATCACGCCGCGGATCATGAGGGTCGCGCCGGGCCAGGCCGTCACGTTCACCGTGTACGAGTACCTGAGAGAAAAGATCGAGAAGACGAAACCGACGTCGATCCTGGGATCCAAGTATGAAGAGTAGTCCGAATCGCCCGTGGTTCGGAGCATAGTTAACTGTCTTATCATGTAGGCAAGAGATGAAAGCATGATCGCCTGTTGGAGGGCGAGTGCGGGGGGATGAGAATGGTTATGGATATGATAGGGACGTGGGTGGATATACTTTTGGGGGAATTGCATTGGGCGGCCGCATATAGACGTCTTAGTCTTTGTTTTATCGCCGTAAATAACTGGATAGCCCTGCGTACATAATAAGGCTTGGCCCGAACCGCTCGAGAGCAGTTGCAGATAATGGAACATGAACATGGGACACGCAATATAGACACCCCTATATACCTGCCTTATCAGCGGCCCGCTTACCTGCCGGGCCTTTTCGGCCGGCTGAAGCCCTGCCGCACCTGCGCCTTGGGGTGCAGCTCATCCGTGACGCTCTGCTCTGTGATCTCGCCGGGCTCCTCCACCTCGAACTTCTTGTCCACCGTCACCCCGCAGTTCGATGCAGCAACCTCCAGAACAGCGCGCTTCATCAGTGGGTACAGCATGCGGGTCTTGATGGCCTTGGTGCCGCCGGTCGCGGGATTAGTGAAGAAGAAGAGCACGGGGCTGCTTTCGGTGCCGTTGTGGGTGTGAGTATAGCGGAAGAAGCTGAAGCGAGGCTCGGTGTCCGAGATGGAACTCGCAAGCTCGGGGATAGTGGTAGGAACAGCATCGCCGGGAACGAGCTCGACAGCCTCTGTTTCTGAGTTGATTTTCTGCGCCCAACTCTGTTAGCATCTCCCGCGCTATGAGCCTAAGGTTTATAGAGGGGTAGTGTCAACCTACCAGCATCACAAACGACCTCTCGTCCTTGCCCACCGCCTCCAGGGCGCTTAGTGCATCCTCGCTGACGGGCATGGCAAGGCTCTTGCTCAGGTGGATCTCCCTCCTTCCGCTCCCCTGGCCCGCCTCGGCCTCGGCCCTCTTCACCTGTCCCAGGCTTTCCTCCTCCTCTGTCAGCGGAGCCTCGAGGTTTGCGTGCGCGTCGTGCTTCTCGAAGCCTGCGGCAGTCAGCTCCTCAGGCGTCGTGGCGAAGATGGTCTCGCGGAAGTGCTCCGACCCAAGCTCGCGCACGAGCGTGAGCCGTGTCGAGGCGAAGAGCATCTTCTGGCGCACGGGCGCCGTGTCTGGGATGTATGTCACGGCAACGAAGCGCGGGTCGGTTGAGTGGCGGCGGAGGATCACGTAGAGGGCCTCCTTGGGCTGGAGGTGTGGCGCTAGGAGGGAGAGGTCGGAGCCGAAGTTGGAGGTCGACGGCCCGAGGGTCTTGGTGGGTGTGAGGGATTCATTATCAATAGTGACGAGGAGACCAAAGTCGGACTCGGACGAGAGGAGGGATTTGAATTGAGAGACAAGCTCCTGGGAGGCTGAAGCAGGGCATTAGCAGGGGGGTTCTACTCGTAACTGACCAGGGGATATTGCTCACCGGAGATTCCTGACTGCATCTTTGGCTTGGGTCACGCAACACCAGGCTGCAAGCTTGGAAGTAACCAAGTGGTGTTAAATACACGGGATATTTAGGCTGTCGTCGAACAGCGCAGGGATTAAGGCGCTGCCTGATGTGCGTCGGAGCTCCGCCGTTGAAACTCTCTCCACTGCCGCCCGCTAATGCGGGGGAGGGGTAGCATCACGTGATGACCGTTGACGGGACGATTTATCTCTGCCTAACTCGGCGCTCTTCCGCAAAGTTCTCATCGTTGCCTCACAATCGGTCTTACAGCCAGGCAGAACTGCGCTGTGGCCCGGGCAAAATCGACAATCCTAGTAGCCTTATTGCCACACGTGGGCCAGCCATTAACCCATATTCTGCACCGGGATGCAATCTCCGCACGGTCCCTGTTGGAAGGCTTGATGCTCGGACTCCAAGCCCGGCGGTTCTACAAAGACAAGTGTGTTACAGATGCAATATCGCTGTAGAAACAGTGTCCCAAGATGTGAGGATATTTCGGCCTGGACGAGATGACCATCCCAGGGGCGACCGTACTTCTACTCTGATCTTCTATCTCACTGAAGTGAGCAACTCAGTCCGATGTAGGCCCGCTCGGCTCTTGATTTGACTATCCTCCCGTAAGGCGCCAGTTTTCGTAAGGCGTTTATATCATAAGTACCTAGCCAGCCATGTGGATTTCCAAGTTTGGGTGGCCAAGCCTCTGGGGGCCGAGCAGCAAGCCGGGCAACGGGCCGGAAGTGGGGCCGAGTGCCGGGCTTCGGCATGAACTCGCACCACATCTGAATAGGAGTTACCCCACCTCACTAGAGACAACTAAATTGTGCAGTCCATTTTTGAAGCATTTCAGCTACCAACCCATTATGTTTTTGTTAGCGGGAAACTTCTTTATGCAGGTGGCTAATCAGGGGGTGGGGGTTTGCCCCTATGATTTGGGAACGGTCCTGCTTGGTGCGGCTACGCGCAAGGTGAGGCCCGGGGGGGGAGGGGGGCTGTGACATTTGCCAAGTGATATTTATCCAAAAGAGACGCTCCGAGTACAGCTGTTTAACGAAGGGTACTGGTCGGTGTATGTCTCACCCTGATAACGGGGATTACAATACATATGCCCCTGCATCGCACCACGTGTGCCCTGTCTAACATGTACCGAAGCTTGGAGCTTCATCCCCAAGGTTAAAGAAATACAATAATAGCGTGATATTTCGGGCCCTAATGCAGAGTTATACTCATTCAAGTCTTGAAAAGGAAAATGCCATACAGGCTCCCGTTTTCACGTGCCTTCGGAACACCTAAGATAAACATGGTTAGGGCTGGCGCGCTTCCCTATATTTCGGTTGCACCTGCTAGATAGTATCGATTGTGACTTCGGAGCCTGAAGTGAAAACACATTTTCCTCTTCACACTTATGAATATTTACGTCGATGAGCTCCCATGAGAATGTGAGAAACTCTGGGACTCCATTCTTAAAACCTATCAATATCAGGATATGAAACACTCTCGAATAGAGCACTGCATATTGAATCCACATCTGCCGGTTATTTGTCCGAGGAAGTACTTGGTTACCAAGCGTCACGGTGAGGTTCCCCCATTTATACAGATAACTTACCGCAATGTCTCGATCCAGGTCACCGGACAGCCCCGGAGGACTACGAGTCACCAATCCCACAGAGCAGCACGGGTGCGCACGACGTCTTCTGGAGAACATTGTTCACCCGGAATATGTTCTAAAGAAATCCGGGTATATTCTAGAGCAATTATCTCCAGGAGAAGTGGAAGCCCGTCAGAGATGCGGCCGATGTTTCCGCAGCATCCGTTCCGATATGAGTTTGTCCTTGCCTCCACATTATGAGCCCAGTCCGCATCAATATGATCGTTGTGCATAATTAACACGTCAGGTAAGGTGACAAGCCTGCACGGCGTCGGCGCCGTAATAAGGAATCCGGCTGTGTCGGTCGTTTCGAGGCCAAGGAAGAAGAAGGGACACATCTGATAAGGTTAGTTGGCGTCTCTATTCCAAGTCATGTGTGAAACGCGGTTTTCAGACCCTGAACTCTTGGAAGAGATGAGCCCGTGCCAGATGGCACATTGAAGCGCGAACTACCCGACGGTATATGCCTTTACCACGACGGGAACCGAGTGGATGGGGTAAGTCTGGGGGGACCCAGCTCCCATGATGGGTGCCTCACAGGCGGAAACTGATCACACCCTACAGGTCTGGACATGTTGCTTTGGCCACACACCCTGCAAAGGCCTGCCGTCTCATAGCCGTAAGCGCGCCTTTGCGGACGTGAAACTCGTCTCGCACTGGAAATTCTACACTATACCCGAGCCCACCAAGAACCAAAACGTCCGCGACGCGGTGGCCCTTAGCTTACAGATGGGAGTGTCCATGAAGAGAGAGCCAGAGGTCATCAGCCTCACACTGCTGGACTACTTCACCGACGAGGTCCTTATCAGCAAATACGTGTGGCCTGAATGCCCCATGTTGCACTACAACACAAGAGAAACCGGAATCAATTACGAAGGCCTATTGACGGCGAAGAAGGAGGGTAAATTTATCCGCGGCAGCATCAGGGCCCGGAAGGCGCTGCTCGAGTTCATCGGCCCGAACACCATCATCACGGGGGAGGGCCTGCACCACGGCCTGAGAGCACTGAGGCTGATACATAAGCGGATCGTGGACACAAAGATCCTGGCGAGGGGGTCTGCGAGCTGGAGGGAAGTGACGGATAAGCTGCGTTCGTCTCGGACTAAGAGCTCGGAAGGCTCCGGTAGAGAGAGCCCCCTATCCTCGGAAGCCCTTCCCAGTGCGGACCACGACATGGAAACTATATCTCTGTCCAGCGAGGGTAAGGGTGAGGCCTACTTTCTGCCCCCGCAGTCTGCAATGGGGGCGCTCTACCAACTTCTTATGCAGGGTTACCGTGGCATGCCAGAGTATATGTGTGCGTTGTGGAACACTCTTCCGGGGGATTCCACGATGGTGTGGTTGAGAGAAAGGTGTGCGGCGGCAAAGGGATATGTTTTGGAAGCATGGGGTTGGACTTCAAGCGGGGAGCGATTCTGATATTGTCCGCACCGCCGGTCTTATTAGTTGGGTGCATCGGGGCACATCAGGCAAAGTTGTTCGCAGCTCAGTGCATGCACAAGGTCTCCCACCATCGTGGCAGCGAAGGACACAGAGCAAGCGTTTGATAGCCTAGAGGACTAGGAGCTAGGGATAAGCAACCCGGGCACGAGAGTTCTAATTAGGCTTGGTAGATAAAAAGCGAATTGATTATTTGAGATGGGATGGGAGAAAAACAGTCTGGCACAACGGTCGGTCAGGAGCGTTGGCTGTGGAAGCCCCAGCGACTCGCAATAGCAGCCAATCAATGTTCGTGACACAAAGTTAGTCATAAGGCTAGTTCGCACGTTGCGATCGTGTCGCAAGGCCGCCTGTAACCACAGTGTCTCCGCTACAATACATCTGCATCACACGGAGTATTCCCCAGAGCACAAAGTCGGACCCCGCTCGGTAAGCCTCCGCCAACGCTCCTCTCCCAACCTTCGGCTTCATGGACAATCTCGGTGTTCGGCATTTGTAGCCCACCCTCAGTAAGTCCCAACTAAGCTATGGACGAACGAGAAAATACTGCGGAGAGCCCTTCGGTGCAGGATCTCACTCCTGAAGAGGCATCACGAATCATCAGCTCGCATCGCAAGGTTCGCTATGGTAAGCAATCACTTAATCCCGCGGTCGAGGGAATGGCGTGAGGAAAAGATGGGCATGGCTCATTAACAACCATACACTATTGGATATGAAGCTTCTTTTTTTTTTTTTTCTCACACTCGGTTGTTCTGAGCCGTCATCTTCCTCAAGGACTTGAAAATTGTAGTGCCCTTCTGGCTAACGTGATTCAGGCACCGCTTGCTGGCCATGTAGGCAGCGTAAGGTCAAGTGTGATGCGCAAGAGCCGTGCACGAACTGCGTTAAGAGGGAGCATCCTCAACTCTGCTCCTACAAGCCGAACCAGCGCTCAAACGGCAAAGCGCCGGGCACTACGGGCAGGTCCAGCACGCGGAAGAGGACACTGTCGCCTGACAGCGCCGCCGCTGGCCACGGCAACGAGAAGAAGCACCACGACGACTGGCCCAAGTCGTTTGGTACAGAGCCACTCTTGCTTTCGGTCCCTGAAAAAGCGCCGTCTTCTGACCGAGAGGCAGCTACTAGCGAATCTGACATGCCCGAGCCGGCACGCTACCTCGGCCAGAACTCGATCCCGGCGCTGCTTCGGGAGCAGCCTAACTCGACGAACTCTAGTGATGGGGGCGACATCCGCAGCGATATGAGGCCTATTCTGGGCCTCGACACGTCGGCGCCGTTTCCACTGATGTCGACGAAGCATATCGACGGTCTAACGCGTGACATCACATCAGAGCTCCCTTCTGATAGGGAGGTGATGAAGTATGACCTAGTATCGTATTGTGTCGGGGTTCCCTTTAGATCTAACGCTCCTTGAAGACTTTTCAGGACGTACAAAGAAGTCACCCAGCCTTTCTGGGGCTTCATAATAGACCTTGAAGAGTTCGAGTCCAAGCTCATGCTTTACCTCGAAGAGCGAGCTAAGAACTCGAAGGGACGGTCCAGCTCCTCGAAGCCCATTTCCGCGACCTGGCTGGCGACATTATTCGCCATAATGGCCATAGGGTCGCAGTATCACGATTCACCATATCATATTCGCACTGCGGACTCTCAGAAATACATCCAAATATCCTTCCACTTCCTCCGCGTGGCAAACTTCTTACTCCGGTATAACGGCTCCCACCTGATCTAAGGCGATGGTTGTGGTGGTAGTGATTGCTGACACCTAATAGCCCGACATTCGACTCTATCCAAGCACTGCTCCTCACCAGCTTCACCTTGCTGAACGACATGAAGGCCGAAGCCGCGTGGGGGTTGCTAGGGATGACGTGTCGACTTGCCCAGTCACTTGGTCTCCATCTTCCGACGCCTCCCGATCAAAGCGAGAACGGACGCGCTCCCGTGCTTGATCCCCAGTCGAAAGAAATGGTCCGGCGCCGACTGTGGTGGACATGCACCTGGCATGACACCCTTATCTCGCTCTCGTTCGACAGGCAAGGCCCCCACCAACCTGGGAAACAGGTCATTGGACGCCGCTTACATCGTGTTAGGTCTCCCGTAACAAATATGCCTTCATGCGACCTACCAATTGTGTCGCAAGAGTACGGCTACCTAGAGGCCATGTATAATTTAATGTACATCATCTCCCGACGCCTCACCCCAGAAGCCATGGCGAACGCCACCTATGAACAGGTCATGGACATCTGTAACGACCTCAGGGAGATTCCAACGAAGCTCGTCCCGCGGATCCAGTTCAAGGACCAATGCAAGACCGTACGAGACCGTCTCCAGCACTTTGCCATAAACTTACATACGGCCTTCGTCATGTCCGTCGCTTGCCGTCCCGCCCTCCGCCGTGATTGCTCTTTCTCCCCCGAACAGAAGACATACCTCACCACAGAGTGCAAGCGGAACCTTATAGTGACGGTCAAGATGTTTCTTGCCATGCATCAGCTCTCGACGATACCCACCCGCAGTTGGGCCTTCACCTACAACGGGCTGTCCTCAGCACTGCTCCTGGGCATCATCGTGAACATCAAGACGGACCCGGAGATACACCAGCTGCAGGGGGACCTCATCGCCGCGCTGTCGGCAACGGCGGCCAAGGAGATGGAGCCGGAGGGGACGAAGAAGTCGGACAAGGACATCGAGCTGTCGGGTCCGTTGTGGAGGGCGCTAATGGCGCTGAAGAATATCTACAAGCACGGGTCGATTGCTGGCGCTGCGGCCAAATTAGAGAGAGAAGGGCCGACAGCAGTGGGGAACGATACGGCGGCTCAACCAGCCCAGGGACTACCGGTACCCGTAGGGGGGACGCAGGCAGGTCAATTCGGCGCGGCGGAGGGGATTGATCCGACGCAGGATGCGGCACGCACAATGGCGGAGCTGCAGCGGCAGACGATGCAGCCCAGTGCGCCTCTGCCCGACTATACCAGGTGCGGACGGCCCTTCCCTCTGCTTGTTAAATCGCTTGGGCTAACACGACCCTGGCAGCATGGCACCCTCTCAGAACATTCCCCCGGTACCGATGGACAATATGATGCCCGTTGAGCCGTACATGTCGCCGCTGGACCTGTATGACTCTATCTGGTGGGGTAAGTACTAATGGTGCTTTATTCCCGATTGCAGCGTATTGATGCTGACGACGATGCACAGAGACGCCGGAGCCCTGGAACACCGGGTTCGATGCGATGAATTTCGAGTTTTCACCACAGCCGCCTCCGGGACAGCAGCAGCCGGGGTACTACTTCTAGGGTGTGGTTGTCCAGGGACCTCTGTAATGCCTGTGGAGGCGCCCGAGGACCGGTTTTCGGTGGGAATATATAGGCTACATCAGTGTGTACAGGGCAAATTGTATTTTAGAGTAAGATGCCGCGGCGTCGGACAGCGTTTGGGAAGGCGTATGCAAGTATATTAAGAGAATAGTCCGCGATGGGATTATAAGGTTTGTATTAGAAGCATAATGAATCCTGGTTGTTTTCAAGCGAAGAGCCTTACCGATTGAGAGGCGGCCGGGTGAAGTTCTCTGTGTGGCTGTCAACCGGCGCGCCCGCCTTGGCCGGGATCAGGGAAGCCGCACGCTTCATTCGCCATGCTAACGCCCTGCCACTCAACAGAACAAGGAGGCAGTGACTGATAAGAGAGCCGAGTTCAAAAGTCGAAATACCGAAGGCCGCGGACGCCGAGCCTGATCCCGCAACTCGATCTTGTTACTAGCCCGCCCCGGTCCCCGGTATTTCCTACTCTTCCCACTGCTGTATTTTCTTGGCGCCGGGGAGCGTCGGGGGTGAGGAGCCGTTGCGGGGTCGGGCCCACCGTTTACCCACACTGGTTGCCTGAGAGGACGGCAATGAAGCGAGGCTCCGGGAAGGGGAAGTACTTGGGTTTCGGGGCCTGTGAGGCTCTGGTATCGAGACGAGATTGGGTGAAGTTATTTGGGGTCCTGGTGGACTGCCCGCTCGCCTCACGTTTACGCAGCCTGGCTCTTCTCGGTTTGGCTGCCTGGGAGGAATACAAATGGGGGGATGAGCGGGCTCTTGAACAAGGTAGGCGAGACCCAGTTCACTCGACTCGGGGCTATTCCAGCCTCGCTTTACCCATGGATGCTTTTCGTGCGTTTTACCGGGATGCTGCTGGGACCCTGCCGGCTCGCCTGGAGTGTCGCACCGAGCCTCATCCGGGACTCCTAGCTTGCAGACCCCTGAGGGCGCTAGGTGGCGCGGGGGTCGGCAAGGTGGGGCCACGGTTAACCCCACCAATCCTCCCCTTTGTCCCGCCGATCCCTAGGCAAAACTCAACTCACCAGAACAAGGAAACCATCCTCGAAAGCCAACAGCCACCTCCACATCATGGAGGTCGAGGCAAGGGCAGCCTGACACGAACTGAACTCAAGATCACGAATCTGGTTACCTTAAAGGTTAGTGACGCGAAAAGTGTGCTGCAGGCTGATGCGGCGCAGCCGGTGGAGAGGGTCACATGCGCGGACGCGAAGCCTGCTGTCCGACACCCAGAGTGGTTGGGCGAAGCCGGAGCTTACGGAGAGCGCACGTAAGACTTCCTGGAGATGCACGAGGAAGGCCACACATCTGTCTCGATTCCGTGTCTTTCATGTGTGTTGAGAGAGAGAGAGAGCCTTTGTTGAGAAAAGACCCGGTTGGCGGAAGAGGGTACCTGGATGGCTTTGAGGCTAATTTACGGGAGTGCCGGTTTTGGTCGCGCGGCTGGAATGGGGCACCTCATTCTGGGCTTCAATTGACAAAGAACCTGGAGCTCCCGCTCTCGATAAGAATAGATGGAACGCCCTCCCTAGGAGCGGCCGAGGCGTGACCTATAGGGCCGGGGTGTCCGACCGGCCTCGTCACCGCCACTGCCGCTCCCAACGGACAGGAGCACGATCCCTGGCGGTCCAAGGGTGCAGGCCTGGGTCAAGTTGATGCGACGATGCAGACGAATTGACTTGCGGAGCAGGCCAGTAGCAACCGAGATGAGGGACTGCAAAATTCCTTTAGCTAGGCCTGGCTCGCGCTTCGCATAGGGCGTACACGTTCCATGTCGACACCTTTCAATCATCGTTGTTATGCCTTCGTAGTAGGGGCGCCGTTGTCCGAGGTCAGGGCGGTTATTGCCACCAGCGTCAGAAACACCCACACCAAGTTACCGCTGGCCGCCTCGAACTACCAGGGTCCATGCGATCAGCGGCCTTGGCCGGCTTCGAAGATCTTTGATTCCTCAAAAAATTGGGACCGTCCCGAGGCGACGAAAATATTCACTTGCACGGCATCTGGACTAGGCAGCGAGAGCGACTCAATTTGCAGCCGAGCAAATACAATCATACATTATCTGGATGTTGACTGGCTGTCCTGGCAACACAAGCTTCTGGTCCTGTATGCAATGCATGAGACTTATCACCCTTTCCCACTCACTCCCTCCGGCATGTGTCTGGGGGAAAAACACGTACAGCAAGGCTACGGCTACGCCAGGGGATTATAAAAACGGGACCATTCCCCAATCTTTGTTAAAACCTTGATGTCTCCTCGTTTCCTTCTTGGGTTTTTGGTTTTAGAATTTTCTAGCGTCTCGGTTCCTGAAGCCGGCCAACGCCACCACCGTGTACATGTCTCTCCAGTAGATATAACCTCGAACTCCCTCTCTTCGTCTCAACTTTCTTCCCGCGTTCCGGAAACCTCTTTCCATCTTGCTCTTTCGTTCCTGCGGGTTTCAGTGATTCCCTCCTTTCAGATCCCTCATCTCCTATCCTCCACTCAAAAATGCACGGATATAGCTCCTCGGAGGAATCTGAGGATCCCAAGCGGCCGCGGCCCCTTCCCGCCAGCTCTTCCAACAACAACGACCAGAAGAAGCGTAAGAAGAAGAAGCCCCCGCCGCAACAAGCCATCAACCGCATCTGGAAAAAGCTACAGACCCGCAAGCCCACCACTCCGCTCGCCGTCCTCCCCTTCGATCCCGTTCCCCCTCCAGCGAGCCCCGAGAGGGCTAACGAGCCCAGCGATGCCGGCTACGAGAGGGCCGTCGAGGAGTGCCGCCGGAAAGTGCGGAAGATCATCAAGGAGTGCCGACGCGTGAATATGCGGTATCGGGATCCGGGCTGGGATTTGGTGAGTTTCAACACATGGCCCCTTTGCCTTGCGTCCGTTCTCGGTGGAGTCAGTGGCGCGCTGCATCTCGGTGTGTGGCGGGCCGTTTGGGGGGGCCCCAATTGTCCACTGAGGGCCGGCAGCCGGTGGTTGGGTGGGGACGATTCTCGGGGGTCAACAGGCGGTGTGACCGCGCTGAGGAATTCCTGAAGCGGCGGCGGCGGCGCTAAGAAAGCTGAGCCGAACTTGCGGGCGCGCTTTGCACTGCCCTGAAGCCCTGGCTAACATGTCACACTGTGTACAGGACTGGGACCTGAAGATGGAAAAGGGCCACTGCCTGAATTATCTCGGCGACGATACATTTGACGTCTCCTTCCCTCCCCCATCTAACGCGAACCTGCCGAAATCGGTAAAGCGTGTACACCAGATCTTCGAGAAGCCGACCTTCCTCGAGAAGGTCAACAGCTCCGAGGTCATCCAGGGCAGCCTTGGAAACTGCTGGGCCGTGGCGGCGCTCTCGGCGTTGGCCGACGTCGAGGAGGGCATCAAGCGGTTGTGCGTCGAATACGACACGCGTGAGTTCCACAAGAAAAAAAAAGCAGGGCGGGCGCAAGGAGTCACATGGTGGGACAATCGACTGACAACCGTGGCGAATGGCAGGTGTCGGAATCTACGGATTTGTCTTTTATCGGGGTAAGTGCAGCCTGCACAGCCCGCTGCCTCGCAGCTAATACGTACCATGTACATGTGCTGACACCCAAATGCCAGACAACGAGTGGGTGTACTCGATCGTGGACGACAAGCTCTACCTCAAGTCGCCCGACTGGGACAGCCCCAGCCTACAGCGTCAGCTCCTCTCGCAGATCGACCGCGAGGACGTCGAGCAGCACTACCGCAAGACCTACCAGACCGGCTCCAAGGCCCTCTTCTTCGGTAAGAACAAGGACCAGAACGAGACATGGCTGCCGCTGCTGGAGAAGGCCTACTCCAAGGCCCATGGCGACTACGCCTCTATGATCGGCGGCTGGATCGGCGAGTGCCTAGAGGACATGACTGGTGGTGTCACCACGGAGCTACTGAGCTCGGACATCCTGGATCTTGACTCGTTTTGGGACGACGAGCTGTCCAAAGTGAACCAGGAGTTTATGTTTGGGTGCTCAACAGGGCTTCTCGATGGCGGATATGGCAGCAGGGACGGTATTACCGAGCGTCATGCGTACGTCGTCATGGACGCGAAGACCCTTAAGTCGGGCCAGCGGCTAGTAAAGCTAAGGTAAGCCTAGACTTCACTTGTAGATTATATCGGGCAAGTTAGTTGCTAATGTCTTACAAGAAACCCCTGGGGGAAGCTGCGAAAGGGCGTCTGGGAGGGTGCTTACGCCGACGGTTCCAAGGAGTGGACGGCTGACATCCAGAAGGAGCTGGGCCACAGCTTCGGCAATGACTCTGTTTTCTGGATCCCGTACGAGGATCTTCTGGGCAAGTACCAACACCTTGACCGCACGCGGCTATTCCGTGACCCCGGCTGGCGCTGCTGCCAGCGCTGGATCGGTGTCGATGTCCCGTGGAAGCCCGATTACCACGAGAAGTTCCATATCAAGCTCACGCGTGACTCACCGCTTGTCTTGGTCCTCTCGCAGCTCGACCGGCGGTACTTCAAGGGTCTGGAGGGCCAGTACAACTTCCGGCTGCACTTCCGGCTGCACGAGGCCGGGCGGCCGGGCGCCGAGGACTATGTCGTGCGCTCCCATGGGAACTACCTCATGACGCGGTCCGTCTCCGTCGAGATCCCGGACATGCCGGCCGGCGAGTACACCGTGTTCCTACTTGTAACGGCTGAACGGTACACTTCGCGGCCATCAGTCGAGGATGTGGTGAGGCGCGAGTGCAAGCGGCGCAAGGAGAATGAGAAGCTCGCGCAAGTGGGCTACGCGTACGACCTCGCACACTCCAAGGCGCACCACCACCTCGAGAAAGTGAAAGAGATGCGCAAGGCAGCGGACCAGAGCAAGGCCAGCGGGAGTCGGCGCAAGGAGAGGAGGAAGCAGTGGGAACGGAGGCGTGCGGACAGGGAGATTAGAAGGAAGCAGGCGAAGAAGAACGAGGAGAAGAAGGCTAGGTTGATGGCGGAGCGAGAGAAGGAGAAGAAGGAGGCGACCGCCTCAGAGTCGAGCAGCGAGAGCGAGAAGAGTGAGGTCGAGACGGCGGAAAAGAATGCGGACGACGCTTCGGTTGACAAGCACGTTGTCAAGACCGCTGGGTCTCAAGAGAAGTCAACGGAGGAGAAGCCCGTCGAGGAAGGGCCGACCGACGACAAGCCGGAGGAGAAGTCCGCCGAGGACAAGTCGACTGACGACAAGCCGGATGCTGAGGGGAAGATTTCTCCTGAAAGCCAGCCTACCGATATCAAGGCTGACATCGAGTCAGCCGCGGATAAGTCTGCCGAGAAGAAACCCGCCGACAAGGACTCGGAGCCCAAGAAGTCGGACGGCGCTCTAGGCAAAACGCAAGCTGAGCCCGAGCTCGAGGACGCGAAGGAGGCTGTCTCGGAGAAGGACAAGCAGCCCAAGCCTGAGCCCAATCCGGAGACTGCTAAGGAGCCATCCAAGTCGGCCTCCAAGGGCAAGGATTCCAAGAAGTCCAAGTCGTCTAAGTCCTCCAAGACCGCGTCGCCAACGCCCGCCCCGGAGCCTATCGACTACTCGTCCGACTCCCCCGTCGAGGAGTGGGAGGCCATTTACAGCAGCGATGACTTCATCCGTAAGCCGCGCACGCAGCCCATCCCCGAGGTGACGGCAGACGACATCTACCCCACCGAGGACGAGAAGCTCCCTGATCCGTGGAATGCCGTGTGCATCGTTGGGTTCAAGGTTTACTCGAAGGATGAGGACCTCGAGCTACGGGTCATCATGGAAGGCGGAGCGCTAGAGGAAGGTGGCATGGGTGTCAAGGGTGAGAGAGATCTTGACAATGCGCAGGAGAATGCGGCTGGTGGTAGGGAAGATGAGGAATCGGGAGAGAAGGGGCCGGGATATGAGCCCATTGTTGTGAAAGAGGAGGGTACAGGACAGACGGAAGATGAGGATGGCGATGATGAATCGGAGGGGGATGAGGCGGAGAAGCTGAGGAAGAAGAAGACCAAGAAGCCGAAGGCCGAGAACAATGAGGTAAACGACAAAGTCAAGACCGAGGGCGACCAGGCTAAGAAGGCGGACGAAAGCAGCAAACCGAAGACAGAAGAGGTTACCCCTGAACCCCAGGACAAGGAGGAAACTCCAAAGACCGAGGAAAGCCAGGAGACCCCTAAGTCTAAGGACGAGCAGAATGCTTCTAAAGCAAATGTCGACGAGCAGAAGCCCGCTGAGACGAACTCCACAGACGGCAAGAAAGAGGAAACCACCGAGAAGCTTTCCGACGCCGAGATCTACAAGCATAAGATGGAAGAGATCCGGAAGATGGAAGAGCTCATGAAGAAACGGGAAGAGGAGCTCAAGGCTAAGGAAGAGGCGATCCGCAAACGGGAAGAGGAGATGAAGAAGAAGGCGGATAAGGGCGAGAAGCGGGAAGAGGAGGAGTACGTCGATTGCGAGAATACGTCTTCTTCGGGGATGAGCACGCCCGACACGACGCCTTTTCAAGAGGTGAATAAGGAGATCCTTGGATGAGGCAGGGTTGGATTGATATTTGAGCGATGTGTTTATGACTTTACTTCCGTTTATGATTTCATAGAAGGGCCGCGAGGCGGTTAAGGTGGTAATGAGTCGATTGGAATTTTCATTTAGTCTTTGCGATGCTGCTCAGTCTCTATATCGATATATAGCTCAGGTCTACTCATATTAATCTGTTCGCTCACACCCTCCTCTCATCCTCGGGCCTATCATCAGCCCCCTCATCAGAATCGACCCGCATCCTCCGCCTCCAGGGTCTGTAAACAAACACACTTCCCACCCCAACCACAAAGAAGAGCACACAGATCCCCGCGCCGATGACGTCAAAGTGGTCCGCGAGCGTATCGATGAAGTCCCAGAACGGGCCCTCGGGCGCCGCGATTCGGGCAACTAGGGAGAGGATCTGGATGAGGGCGACAAAGGCGGAGACGACAACGGTGATGGCAGTGAGGACGGTGGAGTAGTAGAGCATGGCGAGGCGGTCGCGAGCGAAGGTGGGGGACGTGTAGAGGGTTGACATAAGGGCGCCGTCGGTGGTGTCCAGGAGAGCCATGCCGGCTGAGGGATATGAGCAGGCGCTCTAGGATATGCTAGGGGTGAGAGTCTTACCAGTGAAGAGCATGGGGAAGATGAGGATGAGCCAGATGCTCGTCCCCTTCACGGCGTGGATGCTCGCGATCCCCAGGATCGCAACCTCGGAGCTCGTGTCAAAGCCCATGCCAAATAGCACGCCGAGGGGAAACATCTTCCAGGGCCTGTTCACAAGCTTGAACAGCCGCCCGAACATGACAGCCAGGAACCCGCCCCCCTCCACATCCCCCACCACCGCACCTCTCATCTCAACCTCGTCGCCCTCATCCCTCACCGCACCCCTCAGCTGCCTCACAAGCCTCCACAGAACCCACGCATTCCCCCCGCAGAATACAACCAGCACCACTGCGCTAACCACGCCCCCCACGACCTCACCCCACTCCTCTGCGCCGCCGAACCTCTCACGCAGCGCGCCCCCCGTCGCCGCGACGGCCACGCAGGTGACCACAACGATGGTGCTGTGACCCATGGCGAAGAAGGTACCCACGGAAACAGGCCGCTGGCCGGCAGCGATGAGGCGGCGGGTGGAGAGGTCGATGGCAGCGATGTGGTCTGCGTCGAGGGCGTGGCGGAGGCCGAGAACGTAAGAGAGGGTGGCGGCGGGGAGGAGCGAGGGGTGGGCTGCCAGGGGAAAGGCGGCAATGAACCAGGCGAGGACGTTGAGGGATAGGAGGACGGTTATAATTCGAAGGGCGGGGAGCGGGAGGGGGATGCGAGAGATGAGGGGAATTTTGGTTATTAGGGAGGTGTCATGAGCTGTTTGCGGCTCGGAGGATTGGAGGAGGGGGGATGATTCCGTTGCATGGCTCTCGGGCTCTGGAGAGCCTGGCTCACGATGCTCGGGCGAAGACGTCATGATGGGCGTGACGCTGCTTCGGCAGGAGACAGCGGGTGTACGTTACGACTGAGATGTTCCAGAGCGAAAGCGTCTCAGTTCGCGATCCTGGGGAATGCGGCACACAAAGTAGTCACAATCCCAAGGTATAGGAAGAGTGAATCGCGAACGCAGAAAAAAAAAAGGGAGCTGTCTGTGTCCACCAAATTTGGCCCTTTTTCTGCCCCTCCTTCAAGAGTGTATGACCAAGCGTGCGTGACCTTATCGACGTGCTTCCACGCCCCGCCCGTCGACAGGGAGGAGAACACCACCCATCCACCCCTGGTTATCTTATCAATTACACGCTTCCATTACCTTTGCACCTGTGCCCCGTCTCCGAATCTCGCCCAAAACTGCTTACGGATTGGCCCAACGTCCTGCATCGCCGTCCCTGGGGCGACTCTCGATGCTGCTGGGACAAATTCACCCGTCTTTTAGTCGGTAATTACGACATGCGCGTTCACTAGCTGGCCGAGAGATCCGAAGGCAATGAGTTACAGCAGCTTTGGTGGTGTCTTACATTATGTAAACTCTTGAGCTCTTCCCGCTAACGGTGACCCCCGATGCGTCGCGCAGCGGCTCTAGGGCGGGGCCTCCGGCATGAAATGCTGGCGTTCCACTGGTCGAGTGAATCGGCGCCGGGCAGCAACTGGCGCGACTGTCCCGGGCCGCTTTAATGTCGGTACTCCGGACTTTACCATGAGAGTGGGTCGGGGAAGGATCCGGGCTTCGTCAGAGTCTAACTTCTCTCGGTAGCATTAGCCGCGCCGTGGGGTTCGTGAATCCAACGTCCTCACGGGGCTGTGGTCAGCCCGGTCCGACCTCTACGGCGAGTCGGCCCCTTTAATTCGTTGCGGTGCCAGACGCCGGGATTCGGGGAGCCACAATCCTGCGTCGATCAATGCCGCCGGATCATTAATCCCGGCGAAAGCTGCCTTGTATTTACCCAAAACACCCCCGACAGGACACGGGGTCTCTTGTTCCTCAAAAGCCAGCGGGCCCCTCCTCATCGCCATTCCTCTCCTACTCCACGCCTTCAGCCCCGAAGCTTACTACAGAGCTACTTGGGAAGCCCACCATGCGCTACGACAGCCCCCTATGGCGCTTCGTCGAGCGCCTCTACCGCATACCGGAGCCGCCCCCGCGCAAGCGCACGAAGCCGATGCAGGTCCTCTGCGTCGGGTTCCCGCGCACAGGCACCGAGTCCCTTCAGCAGGCCCTCCTGACCCTCGGCTACGACTACACCTATCACGGCTGGGACATCGTGTTCGACCTGCCCATGCCGGCACCGGGCTGGGTCCGCCTCTCCCAGAAGAAGCACCACGCGCCATCGCGCCCTGGGAACGAGCCCCGCGTCAAGCGCGAGGACTTTGACGAGCTCATCGGGCACTGCGTCGCCGTCACAGACGCGGCGGCGTCGTGCTTCGCGACCGAGATGATCGCGGCATACCCCGAGGCCAAGGTGGTGTTGAATGTGCGGAGGGACGTGGACGCGTGGGAGAGGAGTGCTATGGATACGCTGGCGAAGGTGAATAAGAGCTGGGTGTTTTACCTGGCGAGCTGGTTCGACAAGGAGTGCTTCTGGGCGTGGACGGTGTACGAGCGGTATCTCTGGGCGCGGCTGTTCCGGGCGCCGGACGACGACCTCGGGAGCGCGATCCAGACGAACGGGAAGTGGATTATGAAGGGTGAGTATTCCTTCGCTGCCACTTGTAAAACCGAACTGTCCCCAGAGCTCCCACTAACGCGGGCATCGCAGAGCACTCAGCTATGATCAAGGGCCTTGTACCACAGGACCGCCTCCTCGAGTGGAGTATTGACGAGGGCTGGGAGCCGCTCTGCGAGTTCCTCGACAAGCCCGTGCCCGATGAGCCCTTCCCGCACGCAAACGCCGTCGGCGGCGGCTGGAAGGCGAGGGAGGAGGAGTGCGTGCGGAGGTGGGTTGTGCGGGCGTTCTTCAATTTCCTCTTCCTGTCGGGGGTGGTGACTGCTGTGGGCTTCGGACTGGTGCGGTACCTCAGGTAGAAAAAAAATTGTTGAGCTGCGCATATGATGTCATCCTCACTCATGCGCGTCCTGGGCTCGCTCAGGCGGCGGAGCTGGTGCCTGCAGGGATGTTGGGCCAACGGGCAGCATCGGCTTGGATGCTGCGCCCCGCTTGCTCAGCGTTCACGGGACTGATGTCGGGCGCTGACAGGCGCTGACATGATGCGCCCAGAATGATTGATAAGACTAGCAGTAACAATAGGGGGTTGTTGGGCAGTGAGTGAATCTGATTCATTAACGCTACGGCTCAAGTCGAACGATGCCAAAGCTATGGGATCTCGATAATAGTTGATACACGTCTTGGAGGAACTTTGTGTGCGTGCCTTTTCAATTAGGCACAAGATGGATATCGGGCTGCCCCTGTGGCTTTCTGCCTATCAGCTGGACGCTATCCCCAAGCTTGAAAAGGGAGGATTCAACACTAATGACCAGAACCCAATACTTCATAGGCAGCACAGGCCGTTCCTTGGACCATCACGAGGATACGCGTAGATAAAATAATCGGCCCAACGTGGGCTAACGGCCCGCCGAGCATTCCACTTCCGGCCACGGCTCCGATTTGATAATCACTCCGCCCTCAGTTGAGTCCGTGTCTCACGAGAGAATCTGGAGACAACTAAGACGTAACATGCCGCCTTTCGCCCGCCAGTTACCTGGCGACAGGTCGGGCACGCGCCATACATACCCCCCTGTTTTTTGCACCGCCCACCTCGGCACAAAACTGTCGCTTGCGAAGGGTGAGTCACAAGGCGCGACCTGATTGGCCCGCTTGACCCACCATCCCCGGAGTTGCCCGCCCGCTCTCAAGACATTTTCCCTTTGTGGCAAGTTTGGCCTGTGGAGATCTCGGGCCAGGGGGCGCGGTTGCCACCGCGGCCTCCGAGTGAACAATCGCCAGTCATTGTTCCTCGAACGACATATATAACGCCATTCCCCACGATGGATCCGCCCTTTCGGTTCTCCACATCGAACAAAGAAAGCATTTTGGTTTTCCCCATGTTTGAAAACTAGCGCTTCGATGCTATTTCGCTAACAAACACACGAAAACACAACACCGATCAGTCAAATGCTCGCTGCGTCATCGCATCCAGACCTGCCCACGATCTTCACGCAGCTGCTCTCGCGAACCATATACCTCTCGTCGCACGCCTCAAACATGACCGATGCTCCGTGCCGAGGACCCCTGATACGCAAACCTAGCTATCAGAGCCGCCGCCGCCAGCGGAGCTCCAGCATCCGCCGCGGCCTCGTCCGCCGGCCTCGAAGGCACGACAGCGTCACCTCCATCGACTCTGACGCCTCCTCCCACTCGAGCCGCGAGCCGTCCAACGTCAGGAGAGGCCGCTCGCGCAGCCGCGTTCGCGGGACAGAGGATCTCGAGGAGTGGGCGACCTGGGCGAGCCAGTCCTCGATCGACCTGCCCGCGTCGCTACCCATTTACGACCCTAAGCCTTTACTCCACCGCGAAGACGCCTTCAAGGTCGTCGAGGGAGCGGTGGCTGTTCCGGAGGAGATGGAGCTCCCCCCGGGGCTGGAGACGGACGACTCGACTGAGTATGACTCGGATGAGCTGGAGTTCTGCACGACTCAGTTCCCCGAATTCGGCGAGGGGTGCATCTACGACTTTCGGCCCTAGCTACTGCCGCTACCTTTTTTATCATTGTCCTTTGCTTCCGATCGGACGAAAGCGAACGAAATTCAACATCTCGGGCGCCAGGGTTTTTCTTGTTGTGGGAGTGTCTTGAAGTTTTTCTTTATTATGCACGGAGTTTATTTGGGCGCAAATTTTATCATGTCCTTTCTTTCTGTTTGCCTGTATCACCACTTACATGTTTGGGGAAGTCACGGTCGGGCGCTTAATTTAGACGGCTGGTGCCTAGAGCTGGAGAGCCGCGCAGGCTACGATACCCATGCTGTTACGCGTTATGTACACCACCAATTATTACCTGTACCTCAATGATATTGTTATGGCTTACGAATTACTGTTGCATGCTGGTGGCTTCAATCCTTCTTGGGTATCTATCATATAATTTTGATATTTCTCAGCAGAGGGGGGGTTGTATTGTAAGAGAGCGAGTTGCGGCGTTTTGGCCTGGCTTCACGCATGTATCATATCCCGCTTATATATGCAAGTTTGGGCTCCCTGCACAAAGGACTTCCGCGGCTTTCGCCGGCCACCGAACAACCCGACCGCGTCATCGGACGACGCTACAATTCATCGCAGATCTCGGCTTTTGCTGCACCTTGCCGAAACGCTGAGCCCAATCCATCGCGCATCGAACAATCCGCCGGCCCGAGACCTCTCGGAGGATCACTCGCCCCTCGTTCGGAAATACCACTGACCCCCACACTCGGGCTTTATCCTCGGGGCCATGTTCCACGACCTGGGCGCAGGTACTTCGGATGTTATCGCTATTTCGTGCATGAAGTGGCTCCCCCACCGCCTGACCAGACTCTGGGACCACCCCCTGGGCTAGCTGTCAGATATGATAAGCCCAACCCAACCGTGGTTCGCGACGTCTCGCCTCTGCCCATTGCGCTCTCTCATCCTCCGCACATCCACCACCAGTCTCTCGAGCTTGCGTCCTGTCGCACGCCTCGTGCGGCCCAGAACCGAGCGTGCAAACGCTGCGCTGTAGGCTCCGCCCTGCGGCCTAGCATCAGTCAATTCTGATACGGCGCTCGAAGTTCTCGCATTGTTGCGGTCTGCAGGTCACCGCCAAAATCTCGACAAGCATCCCTGGACCAGACTTTTCCCTCTCTCCCTCTTCCATGGTTCAGGTTGCCATGACTCTCGTTTCTCACGCCCCAAAAAAAAGTCATGTGGTCGAGAGAAACCCCTCATTCGCAGCACTTGGTTCCTGGGCGGCCCTGCTCACCAGGACCAGGTCTTTCTCATCCAAGTATTGTCTGCGGTGATCCCCCATAAACCATGGATCTGGCCGTCGGGTTCTCCATGGACAGGGAAAGGTTCAGACTCAAGTGGAGCCGCCAGGGTGAGGAAACACCCCGCGAATTCCACCCCCTTGTCCCTTTGCCAATCTCGCCTGGGTCCCCTTCCGCTCCACCCTGTTCCTGCCGGCACTTGCAACTTCGTCATAAGTCTTCCCCCCTCCGCCCTCGGTCAGCACCCGCGACCGCTTTGCTAGAGTTCCAGAACGCTTCCATTCTCGGAACACCCTTGCTCGAGCCGTCAGGGCAACCACCTGATCCGGAACCAGCGAATCCCTCGAGCCCGGCCGTTTTTTTTTTTTAACCCTGGGAAGTGTTACAGCGCGTTTCTCTCTTCGTTTCCCTTTCGGCCGAGGGCGCTGCCACAACGATTGATTTCCTCTCTTGCACGCCGACGGCCCCGTCCCCTTCGTCTCTTTCCCTCCCTTGTCACGTACTATACCCAAGTAAATCCAGTCGTATATATTCTCCTTACTTTAACTCTTACACCCGCGCACATATACATATTCCCTTCCCACACCTGCATGATGTTGCATCGATAAACTTCCCCTGCCAGAAGAAGCAAGCAACACGCAAACTATGGCCGAGCTAGATCTCCTCACCGACCCAGCCACCATGGCGCCAATCCCGCTCACCGGTCCGTCCCAGGACCCGCCCCTCCCGCCGGCCAACCCGGACCACCCCTCCCTCCTCGCCATCGGCCTGGAACTCAAGTTCCTTGTGCCCTTCCTCCGCGCAGGGTGCCCCGACCCCGCCCCGGCCGACCCCCGCCCGCTGCTCCCGACCCCGCACGCCGACGACCCGGCCTGCCTCCTCCAGCAGGGCTACCGCCTCGTAGCCGACGTGCTCCGCGCCGCCTCCCAGCGCGCCATCGCCATCTCCGAGATCACGAGCCGCCACGCCCGCGAGAGCGACTTCTGGACCGAGCACTGGATCGTCAAGAAGAGCAATTCGGCCGAGCCCGGCGAGCGCGAGAAGCGTCCCGGCTATGTCTGGGCGCCACTGGAGGTCTCCTCACCGAGGTTACCGGTGCGGGACCCCCGAACGTACGACCTCATCGCGAAGGTGGTCCGCGCTCTTGAGACGAGGTGTCGCTTTACGGTAAACTTCTCGTGCGAGGTGCACGTGCACCTCGGGCGTGCTGATGGCGCTTCCCTCTCGATGCCGTCACTGCGCAACTTTGCCGCGCTGTGCTGGGTCGCAGAGCCGACCCTGAGGCTTCTCAAGGACCCGCGGAGCCCCAACTTTGAGCACGTCTACACGTGGTCCTCACCGCTACGGCAGCACAGCCGGCTTGCTGCAAAGGTCTCGAGCCTGCGGTCGGTGGCGCGCGATAGCCGTGCGCTGTATCACATTGCGAATGCGGAGAACGAGCTGGAGCTGGGGAGGCTGATGTCCGGCGACGAGAAGCAGTATCGCCGACTGGGGTTCAACTTCTCAGCCTTCGGACTTGAGGACGAGAGGGCGGGACGGAGCCCGAGGAGTGTGGAGGTGAGGTTCTTTGAGGACTACCGAGGATGCGAGGAGGTCTTGGGTTGGGTGAGGGTCTGCGTTGCGCTCGGGGTCGTGGCGGTCGAGGGCCTAGATGCATCTTCAGGGGTTAAGCAGTTGAGGGAAGGGAGCCCCGGGGAGAATATGGAGGGACTGTTGAGGGTGCTGGGTGTGGAGGACAACGTTGTGGCGCTGTTTAGGAAGAGGGTAGAGGAGATCCATTCACATGGGGCGGAGTAGGCGTTCGGGGAAAGCTCTAGTCTTTGGGCGGTGGTCTTCTCAGGCCGGAGCGGGTTCGCCGGCGGCCCTGGTGTGGATATCTGATTTCATCGTAATTTTGTTTCCTTTTTATCTGACAACATGGGACATCTATACAGGAGTTTATCAAGATACCATTTTACATCCTTTCTGTGGTTCAGCCCTACATCTTATATCTTGATCCCTATTATAGAAGCGAGATGCACGAGTCTATATTTAGCGCTTGCCTCCTTTCTGAGCCCTTCCTTTCATGAATCCGGTCGAACCTCGTCAACAAGACATATTATTAGTAAAGTAATGGCGGATTGCCAAGGATCCGTAGGCACACCCCTCAGCAAGCCCCGGCCCGTCCCGACAAGGGAGAGCCAAACTGCTACCCATGAGACCCCCAATGTCCGCCTCCCGTCGCCAAACCATCCAAGCGATCGTCGCTTAGGCTAACCTCCCAAGGCAAGAACCACAAGTGTACCCAAGATGGTGAGTCGCATCCCCAAGAGGCGATCCCTTGCGAACCCAAACTGACGCGCGCCCCATTCTCCAAGCGTCGAGTGGCGCCACCAACACAAGAACCCCCGGTAGAAGGGAAGCCTCCAAGCCACCCCCACACATTCCCGTGCTCGTTGCAAGAATCCTGGGAAATCAGGGCGGAAAACGCCTCAAGGTTGCCGTATTTGGAGCGATGAGCGGTGTTGCACACGCACGTGTGCGTCCTTGTTCGGCAGGGAACCCCACATTGGGACGGGGAACGGGACTAAACCTTGCGTGTTAGGGCCGTGGGGCGTGACATGGTGACACAGGGAAGTGTCTACGTGGGGGTGGTGGAGGGAGCTGTGCTGGGGCCCTGGAAGAGAAGGAGGGGGGAGGGGAGAAGAGGGGACGGTGAGTAACTTTGTGAGAGTTTCGTAGGGGGACGAAGGTGGTGATGGCCGAGGTTGAAACCGGTGTTATTTTGCTTGTGGGAGCTGTCCGCGTGATTATACCTGGGGAACTGCATTGGGACGAGGCAGTCCTGTTGAGGACCTGGAGCGTGGGGGGAGAACAGTTCCTTGCTCTCGAGCGTAACACATTGGCCCGGTAATCAAGCTGACAACGTCATCCGGCTGTGGTTTGGAAGAACGCTTGATGCGGGTCCCAAGGGCGGCGGAAGCATCGCGAGGATAACTGCCGGAGAAGGATGCAGCCTGACGCAACCTGCGAAGCATTGCCCCGCCCCGTTCAGCACCGATACCTTCCATCTAAGAACTAACACCCGTGTATGTCAGTCGCCACAGCAAGATACATTTCGGGCCCCTCTGTCTGCCCGGAAGTTAGCGCTAGGAGCAGGCACTGTTGTTCTTTGGATAGTAGCTGAACAGTCGGAGCCGGGGTAGAGATAAAGCAGCAACACCACCCACCTCCCTGACCCAACTTCATTGTCATCTACCGTGGAGTCCCGCTAAGCTCCGGGCCCACATGCGACAGGCCGGACGGTGCCGGCAAGCCACGCCGGACCCGGTCCACCGGGTCGGATAATAGTGGGTCTGCCGAAACACTGTCTCAATCACCGGGGGCCACCTAGACACACATACCCGACTTATCAAGAAGTAGAATCTCAATTGAAAACCCAATACGGTCGTGACTCCGAGCTCCCTGTCTTTCGCTCATATATATGTGCCAATTCGTACATGCGCCATCTCATCTCCATCAGAAAGGAATGTGGTATCTCAAAAGGTCAAAAGTATATACAAGAAATCCTCCGCATGAAAAGGGTGTCGCACCCATGGGCCCCCTACCGCATCCAGAGGAACATGGCAAGCGGTAACAGAAGTGAGAAAGGAATGTGCAACCGCCTCCGCCCGTCACTCTGCCCCGTCCCCACAGGGAGCGCGTTCCCATTCGCGGGAAGCTCAATCGAAAAGCCTGGCTTCGTGTACCGCACCATGGTCGATGATGCCGCTGACGGCTCGTCCACTTCCTCGCCAGTCGATGCGAGTATGTAGTTTCCCGTGCCGTACTCGATGTTGTACACGGGCGAGTCCGTCAGGGTCTTGGGTGTGCCGAGGCCACTCGGGCAGTCGGCCTGGTTGGCGGTGGGCCAGTCAAGGTCGCACTTTTCCTCGAAGCCCCAGCTGCAGATGGGGTCCTGGACGTTGTAGAGCTGGTAGTTGCTTCCGACCCAGCTACCTTCCTCCTCGAGGCAGCTCGCCAGGAAGTTCATGCTATTCGACGCGCTAAGTGGTAGCCTCCCATTGTCCGTCTTGATGAGATCCGCGCACTCCTCCGGGTCCACATTCTCAAAGTCCATCGCTAGAGGCCCGCCCGTAGTGGGCTCCTCGGTGGCCGACTTGCCAGTCTTGAGGTAGTTCCAAGCGTCGTATGACACGTCGTAGGCGCCCTCGGACTGGTCAATGCGCAGCAGGTGCACGGAGCGGCCCTCGTAGGATAGCTTGACGCAGATGTTGGTGCAGGAGATGCTTGCGGGCCAATAGGCGATGCGGTTCGTGTTGACGAGGCAGCCGAGGACGCCGACGGAAGAGGAGTACTGCTCGTGGGGCGTCGCCCAGACACTGCCGGAGTCGGACTTTTGCGCGAGGGCGCTTAGCGCCGAGGCGAGGAGGAAAGGGAGTGCTGAGCGCATGTTGGGTTGGTGGCTTTGTTCGATGAAAAGAATCGAGAAACAGAGTGAGTGTTGAAATTGATGGCCTATATATATATTCTCGTCTGGATCGTTTGAAAGGAGTGTTAAAGCGGGTGAGCAGGGTCCACAGGACCAGAGAATGAATGAGAGAGCCGTGAAGAATAAAAAGAGAGAAGGAGGCGGCTCGTTGCGCCAGTGACTGTTACGATCCGAAGCGAATGACCAGGCTCGTGAAACGAACGGATTCCGGGGTTCTGGACCCGCGCCTCTTTCTATCGCGTCGAGCTGTGGAGGAGCCTGACTCGAGAAAGAGAAATGAAATGGGGAAATGGGGGTGAAAACCCGGTCAGGGAGGACAGCCAGGAGCAGCCATCTCACGTGATATTCCGGCAAGGGACCAGGAACGGATGGAACGATGGTCCAATCAGCACGAAGATGGTGTCTCGCTTAAGGCTTAGCGCCAGGCACGGGAAGGTTTAGCGGCAACTCAGGCTGAATGATAAGAAAACCGCTCTGGGGGCCGAACATGTTGGTCCTTGACCCTTTCGCCGGCCTGTACGGAGCTGTAAGAATAGAAGCGGCCCCCCGGCTTGTACCCTATCGCACGGCATAAGCCTTCACGTCCTTAAAGCGCCCTGTCCTTCTCGTTGTCGCTGTAATTCCCTAGCTGTGCCGCTTGACTGTTTGTTGTGCTGTTCCAGCGTTCTCGCTGGCACGCGCCAAGTGGGGCAACCCCAACGTGGTCTCGGCGCCAGCCGCTGTGAAACATGGGGTCTGCACCCACTTCTCCAGCTCCAGGATCGGCGAGAGTCCAACTGCAGGGCTGATGGACGCGTGTTCCTGCAGCTTGGCCCAACACATGGCACCCAACGTAGACACGTTTCCGTGGCATTATTGTTCCCGGAATATGGCCCTAGGATGAATAGGTGTCGTCTCGCGATAGGCTGCCGTGTTTGGGGGCATTGAACCTCCACGCCAGGACCTTCCATAATGTATCGGGCGTCGTCACAAACTTGCCCCTCTCTCCATAAAGCAGAACCGAGCCATGCCCTAACAACCCCCAACACGCACCTTGGCGGCATCTTCGTTCCTTCACTAGGCTCAGGGGGCTGCGATGTGCGTAAAAGACTGCTCCTCCATGAGCAGCCCGGACCAAGGACGGATATGCCCACCCAATCCCTTCGACTTGGCTTTGGGGCCCAATATCGCGAGTGCTCGAATGAGTGTCCAACATACGACCACATCGACAGCTCCGGCAAGTTGGGAATGAGACTCCTAGAGCTCCTACTTCAATCTGGGTCCCCCGGAGAAATATCCTCCCCCACCGCCGCGCGGGCCCCTCCCAACTTCTCCGCCCCCAGCTTTGTAAACCTTAGTAGAAGCAGACTAGCCAGGAATCCTTAGTCACGCGGCGAAGGAAATGCCCTTTTCTTTTGGGGCCTAAGCTGACACCCGAATTCGGGGACCGGTCGCTTCTTTTGAGGCGTGTACTCGACGGGCAAGAGTCGCGGCTGGTGACGCAACATGTCATGTCGCAGAGCGGGACCGACTACTTAATGGAATAGTGTGAAAGAGAACACCCTCGGGGAGTACCGTACTTAGTATACTCCCTCTCCTGATGAAGATATCAAGTGCTGGGACGCCACAGGAATCGAGCGGAGGGTAAACTCTTATCAGGCACCCCCGCTGGCGTAAGTTTAGGATATTCCGCCATAGCACTCGCGATGTGGTGAGAAAGTACCCCCAAATCAGGATTTACCTGGGGCAGTGCCGGACTATCGCGATGCCTTGGTTTGGGGTGCACAACAGAAACTGCTAGACATTACCGACGTCCTTCGAACTGGCTCACTGCTGTTAGTTGGGAGGCTCATGGTGCTTCGTATTATATCCAGTTTGCCTATTTTCCCATCTGGTATCAATGTGTTGAGCTCCTAACCGGGAATCTTGCGTTATAGACGAGGCTTGCGTCATGGGACGGAGGCGTTGCATGACATTTGTTCATCTTGGATGGGTTTAGATTGAGAGCTCTTAGACAGACCCAACAGGTAAAGCCACATCGGCACGTCCATCACATCCCGTAACAGTCGCGTCTTCATCACTGGGGTGCTGAATGCCGCCTACTGAGCAGTGCCACAGGGCCCGTGTATCTAAGCACACCGTTAGAACACGCTTCAACGTACCTCACGGTGGTGTTTCTTTTCGTTACTAGCTTACGTAGAGTTGTTGGTAGGACAACACCGGCAAATTCCAGACAAGTCGAGAGTGTAATCGAGCAATCTAGGAGCCTGCGTGGCTCTATCCGCATATGTAAGGTGCAGTTTTCCGCCTCACTCCGGTTCCCGCGGCAAGAAAAACCATGACAGAGGTAGAAGCATCGCTGGCTCCACCGATTACTGACGCGTCTGAGGGTACACTGGCCGATATGACGGCAGAGCAGGACGCGAGAGCCTCCATGTCCCATTCTGAGCTCGCTTTGATTCCCGCAGCCGAGGACTTATCTCTTCCGTGGAGCCCAACGATTCTCGCTCACGTCTGCATAGTAGAAACGCAGCTATGTCGCCCCGACATAGCTAGTCGCTCGTCCATTGCGGAATCGGAGATGATGTCTGGGTTAAGGGTCTTTGTGGAAAAGAAGAAAGCTCTATTTCAGCTTTGATGATGAAAGGTGAGACGGGGCCCTGGAACCCTGGAGGAAGCGCTACTCAGGAACGTCACATCGGCGTTTTCTGGCGTTCCACACCTGTGGGCCCCCCCCCTCCAGACGAAACCCTGCTCCGACATTCTTCAGCTTGGAAGAATCACTCGCTTGCATTAGCATGGCCACGCCATGTTTCAGCGGACAACAAGAACCTTTCCAGAACCCACCAGGGCTATTTCGGGCTTCTGAGATGTTTGATTGCATGAGGCGTCGGCTGGACTTTGCTTAGCGGCCCCTGGGCCCGTGTGGAGATGAAGCCCACCATCCCAGGTGCGAGGCGGAATGGTCCCGCGTTGTTGATGATCACTGCCTCGTGGGAAAATTGCTGGTCGATGCGCTGATTTACGCGCGAAGGTTCCGCTCTCGTGATTACCTTGTGCCCCTATCACCGTATCTCAATAGTCCCTCCGCGCAAGCACTATTTGAAGCCGCCGTGAAGACACGCTTGGGATGCGAGAAATGTCGATATCCCTGTGTCCACGGTGCTGCTTCTGGTAAAATGGCCGGTCTCAATTGGCACTCTATCCATGAGTAAATGCAATTCAATACATCTTGCGAGCCCGTTGGGGTTTAACATCAACCCTGGAACCGGAGCTGTCAAAGCTGGGGAAGCAGACCAGGGGTCCCCTGCAAGCGAGGGGGCAGCGCATAATATTATGCGCGGAAGACGGGGATTGAAACCCGTTTCAGACACGCCAACCCCAATTCCTCCGATATTGGCTGATGCCTGTCAACTATCGCAAGAGATAATATACGATGCAAACGGAGAGTGGAAGGTCGTGATGCGGATATGAGGAGACAACAGACAGGGGAACGAGAAGACCCTGCTTGGGCGCAAGCGAATGAGCGCTGAGATTCGCCGTCAAGGAACTTCCACATGTGCGCACGGATACATGGGTCTGCTCATGATCCTTCGGCGTTCAAGGGTATCCCTGGCATCGGGCGCAGTGTTTCTCGTGTTCTAGCCTTCGCAGTGACCCTTCTTCCTTCTTTGGAGCTTCTTCCGGTCGATGCCTCGGCTCGACATAGCTCAAGGCTCGGTTGCTATCCCTTCCCCAGGCTTCGATCATTATTTACAAACTCTCGGATCTGGATCTGGTGGCGCTAGGGGGGTTGCAACAATGATTTGTGACAGGGCTGAGCCGGTGGGCGACTTTGGTGGAATTGAGGGGTCTTTGGGGGGGGATCACAGGCGAGTGGATGTGTGGAGTGGACAGGGACTGGGGTCCCTCGTGGTGGGAACACCGTGTGGATTCAGCACACCTGATGCCTGCGAATCCCGCAGGCTCCACCCACCAGCTTCCCACGAAACAAAGAAAGAATCCTCTAATCGCAGCGTCCAAGCGTCGAATCCGCTGGCACTTATTCTGTCAATCCCCGTGCAGTCTGACTACCTTCATCCTCTGAATTCGAAGGCTCCCCGACCGACCGACCGTCCGCACGTGCGGAGACGGCCCAACCACCGCATTAATCTGTCCTTTTCTGTCCTGTGCCGTGGAGGGTTGCACGCTGATGATACACAGACGACGTGACGTGAGACGGCTTGTCGGCCGAGAGCCATGGAACCACACCGAGCGGGGGATTGATCGCATCGATCCGGCTAATGCGACCTCGACCCTGCTGCGACGCTGGTCTGCTTCCCGGTAGATCCATGCACTATTGACACTGGCGTCGTACCTAGACAATACCAATAGTTGCGGCGATTGCCAAATCTCGTCACCCCGAAGCCAATAGTGTGTCTCGCGAGTTACAAGCAGCCCCTCATCCCCACCGCACTCCACCGCACTCCACCCGAGACCCATTCATCGACACCTGAGCTTGGGATCATATCCCGGCGTCGATCCCATGCACGGACGGCAATCTCCACGAGGGGGTTCTGCGGCGGGCCATGCAACCAGTTTCACCACCCACCGCCGCTCAAGACGCTCGGATTGAGGGTTTCCCCGGCCCGCAGATAATAAATCCCACATTGGCGGTTGGACAATACTGAAAGCGAGAGTTTCTCGTCCGAAATTCCGCGCTTTGACGGGGAGCGATGTGGGTTCCTTTGGCTCAGACCCCCCGCCCCGCAGCCAGACCCTATGGTGCCGTCGTTCCCGCCGGCGTAATATTGGTTGACCAGATGGGTCGAGTCCGTGGGTCAGGGCCTGGAATGCCTCGCCTCAGGCGTGAGTCTGCCCTGTGTTGGAATCCAGGTAATCGTCTCTAGGGGGTGTACCTGTTGTGGCGACGCTCCGCGTGGAGAATGTCTTGGAGCCTCATTTCCAGCTCCCAAGACTAGCTGCCTCTCTGAGACGGAACTAAGATGGCTGAAAGTCTCTAAAGAAACACTAAGGACTGGCCTCAGGCCAAGCGCACGGCCCTCGCCAGTTCGCCGTTCGCCCGCATTTCCCACCTCGGAGAACAAGGCGGTTGTGGCGGCCGCGCGAGATCAGACCTTTTTCCTTGCCGGGGTGCGTGGTGTCAGTGGGACGGCCACCCTCCTCTTCCCCGTCCCATCCGCCGGCTCACTCACTGACGCATGCATGTTAACAAGCATGCTCATTACCGGCAGAACGACACTCGTTCTTCAATACGGCACACAAACTCGCCTATGTTTATTACCGCCCAACGCCACTCAATTTCCTCCGTTTCCAGTATCGCATGCGAACGAGCGTACCGCGTCCCCCCTTCCCCTCCGTTGGCACAGACCCTGTCCCAGCCGCGCTCAAGCGTTGCCCGGCTGAGTTATCCTGGAACCGCCATCCCGTCCCGGAGACCTGTGCGCCCTGAGACGCACTTTATTTATCCGGACGGTCTCCCTGTGCGCCCTTTCGCGACCAAGCTCCTCCACAGTTCTCCGCAGTGGAGCTTGCTTGATGCCATCTGGCGCTTGAACATCGATTCGCTTGTCTTGAACGCATACACTATTGCACACACGCCGCTGTACGAGTTGGAGAGCCCGCCGAGATGGCCCAGACAGACCAGCAGCGCCAGGATGGGCTAGTCATCACGACCGCCGTGTTGACGACGTTGTCTTTCATCATTGTCACCATGCGGTCCATTGTGCGGATCGGATTGATGAGAAAGGGCGGCTGGGATGACTACCTCATGATCGTGGCCATGGTAAGTCGAGAGGAGCTTAGGAGAGGTTGATGAATGGGAGTGGGTCACCCTGATCGAGTGCTGACTGGAGTATCTAGGCTTTGAGTGTTGGATACTTTGGGGAGGTTATGGTGTTGAGGGACAACAAAGTCGGGTTCAGTCAAACGCTTCTTACACTGGATAACATGATAAACTTCCTCAAGGTATGGAGCCCGGAGCTGCGAAACGCTTAGACAGTCGTCGTGGACAGACCCCGTAATAACACAAGTACAGGTGACTCTCGCCATCCAGCTCACGTACTACGCGCTTGTCTGCGTCATCAAGGTCTCCATCTTGTCCATGTATCTCCGCTTCCGTAAGTCCATTCTCCTCGTGCTCCTCTTATCCGTGCTCACAAGACTCACAAACTTCCAGTGGCCAGCCACAAGACGCGCATCGTCTGCAAGGCAACCATTGTCTTCCACATCGCCTTCTTTATCGTCTGCTTCGTAGCGACCGCTTGTCAGTGCCGACCCATCCACAAGTTCTGGGCCATTCCGCCCGACAGCGTCGAGGGCTACTGCATCAACACCACGGCCTTCTTCTACTTCACCTCCGGGGTGAACATCGTCACCGACATCTTCATCATTGCCCTGCCCATACCGACGTTGCTCAAGATCAACCGGCCCAAGAAAGAGAAGTTCGCGCTGATGTGCATCTTTTTGTGCGGGACGTTCGCGACGGTCATGGCGATTACGAGACTGCACTCTATCTACACGTACACGCTCGCGACTGATCCGTTCCGGCAGGGCATTCTCGTACGTGGCGCCTCTATTCTCCTTGTCGTTACTCCACACGCAGACATGCTAACTTGAAGAAAAAGGTCAACCTCTGGTCCGTTATCGAGGTCAACAGTGCCATCATAACCGCGTGCGCCCCCGCGCTCAAGCCCCTGTGCACGCCACACCTCATTCGCGCCTCACGCGAGGGCAGCTCCGTGCCCAAGCCGGGGAGCTATCAGTCAAGTGGCCACAGCCATGGGTCGAGGGGTTTCATCCGGAGCAAGCGGTCGGTCGAACAGAGCTGGAGCAGGGGTACGATTACGATGGACTCGCTGTATCCTGGGAACACGAAGACGGAGGTCACGGGTGGGCCTGGGAGCAGGGACGGCAAGGACACGGACAGCACGGTCGGGATTTTCCGAGTGTAAGGAAAGGGCCCCGGGGGGGGGGGTTTCGGTTACGAAAAAAAAAACCCTCGCGGCGGCGGGGGGATTAGGGAATTATATTGAGGGCGCAAGGGCGTTTTTGTATAATTGTATGTATATGGTGGTTTTTCTTGACTTTGGTTTAGGAAATAATGATATCTACGGTCTTCTTACATTTTCTGATGGCTATTTTTCCACGAGACGCATTTATCGGGAAACTCCAAGTTCCCTCCCGTATATAGAGGGATAACACAGCCGGTGCGCCCACTCCGCTGTCCCGAACACAGTCAGGAGGCTCCTACCACCGAATTACTCCTAGATCCGAGCCCCAAGAAACACAAACCCCCCCCTCCCCCGGGGGGGGCTCTTTTTTAACTAAACCTTGTTAAGAACGATCACACCCATTATCACTCCCCCGCCCCCGTCCTCAAAATCAACATCGCAACCTCCGCAAAGTCCTCACCAAACTGCAACCTCTCGATCCACCTACTGGGCACCCCCTCGACCCCGTCCCTCGCGCCCAGTAGCCCCGCCGCGATCGCGGCGTTCGTGTCCGTGTCCCCGCCGACGCGCACCACGTCGACCACGACGTCCTCGAGCGGCCGCGGGTCCAGCACGGCCGCGACGGCGAGGGCGAGGCTCTCTAGGACGAAACCCGAGGCTTCACTGGGCAGCTCGGCGGGGCCGGAGGCGGCCATCTCGGGCATGGAGAGGGAGCGGCCCAGCGAGATGGCGCCCGCGACGGAGGCTGTCCCCTCGAGGAGCTTCGCGGCGTTGAGGCCCCTCTCGACCGCCTCGTCAGGGGACTTGCCCGCCACGAGTGCGCTGGCGATGACGTTGTAGGCCGCGCAGCTCACCCTGCACCGCTCGTCCCCGTGCGTGATCCCCGATATCGCCATGCTCTCCTGAACCAGCGTCCCCTCGTCCTCCTCGAACAGGCCAGTGGGTATGCACCTCATCAGGCTCCCATTCCCAGCCTGGCCCTCCCCTTCCCCCTCCGCGTACTCCCCCGTCTCTTCATACCTCAGCAAGCCCCTCAGCGTAGTCTTACCCACGTGGGCGGGCAGCTTCCCGGGCCTCCGCTCGGGCCAGTCGCCTCTGAGCCACTTGAGCATGTGACCCGCCGCCAGGGCCGCCACGTCGGGCTGGCCACCGGCGGCGCGGATGCGCGCGCGGTCGAGGTAGGCCAGCAGGACGGCACGGGTGAGGTCAGTGTCGTGGGTGGCCTGGCCGGGAAGCAGACCGAAGGGGCCGCCGCCGACGATGTCGCGCAGGCCTGAGGGGTAACGCGCGGTAATGGCCGCGTGGGACTGCGACTCGAGGGTCGAGCCCAGGGCGTCGCCGCAGTGCGAGGCCAGCAGGGCGCCGATGATCCGGCTCGCCCGGGGCGTCGACCTGCCATTGGCTTGGATGCGCTCCAGGTCGGTCTGCGAGTGCCGTCGCATTTTGTTGGTTTTGATGGGTCAATTGAGGGTGGGGATTCTAAGTGTTGTGTTACCTAGTGGAATGAGGAGGGGCGGCGAGGGGCGGCGAAAGGGGGGGGAGGAAAGGTGAGGTGGGGAGAAAGGGATAGATATAGGAGGGCCCTTTTTTTCCTTGCTGGGACGTGGGCTGAGGGCAACGAGCTTGCTGATTGAATTTTCTGGAGAACACCTGAGCTGGCCGCCCGGATTGCCCAATTGGAGGGTTTGCGGGGGGGGAAGCAAGCGCTTCTCGCTGTACGTTGCCACAGAGTCAGAGGCCCGAAAGACAGAAAACAGGTGATAATGCTCCCCTCCCAGACCGGGGGGGTGTAAGTGAGCTTCTACGAAAGTTTATTCTGCAACCGCAGCTCCCCACCCACAACAACCCCGCCCGCCAATCACACTTCCTTGTGTCCGACCTCGCAGCTCTGGCCCAACCACCATGTCCCCCTTCATGAGAGGTAAGCTGAGAAGCTTATAACTAGTGCCACCGCCGCCGCTACCGGCACCCCGAGCGTCCGGGCGGCCGACTCTTCTTGCTCCTCGGCCTCTGCCGAGGCCGCTCCTTCGGACGCAGCCCCTGTAAGTCCCTCCGTGTTGCCCTCCGAATCGAACGTGCTCCCAATCTCCCCGATCCTCACATTGGAGAACGTCACCGACACGTCCGGCGTCTCTTCGACGATCTGCGCCGGGTCGCCCTCTGTTTCCGAGCACGGCCCCGCCTCGCCCGAGTCCAGCCACGTCATGAAGTCTCCCTCGCTGTTCCAGATGCTGAATATGAGGACCATGCCCCTCTGCAGTGACTCTCCCATCGTCTGCAGCCCGCCCAGCCGCAGGAAGTTGTCCGCGCCGTTGTCCTCGCAGAACCCCTCCGTTATCGCCCCGGGCTCGTCCCCACCCTCCTCGGCGGGCACGTTCTCGATGACCCTCCCGTCCTGGACGTACAGCCGCCGGATCTCGCTCAGCACGCCCTCGTTCGTGCCATCCTCGCTTATGAACTGCGTCACGACGGTGAAGGGCCGCGACGTGTCGACGTCCATGTCCGTGCCATAGAACTCGGTGGCTCCCGTGCGGTAGGGGTTGAAGCCGCAGCCGGGCTTGTCGCACACGCCGGTCTCCTCGCAGTCCTCGCCCGTGCAGAGGAAGGAGCCCTCGCCGCTGCAGGTGTGCGGCGTGAGGACAGTGGCGCGGCCGTTGGCCTCCCAGATGTCCATCTCGTTGCAGCAGACGCCGGACTCGTTCATGTTGGGCTGTCTCGCTGTTAGTGAATCTCCCCTTTTTTTTTTCTCTCTCTTTTTTTTTTTTTTCCGTTTTTTTTTTCTTTTTTCTTTTTTCTTTTTCTTTTCTTCTTCTTTTTTTTTTGGTTG
>JAMBUN010000334.1:0-141725 GCA_030271035.1 Microascus cirrosus | reverse complement strand
TACTGATTGTGATCTGGTCTAGAAGTACTTTCCTATAGTAGTAATGTGAGAAGGTACTTCTGATTCAGAAGATTCAGTGTATGTGGGTCGTACCTGAATTAACATTTCAAATCCCTGTGGCCTGTACTCCGCACTCCACGCATCCGGCATCCCACCCCGTCTGGATGCAAGCCATTCTGGTCCCGCGGCCAGCTGCTCCGGTGGACCAACGAGTGGTTCATTTGATGCCAGTGCCGCCTGCCACCGGCCGCAACGTGCGTGGCCACCTCGGCGCATTCCCTTGGCGGCTCTCACGTCTCTTATGGAGGGATGGGGCCCCTCCTGTTTTGTGGCGGAAGGCATGACGTCCCACCCCTTCCTGAGGCGAACCGTCCGTCCAGATGATACCGTGCCTTGCGGTGCTTTTTTTTTAGGGAACGTGCTGATCCACCCCCCTCCCTCGTCGTTATCGAATTGCGCTTTGCTCCGTATTTAATCATAATTCGCTTTCCCCGAACGACGAGAGCTCATGGCTGGCTGGCCCTAAGCGTACCATGCCCCCATTCCCCCCCATCCCTTCCGCCCGACGCCTGACCATGGCACTTTTCGGTTCCTTGCACTGACGCCCTTCGCTTCCCCCCTAATGCGTTTTCCCTGTCTCATCCGAGCTAAATAAAAACTCCGAAAGTTGATGGTTTTCTCCGGCCCAGAAATTTGCATCCATCGCCACATCCCCCAAAACCTTCCCGTCCCCTCTCCCTTTTTCTTCCTCCCCCATTTTCCTACCACAACACCACCCGCCCAATCCACCACATCAGACGAAAAAACCATCAAAACGGCATCGTCGTCGCATCGAACGCATCTTAAAAAGTCGATCATCCTGCAGCGGAAATTCTGAGGATTTGTTTTTTGCCATCAGATTGGCGCAAGCCCGACTGCGCGAGCGAGTTTTCAACTCAGAAAAGTCCAGGCGGCGTTGTTGGGACCCGGACGTACTGGGCGGCCTGCCGACTGTCGTGATCGTGAAGCTATTCGGACCTTCGGTTTCCCCTGCCGCACGGGCCTGGCGCCCGGGATTGCCCACCGCGTCTCTCCACTCAGCTCCTCGCGCCAAGCCAGTTCCGCGCTTTTGATTGGCCGCCTGACTTCCCAACGCTTTCATTGGCTGGAAGCTTGAGGCCACTCATTGTCCGATAGCCTTGTACCACGCGCCTTGCAACCAGGCAGATCCGGTGTCTGGCCTCGCCTTATATATCGGACAAAACAACATTCTACCCCCATTTACTCAATGGAGTTGTTCTGTTAATATTTCGTCCCTTCCCTTTATCTATCTTTTTTCCTGCATGAACAGAAATCTTTTTCTTTACCCGGCACTGTTCCGTCAAACAGTGACATTTTTCACTTCTGCCGTCTTTCTCCAGGCAAACATTCACCAGTCATTCTACTTACATCCACGACACAAACCTCGGAACAAGCGGGAGCGAAAAGAGGCTCTACCAATATCTCCTCTCTATCGCTATGGCCAGGGCCGGCACGAACCTCTCTTCCCCAGAACTCTCATCACCACCTTCCGTCATCTCTCCGCCTGGATCACCGCCCAGAGCGCCCCAAGACGCCACAAACCACGAGATGGATGAGATAGTTGTTGGCGCCAAGTCGGCAGACGTTCCCACCGGCCCCGATGGACGACCAGTTCAGTTGACAGCCGCGGGCGTGCCGCGGAAGAAGCCGGGCCGGAAACCTGGGACTACGGTCAAGTCAAAGGCGACCGAGGGCGGCCAGGAGGCGCCAAAGCAAAAGAGGACGAGAAAGCCCAAGGATCCGAATTCAGCGCCTGCCGCACGTAAGCGGAAGTCGGCTCCCAACACCGAGGCAAACGTCGGCACTGACTCAAAGTCGCTGGCCTCCGCGTCGACAACAGTAACAGCCCCTGCCCCTGCAAGCCCTCCACCTGGCCCCTCTCGCCAGACAAAAATTACCGACCTCGTCAGCGCCGTACCGAACGAGCCTGACGCGTCTCCCCACCAAGATTTCCCCGTCAAGGCGCCGAAGCGGGAGCCGCACGTCGGGTCTATGCAAAACATCCTAAACGAACGAGACGTTCCTGTGAGGACGAGTGGTCAGAGATATGATCCTATTCGCGGCAATTACGACCCCGTGCGCGAGACCATGATGTCGCGAGACCCGTACGGCACAAATTCGGTAAGCTCGCCCCGGCCTCCGCAGGCCACAAACCGAGCAAGCGCGTCGCCCTCTATTTCGATCCTACTCGACCCCATGCCTAACCCGAGCCCCGTTTCCCCTCCTCAGCTCTCGCGCAATTCCTCGCAACAGCACCAGTCTTCGGCCCCTCCTCTGCGCGCCCCTGTGGAGACGACGCCCTCCATGCCGCCCTCCATGCCCCCCTCTCCGTCGCCGAACCCCCCGCGAACGAGCTTGCCCCCCCCGCTTAAACCGCCCGCTCCCCCACTACCCGCTACGGAAAGGAAACCCGTCCCATCTGCGGGCCCGGCCACTACCATGAAATCTGAGCCTCGGAAGGAGAATGGGATTGCGACTATATCCAAGAAGCCTTCGCCAAAGCAGAAGCCCAATACCGCGGCGTCCTCGCCGAAAACAAACCAGCTCGATGACCCACCTGCGGGAGGATCGGAACGATCGATTCTCGATTTTGGGAAGGCTAAGCCCGGTGAGGAATTTCAGGCCCCAACTATCGTGCTGGAGATCCCCATTACACCCGGTGAGACCAACAAATACGTCAACTTTATGCGACTTGCCGAGGAACGCTATGGGTGGGATGCTCTCCACCCGCGGCTAGCGGTCCAACGCGACCGTAAGGCGCGAATTGCCGCCGCAGCCTCGGCCCTCGAGAAGAATGGCTCCGGCAGAGAGTCTGGTGATGAGATGTCCGAAGATGTATCGGATAACGAGGCCGCCAGTGCAGACCATCCAGGCGGCGTCGCCAGCGGGGCCGATGTTCCCGCCAAACCTGCTCGGAAGAAGAGGAATTTTAAGGAAGACGAGTATGACCGAGATGATGACTTCGTCGACGATTCAGAACTTATGTGGGAGGAGCACGCTGCCGCGAGCCGTGATGGATTCTTTGTTTACTCGGGACCTCTGGTCCGCGAGGCGGAGAAGCAGGCTGCATCGTCCGTATCCCCGTCCTCGATATCCTCTCTGAATAATATGCTAACACCAGGTTTTAGAGCCGATCCTCCCAAGCGTGGCCGAGGAAGTCGGGGTGGCAGAGGCAGCCGGGGCGGCGCCACCCGAGCGAATGGTACCGGACGCGGTGGCGCGAGCACACGAGGAGGAACGACGACGAAGCGCGCACGGGGCGGGAAGAAGGCAGCTGCTTCGGACCGTGAGAAGGTCGAACGAGAGAAGCCTGAAAAGTCGGCATCGCCCCAGCCTAACAGCAACCCTTACGGCCTTCTGCCGCCTACGACATCGTCCGGGGTGACGGCCACTGCCGCCTAGGTGCCGGGGAGGGCCCTGTTAACATCCCCGCGGACGATGAGATTTCTGTGCCGGTTTAGCGGCGTTTGATGGGTTCGTCTGGATAGGGCGTGTACATTTGTTTTATTTTACTTAGTAGAGTGGGAGTGCAACCTTGCAAGATACGTACGACCAGGGGATGGAAGACTTGTTCTACCTCTTTTCTTTTGTCCATGTGTTTACCACGAAGGTGGGGATTAAGCATGGGATGGGTTCGGGCGTGCGAAATAGAGATACCCTTAAGCCCAGGCAGGAGTAGCCTGTGGGCACTAGATACCTCCATATGTATTAGTTCATGGTTCACATAGGACACGGTACGCGAGCATAAATTCTACGTTGTTCCAAAAAGAAATGGCAGACACCTCATCCAAAGTACACGGTATACTTGTCACCGATGTGTTGACTGAAGACGATTAGGACCGAAGCGAGCGTTCAAGTTAGACTTGCGGCGGGGGAGACTAGTTCGATTGGGCAATAATGGCTTGGTGGGGTCCTGTACGTACTCCGCTCACGAGAGCTCTGTCTCATTGTGGCTCACCGCCCCCAGGCAGAATAAGCGCCAAGATTTCGCTCTGCAAAGGTGCCCTCACAGAAAATTTCCAAATCGAAATCGACCGCCTTTTTTTTTCACCAGACTGCACCTGCCGAAGGCATCATCCACCCACCTAATTTTTCGCCAGTCGCCGCCAACCGACCAAACCACAGACGACATACACCTTTGCGACATCAGGACTCCCTTCTTGTTTATACTTTTGAACGCGAAAGGGATATTTGTGTGGAGTTATTGTACGGCAGGATGGCTGCTGTTTCAGAGGTTGGTCAATCCTGGTCTTTGCCCCGCTCGGGCCTGGAGGAGAATCCGGGGTGGGTGGTGGGAGATGGCGGCTTGAGTAAGATGGGAAGCTTACTTGTGCGCAGGGTCTCCTTCGGGACGATACCTTTAGCGGGCTGATGAATCTCATCCCGTCGCGGATGCACTACGCCGAGGAGGACGACGGGCAGGTGCGTACAAACTCCGCTCTTTTCATGGCTCGCGCCCATGTGCTTACGGCTTCCCTAGAGCAAGAAGAAGGCGAAGAAGGCCAAGGCCAAGCAGGCGAAGCAAGCGAACGATGCCTCCGACAAGACCGAGACGGACGGAAACAAGCGCAAGCTAGCGGATCGTGAAGGCGAGAAGGAAGAGAAGCCCGCGGGACCAACGCCAAAGAAGAAGAAGGTAAAGGTCGAGAGCCGGCTGGATGAGGTCGAAACGGCGGGGCAGTTGATTAAAGAGACGGCCGATGATTCGGGGAGGTCGAGCGAGAAACCGGCGCAAAACGGCGAAGATACGAAGACGACTGGGACGCCCAAATCTACCAAGAAGAACAAGAAGAGCAAAAAGGAGGCCACCAATGAGCCGCCGGAACCGACCCCTATGCCTAAGGATAAAACGTCCGAGGCACTTACGACATCTACCCCAGCTGCCGACACTCCATCCAAGACCTCTGCGAAACCCCCAACCACGGCCGACACTTCCAAAGTTTCAACGAAAACAACAGCAGCCCTTGACGTCCCCTCCGACGCCAGCGTAACCTCCTCAGAACCCTACTCCTCGACTTTCGACGAGTCCACGCAGAAACCCGGCAACGGCGAGACCGCGAGCAGCACCACGTCCGTGTCCTCCGCCAGCCTTCCCGCCAACAAGCCCAAACACATCAAGATCCCTGAAGACACAACAGCGTTCCGCCAGCGTTTCGCCGAGCGCCTTGCAGCCCTTCGTGCCGCTCGCAAGGCCGACGGCCCGGATGGCAAACCGGCCCGCACGCGCCAGGAGCTCCTCGAGCAGCGGCGTGAGAAGCAGGCCCAGCGCAAAGAGCACAAGAAGGAGATGCGGCGGGTGGCCAAACTGGAGGAGGAGGCCCGGCGCGAGGAGGCTCTCAAGGCCAACTCCCCCTCTGTCATGAGCCCCAACGAGGAGCTCGACGAGAACACGGCCAACTTTTCCTTCGGCCGGGTGAGCTTCGCGGACGGCGCCCAGCTCTCGCACGACCTGAGCTACGTGCTAAACCGGGACAGCAAGAAGGGGCCCTCAGACCCCAAGACAGCGCTTTTGAAATTGCAGAACCAGAAGAAACGGCTTGCGGCCATGGATGCGGATAAGAGGAAGGACGTGGAGGAGAAAGAGGCGTGGCTTACGGCTCGGCGGCGGGCGGAGGGGGAGAAGATCCGGGACGATGAGGCGATACTGAAGAAGACGATCAAGCGGAAGGAGAGGAGCAAGAAGAAGAGCGAAAAGGAGTGGAAGGACAGGAAGAGCGCGGTGGAGCAGGGGATCAAGGCGAGGCAGAGAAAGAGGGAGGAGAATATCCGGAAGAGGAAGGAGGAGAAGAAGCTCAAAGGGAAGAAAAAGGGGGGTGGGGGTAAAAAGAAGAACCGGCCCGGATTTGAGGGCAAGTTTGGGGGGAAGAAATGAGGGAATGGTATGGTGATGACATGGATGTGTGGATGGGGGAGGCGTTGTACGTTTCGGCATCTGGAGTTAGGTACAAGCAAGGAAAGGGGCACATGGTTGATAGCTCGCTCTGTAGCATTTAATCGAGGCGTTTGGCACCAACATATCACTCGGGTCTTGTCATACCACACAATACGCGGCGTAGAGTATCGCTAGAAACAGGTTCAGGACATAGGTCCCTCCCAATCCACGTTAAAGGGGAGCAGACTCATCAGTACGCCTGTTGCGTATCCTCGTCCGAAGGTTTTTATATCACACGTCGATTCGGCCGCCGTCCCCAACTTGTCTCTCCTACACACCACAGCAGACTTCGAGCACCCGGCCAAGCGCACACCCCAGAAAAGGAAACAAACGACAGAAACAAGAAGAACTTTCTGAATCCATTAAACGCCAACTATACACTTGCCAAGCAAGAAACAAGGGCTCCTCCTCCTCTTTTACCCCTATCCCACAACCCCCACTAGTTCTCCTCCTATCTAGCTTCCCCCCACTTCTTTCACTGTCTCAACACCTTCCGACCTCCAATAGCTATATCACTCCGCCCCTGGCGTATACCCTGTTCGCGACGTAACAGACAGATTAATGGGACGCATTGTATATTCGGGAAAGACTTTTATAGGAGCGAGTCGAGCGTCGTAAAGACATTAAGACACGCCGCCACGACCTCGAGCTGGAGCTCCTTGTCCTTGGCAGCATTCACCTCCTACATCCCATTAGCAAACCCATTCACAATCTCCCGACCTAAGGGCAAAAGCAACTCACGTCAGCTATAACACCAGGCAGGTTCGCCCCAACCCCGTTCGCCACCGCCTTCTTCCCAAACGGATACTGGCAGTAGTCAGCCAGCAGGTCGTCCGTCTGCGCGAACGCCCTCTCCCTCGCCTCGTGGCCCAGCGAGCTCAGGGCATTCTCCAACACGTTGGCGGCGTAGGCCGCACAGATCATGGCGACGGTGCGCAGGTAGCGGAACTCCAGCCCCTCGGGTAGGAACTGGTTGGCGCCGAGGACGATGGTGCGCTGGGTGAGGACGTTGCGCACGCGCCGGCGAAGCTCCTCCTTGGCGCCGCTGTCGACGACGGGGTGTGTGGCCATGTCGAAGAGGAGGAAGTTGCGCTTCTCGGTGCGGAGGATGCCCTTGTCCACGAGGCCCTTGGCCAGGCGCTCGCGGACCTGCTTAAGCTGATAGCCTATCTTCATGAGGTTCCAGGTTTCGCCTGGGGCGCGTTAGCGGCCGGTTCGTATGGATGGATATACTCGAGAGTGAACGGGAGGGGCCTAACCGCTCATGAGGTCGATCCAGGCACTGACGCTCATCTTCTCGCTAGACTTCATCATCTTCAGAGCCTCGTCGAGGAGAACCTCGCCGGTCAGGGTATCGTCCACAACCTCGATCACGCGATCAGGCAAGGGGAAGCGCCGCCGCGATGGGTCGTTCGTCATGGCGATCCTGCCGCGGAAGGCAAGCTCGAGGACGATGCAGCCTCGGAGAGCATATGAGATGTTATCGTTCCAGAAGGAGAGATAGCCCTGGGTGAAGTCAGCATCATGGACACATACGCCCCAATATATTTGCACCTCCTGGCTCGCCCACGTACCTGCTTGTCCTTCAGCCCCAGCAGTAGCACCTCCTCCATCAGGGTCAGCTTGGGCTGCTTGCTCCGCTCGACGCTCTCGGAGATGTCGCGCGGGTCGTAGGCGATCTTGTGGCCGTTCTCGCCGTTCTCGTAGCTCGTCTCAGGGGTGCTGTCCTTGAAGTTGCTGGACGAGTTGGCGCGGCCGGGGGTGCTAGCGCCCTCGCCGGCTTCGTTGGAGGCGCCGCCGGCCCCGCGGCGCCGCGTGAGCCCGGAAGAGGACATTGTTCGATGGGTGGGAGGTGGTTTGAGAGCGTAGCTATGGTGGGCTCAAGGGGAGGGAGGCAAGAGTCGCGGTGGCGATGGGGGCGCGTGTCGAACGGGAATGGATTATGAATATCGGTCGATAGGATGTGGCGAGCGCGGAGGTCGGATCGTCGGTTTCGACGTCAGCACAAGGGAGAGGATAGGTCTAATAGGCGTTGGGGACGTTAGCCTGGAGTGGGGGATTGGTTAGCGGTGGAAGGCTTCCTCCAACGCGGACGCCAATGGCCCAGCAAAAAGGGGGTCGAGGCGGTGGGTGCAGAGCTACGCCGCCATCGATGGGCGCCGAAATAGGACAGGCAGAATCGAGTTGGGAAAGCGTACCCTTTTTTCAGTGGACCACGATATGCCCAGAGGGACGTTGAGCAGTAGTGTCGCGGGATTTCGGCGCCGAGGCTGCCGTCGGAGATGGAGAGAGGAGGATTGGAGTGGAGGGGGCTGCGTGGTGGCGTCGTACGTCTTCGCTGGTAAGAACCAAAAGAGAGCGAATTTTCTGGCCGCGCCCGGATCTCGAGGGTCACCCTGCTATTATTCGGCGAGCTCCGGACGGAGGGTGCGTGTATGTGATGACGCGGGTCCGTTTCGATGGCCGACTTTTTGTTTTTTTTTGGAGGTCCCGGCGTCTTCTGAAATTTTTGGATCGCTCGACATGGATTGAATCCGTCACCCCCCTACGTGCGTCAACCGTTAGGGGAGGTGGGAGTGCTGGAAATGTGGCACACGACTGCGCGGCTCGCTGTACCGTGGATCGCCTATTGACCTCTGCCAGGGGCCGCAGTAGAGTACCACTGCCCCGTAAAAATGCGCGGGTGGTGACCTGGCAGCCAGCTCACGGCTTTGTAGCGCTGAGGCTGACTGATAAGAAGTGACCTCGCTTACCGACTAATTTTAGCCCAGACACCTTGTCTCCATTAACAAGGGGCCCGCGGAAGATCCTCATGACAGCATACCGTTCCGCAATCTACTAGAGACCAACAGAGCCTCACCGCATTCCAGAACCGAGCATCTTTCGCTTGTTCTCAGGTTACTTGGTGTATAAGGTATTGAGTGTATTATGTCCAAGTCTAGCGTATGTACACTCTATGCTTGACACGTATCAATGACTTCCCAACCCTCCATATCTACGCCACGTCCTTGCCTTCCTCCAACACCGCCTTCACGAGCCCTTCGACCGTCCCCTTCAGCGTCTGCGTATTCACCACCACCCGGAAGAAGCTTCCCTTGGGTCCCGGCGCGTAATCAACCATGAACCCCCTGCCCACCATCCTCCGGACGATCTCCCGCGTCCGCGCCGTGTTAACCTCCTTCTCCTCGGGCACCTTGCCGCCTGGCGCGTAGTAGAAGCACACCTGCAGGCACGGCGGCGGGTCCGACGACACGAGCGCCAGGTCGGGGCTTGCCTTGACGATGCTTGCGAGATGCGCCGCCGTGTCGAACGCGCCGTCGATCTGGCGCTCGAAGCCCTCAGCACCATAGTACGTCCACGCGAGAGCCAGCTTAACCGCGTCGCCCCTCCGCCCGCACTGCAGTGTCAGGTCCGCGAGGTCCCACACCTCGGCCTCCGGGTTGACCGAGTGGAACAGGTAGCCCGCGGGAAGCGTGTTGGCCCTGTGGAACCGGCTCAGGTCGTTGGTGAGCAGGAAGGAACACGTCACTGGCACATTGAGCATCTTGTGCGGGTTGACCGTGAGCGAGTCGGCGAGGTGCGACCCGCGGAGCTTGTGGCGCTGCTGCTTCGAGAAAATTGTGGGTCCTCCCCAGCTGCCGTCGATGTGCAGCCAGAGCCCGTACTCCTTGCAGATGGCCGAGATTTCCTCAAAGGGGTCGAATGAGCCCATGACTGTCGTGCCCGCGGTCGCGTTGACGTACAGCGGCGTCTTACCCTCGCTCTTAGCCTGGATGATGGCGTCGCGCAGCGCTGACGGCTTCATGCACCCGCTCTCGTCGACGGGAATCCCGCGCACGCAGGCGTTGCCCATGCCACATGTCACGGCCGCCTTTTCGACCGAGTAGTGACCATGCGAGCTGGTAAAGAGCGCGAAGTCGTGGCGCGCGTTGCCGGTGACCTTGGTCTCCGGGTAGAGCGCGCCGCGGGCGATGACGAGGGACGTGAGGTTGGAGGAGCTGCCACCTTGGCAGACGATGCCGCCCGCGCGGGGGCCATTGAAGCCGAAGAGGCCGGCAAACTTACGTGCCGTGAGCTTTTCTATCAGGGTGAGGGCCGGCGAGACTTGGTAGACGTGGAGCTGGGGCCGGTTAGCCAGTGGTTCACGATACCTGCTTTTGGCACGTAGAATAACTCACATTCGTGTTAAGGGCAGAGAGCAGTAGGTCCGATACGATACCAACCTGGAACCGGTGAGCTAACGAACACGGTGACCGCCGCCGGAAGGGATGCTTACGGGAGTACTTGTCGCGTAGAGCTTGTCGAGGAAGCCCTGGTCCCAGGTGTTCACGCTATACTTTAGCACCTTCGCAACAAGGTCAACCAGACCGTCTTTTCCCTGAGCATCGTCGGGCAATTCGAAGGCGAAGCGTTTTAGCAAGGCCTCAGGCGAGTGGGATTCCACAAGGACGTTTCTTGACTCCCCGTTGGCCGTGACGGTGGAGTTGCCAGTGGCTTTAAGGGGCGCCGCTTCGTCAGCGGCGCGGATGAAAGGGATTACGAGGGCTTTGACGGCGTCAAGGAGCTATGCGCATGTTAGTTGTGGTCGCATGAAAGATGGTGGGAAGAAAGGAGACTTGCATCTTCGGCCTCTTCGGCCCTCTTGAGGACGTGGTGGTTGGGCCCATTTGTGCTGGCCCCATTCATAGTAGTTCCGTTCGTGGTGGCCCCGTTTGTGAGCGCCCCGTTGATAGTTGGCCCCGCCATATTCAGAGTTTCACTGCTAGACCAGGATGTGAAGACTTGGAAGATTGTATTGCAAAGTATGTGGGTTGCGGCAACCAGTAAGGCTGTCTTAAAATGGTATAAATAGGACTAAAAGGGAAGTTAAGGGAGGGGGGGGAAGAAGGGGGAAAAAAAGAAGGGGGAGTTCTGTCTGCCGGCACAAAGAGTGCGCATTTTTTTCAGCGAGCCGGCCGCTTACTTAGACGCAATTTGCCTCCGTCATGACCCTATAAGAAGCGCAGCATACCTCCGGATGGGACGTCCGGCAAAGTGCCCCTAGTTCCTATTCCGGCATCCAGAGAGGCCGAACGGGGTGGAAAATTTCCGAAACGGCGGTCTCGTGCGTTATAAGCCCAGGACGTAACCGAGAGAGCCGCCTTAGCGCCCCTGGCTAGGAAGTTCAGGTTGTTTCCAGGCTCAGCCACGCGGGACGGCCGGCCGCCATTGGTGGACGGCGGGCGGTGGGAGGGGGGAGAAACGGAAGGCTTGGGGTGGGCTTTTTGCCGTGGGTGACGCCATAGTTTGGAGGGGACAGGGACGGCGTTTGGCGCAGGACGGAGCGGTGGTGGCGGAAGAGGATTGGATGGAGGGCCGGGTTTGTCATTGATTCTTCAAATGCCGCTGGATACCCACTTGGCTTCCGGGGCCCTGATTCGAGTTTCGGGCGACTGGACCCTCCACCTCCGTCTTCGCGCTACCGGGGTGGAGCCGTGTGGTGACCGACTCGCCCGAGGCGCCCCCACTCCTTTCATCGCAGAGGCCGCTCTCGCTGTCTGTGCACACGTGCGCGGTTTCCGCTCGCTTGTGAGGGGGGTGAGGGCACCCTGGCGGCAGATGGGACGCTTGTCCTCGCCGCTTGGCTGGCAGAGACGAAGAGTCGAGTCGAGTGTTACGGGTTGTTGAAGATTTGTTATCGAGGTGAAAGACGAGCCTGAGCAAGGGAGCCTCGAAAATGGGGATGTCCATCCCATCTCTGACATCACGAGGGCTTTTCAGTGCAGGCACCCCAACAGAAAACCCAAGCAGGGCGGAGCAGGGTGGGCGCGGCGATGCCAAGGCAGCGTCCAAACCCCATCCGCGCCGAGGTCCGTGAGGGCAGTGGGCCTCGCACACCTTGACCCTATTCACAACGTTGGGACACTGCCGATTGTGTTTTGTCAGTATCGGGCCGGGAATGCAAGTAGAAGCTCGGGGACATATCCAGCCGCGGAAATCCCATTCTATTATCCAAAACAACCACTCTCCTGGCCCCATACTTCCCGCCACGAGGTGGACTGGAAAGTGTATCCAGTCAACATTGGTGCCAGGAAACGCGAGGAAGCCTCGTTTATGCAAATTGAGTCGACGTCACGAAGCACGTCGCAAGACGTATTCCCGGGTGCCTGGTTGGAGCCCTCGTACCTCGAGCTGCACAGTAAAGTGTCAACGTCGGTTCTTAAGGCGGAGTTAGATACAAGGGATAGCATGAGCTCTTCTCTCGGCGATCACTGGCGGAAGAGGCGATGATGGATACCCGAGAGCGCTCGCTCTCCCGGGAAGGTGACACCGGGTTTGCTTTGGCTTTTGCAGCAAATGCTTCTACCGAGGAGGAGGCGGCGGGGCTGCAGGGCCCACTGTCCATGTACCCATGCTTTCCTGCATACTACAAATTAGCTACAACAGGCACCAAGGATACAATTGGCGCTGTTCTCTCCAAGCAGCCAAAAATGAACAACCATTAAATATTCAAGTCTAGGTTTAACCGTGTTTACAGCTCGCTCCATCCTGAGGGTGTTGGGGCCTTATCGCGCACCCCGCCACCTGCCAGATGTCTGCATAGTCTCAGTGTGACAGGTCCAGGTTGATACAAACACGCGTCCTAACATGGATATAGCCTCCAATATTCATGGCGCAGTCATCCATCACGCCAAGTCCGTCACAAGGTGGCCGGCCCCCGGCTGAGACCCTGGTCGCAAACGTCCTGACAAACACTCGCCCTGCCGCCGCATTGGGACAGGTCCCCGCCTGCACCATCCCTGTTCCTGGCCAGGGTGGCTGGCCACTGCGATGCGAGACAGCAAAAGCCACGAGGGCGAGAAGACGGGGGAGGATTCATGCCCCAATGTGTCCTAAAGGGATGGCCGAATTGCTCCTCGGAATAAGCAAATTCAGCGTCAGCCCTGCGACAGCCCATCCTAGTCGGAGGGTTCCCCGCAACAATGGCAGTCCCCTATACATGAACACGACAACCACCGCCACCACTGCCCGCCTTCACCCCACATCTCCCTGGCCCGCCAGGCGCGCCCCAGCCGCCCACCCGTGACAGCAAGGGCTCGATCGCACTATCGTCAGCCATCACACCGCAGGTCGGTCGCATCTCTCTTCGATCATCCCTTCAGCTCGCCCTTACAGACCGCCTCGTCAATTAGGCGGGGTAGAAAGAGATGATTTATAAAAATTAAAACCAGGCTCCTTGTCTAGGGGAAAAAAAAAATCCCGGGCAATGGAACCGTGATGGTGTTCTTGGCCCCTCCCGTGTCTCACACCCCAGCCATATGGGTATCGTGTCTGAGCCTCCGCTTGCCTCAACCAGACGAACAACCCTAGTTAAATTCGACCTCCAGCATCCACTCCCACATACTAATTCCCTCAAGAACACCACTCCGTCTGTCCGTTTCGCAAGCTCCTCCCCATTGAACATTGAACCCTACGTCTCCAAACACACCTCCTTACCCCACCCCCTTCCCTCTTTCCCGCACGGAGGTATTTCCCGTGTCGGAATCCATATCACACCCCAGCTAATATACGATCGTCCTGCCCACCGGCGCTTTGGCCCCCACCATCGCGCCCGATTTGACAAAGGGAAGGCCCGGACCCGAAGTAGGGAAACCCCGAAGGCGCTAATTCTCCCACGCGCCAAACCGTTCCTGTCTATTCTCGTCGTCGCTGTGTTTTATTTACTTTTTTCATCGTGATTTTCTTCCCATTGGGATTTGCTTTGTGATCGAGATCAACCGAAATACCTCTGCCAACGCCCGAGGCCACCTTCCGATCCAGTGGGTGTGACAAGCAGACCTTGACAGCGGCTACGTGCGCCAAGTTGCCGCGTTTGACGGAGGGAAGGCGCAGGCGAGTGCGACCTCGAATTTCGTACCAACGAGCGGCACCTTCGGTGGTGGCAGCGCGTCCTAGGTCCCAGCTTCTTTCACGATTTTATGAGCCATACATTGAAGCAAAGCGTCCATTTCTTCGAGCACTTTGACGATCTACCGCCCCTCAGACCGCGATCGACCGAGAGAAGCGCGACGCCCTCCAGTCGAGGCGCGGTTGCACGACGACCCTGGGCTCCCTATAGCTCCGACGAAGCTTCCGAGACATTGAATATTACGAACCGAACGCATATCAGCACCCCGTACCAAACTCTTCCCCCGATCCCGTGAGCCGACACCATGCCTGAAGCTTCCCACCCCCCGATCCCCATCACCATCACCATCTGCGGGGACGGCGGCTGCGGCAAGTCGTCCATCACCCTCCGCCTCGTGCGCTCGCAGTGGACCTCGGAGTACGATCCGACCATCGAGGACTCGTACTCGCTGACCCGGCGCATCGACGGCGCCACCTACCACCTGGGCCTCACCGACACCGCGGGACAGGAGGAGTACCGCGGCATGTGGGCCTCGTCCAACCTGGGCGCGGACGCCTTCCTCCTCGTCTACGACATCACCTCACGCGACTCGCTAGATGCCCTGCAGTACTTCAACGACCTGATTGACATGGAGGCCGAGACCCGCCAGGACAACGCCGAGCGCGCCCACCGCGCGGGGCTCACTCCTTCCTTCCCTGGGAGCCCTTCCTCGTCACGCCCGGACCCCAGCTCCGCCGGCTACAACCTCTACGGTGCCCCCGGCGCGGGCGCCAAGATCGTCCCGCCTGTCAAGATCGTCGCAGGGAACAAGTGCGACCTGCAAGACAGCAGGCAGGTCCCCGCAGCCATGGGGCTGGAGTGGGCGCGGAGGCGGGGGTGTGGGTTCATGGAAACGAGCGCGCGGCTGGAGGTCAACATCGAGGAGACGTTCGCGCTGATAGTGAGAAGGGTGGTGGAGGCGAGGAGGGCGGTCGAGGGAGGCGGGGAGGGCGAACTGATGGATAGGAGGGGCATGACGAAGCCGCTGAGTCCGCTGCCGGGGGAGAGGGAGAAGAGGGGTGTTGGGGTAAGGGGTCCGAACCTAGATGGTGAGGGGCTGAGGGGCGGCGGAGGCTTCTGGAGGAAGTTGAGGTGTTGGTAGGGGGTGATTTTGATCTAGCGCATAATGGTTGGGAGCGAGGGCCTTGTGGCTTTTTGAGTTGTGTTGATATCAGGGTGAAGAAGGGGGATGACCCACGAAATGACGGCCGGTATGCTTCCGCGGAAGGGAGCTTCTCTTCTATCAGCCATCTTTTCCTTTTACTGCCTTTCGGTTTTACGGGGGCTACATGACGGACTGTTTGCGAACCCGCAGTTCCAGAGTCGCAAGACAGGACGACAACAGAGTGTTTGGTAAAAATCTGGGATTATTTAGGAAGGAGCAGGGCGCAAGCTATCAAAAGGCGTAACATGATCGGATTTATGTTTTTCGAAGGACCGTTTGCGGGGACCTCTTACCGTTAATGCGTGTCCACAGCGTTCGGGGATTAGACCTACCTGAAGCGACGCCATTGCCAGAAAGAAGCTTTACCCTGAGCTTCGCTACACCAGAGTAGGTGGACCCGTTGTGGAGTACGTCGATGCTTAAAACGAAAGGGTATATACAGCAACCCATAGAAGAACACCCAAAGAACCTCACAGCACGCAGACCAAGAAAACGCGGGTCGTCGCTCCAATAATACACAGTAATAACACAACCACCTTCCCCGTTTTCCCAACTCGCACGTCCAAACCAATGTCATATCCATACGCCATAACCATTACAATCATCCCAATACCGTTAAGCTGCTTGCCGCGTCCTAGGCGGAATAGGTGGCACCTTCCCAATGCTATCCTCCTCCTCCCTGCCCGCAGGCGACACCGACGATCCCACCACCGTCTCTGCGTCACTCCGCAAACTACTCTCCACAGCTGCCATCTCAGCGCCCGCCGCCTCCCGCCGCATCTTCATTCTCTCGGCGTCCCCATTGGCGACTAGATCCCCGTACGTGGCCTTGAAGTCCGCAAACCCCTGCATGCTCCCTACATGCGGCGTGGGCGGCAGCACGGGTGCCTTGGAGCCCCTAATGGCCGCGGAGCCGAGCAGCTCGCCGTTGCGCCGGCGGAGCACGCGCACCTGGCGGAGGAGAAAGATAATCACGCCGAGGGAGACCAGCAGCACGGCGAGGATCCCTGCGCCCATTCCGAGGTAGACGGCGAGGGGCGCCTGATCGCGGACGCGGACGGACTCAGAGGTTGTCGTGGCAGTTACGGTTGCGGGGGTCGGGGTCGTTTGGGAGGGGCTCGGCGGCGTGAAGGCCGCGTTGGAGCCGCAGCATGTATCGGAGGAGCCGCAGCAGAAAGTGCCGTCGTCACAGGGCGTCACCTCTACCGTCCCATTAGATGAGCCGTTCTGCCAGTTGTTAGCGCCTCCGTCGTTCCGCCTCCTTCCTCTTAACTGCTTCAACACCGGTGACTTTGCTGGGAGCCATACCTCATCATCACTTGTGCAAAAGTTCACACACGCAGCGTCCTGCCACGACGAGTCGGTGCAAAACCCCCGGCGTACGATGTCCCCCTGCACGCACAGACCCGACGCGTCGCAGAGCTCCCTGGTGTCCGGGACGGCGTTGAGGCGGCAGCAGGCGGAAGCGGCGCCCTCGCGGGTGGTGAGGCCAAGGTTGTTGCAGGGGCGGTAGCTGTCATCGGCGACGGTGACGCCGTCGGGAGCGAAGCAGCGTATCGAGGGTTCCGCTGTTTGGGAGCGGACCGCGGGGAGGGAGAGTATGAGGAGGAGCGGGCGGAGTGCCGCTAGCGCTGGCATAATTCTGGACATTTCTAAGTGATAGACTGGAACGAATGTGGGTGGTGTGACGTTGATATCCGTTATTCGAATTACATTGCCTCGCGGTCGATGAGCAATGATAATGCTGTCGCGACCTCCTCATAGCATCATGATAGGAAGATAAGGTCTCGTGAGAACAGCACAGCACAACCCGCGAGAAACAACGACAACATTGGCGGCGCCTTCCATTTTGTCTCTGTCTCCCCTCCCCCTCCTTCCCTCAATTCCCCGGCTTGGACCTTCCGCCACTGACATCGGACGAGACTCACTCCTTCTTGGCAAAGCACCGTCAAAACTAAAGGCTGAATTCCCTCGCGTTTGGAATTTCCCGTGAGGAATAACGGTGCCGGCATCGAGCCGAGAAAATTTCAGGTGCGCCGTCCGTCTCTCCCGGCGCGCTGGGTGCGGCGGGCTTTCCGTCCATGCATGAATGATCGACGGGACCCTAGGTTATGAGACGAGGCGGTTTGCCGCGGCGGGACGTGGCGAAGGGGAGGAGCTTGGCGGGGTTGAGCTGCGCGGATCTTTGGGGGATGGCCCTACTTCGTCAAGGGAGATGGAGAAATGGTAGATGGGAGTGAAGGTGAATGACTGCGGGAATGGGGCATATGAAACAGTATCCGGGTGGGCGTTCGGCATCGGCGGCGATTCGTCCTTTTTCCCGACAGCTTCTCCTCAGGTCTTTCTTTCCTCAAGAGGCGCCTCACGGAATTCCTATTGGACGGGAGGTCCTGCATGATACCCCGGCAACTATAATCTGACGAGCTGCGGACCAACGTCATCCCTAACGAGTCGCCAACAGCATCGTCCGCTCGCCACGGAATCACTTGTCTATCTCGGGGACTGTGGACTAAGCTTCTCTGTCACTGCGGAGACATGGCGCTGAACGAACGAGAAGCGAGAACGCTGGAACGAGCCATATATACTCATTCGCTGGTACTTGAGTTACGCGATTTGCAGGATACCTCTGCGCTACCCAAGTCTGACATCAAAGTATTCTTGGCCCGCATGAAAAGCGATGGCCTTGGAATATCGAGATGCTGGTTCCGGCAACCAAGGAACAACTTGGTTAGTTCCCCCTCTGACCGTCGATTGCTGGACAACGTAGATACCCCGGTCTACTTTCTGCTCCAATATGTATGAATCGTAATGCGGTTGGTGACGACAAAGGCACGGTCTATTTTGAGGGATTTACGTACGAAAGAAAATACTTCACTGGCATCGTGAAGTCTTAGGGTCCCATTGCTACTACGCAGGTTATAGCTCCCCGCACCTATAGGCTCCGAAGCGCCTCTGTCCTCGCCGACAGAGCCTTCTTTGACAAGCTCACGCCAGCGAACTCGAACAAGTGCGGCACACCAGGCCACACGTGGAACTCAAATTCCACGTCACCCTCCGCCAGCCTCCCCGCGAACGCAATGTTCTCCTCCAAGAATAGGTCCAGCCTCCCGCAGTCTATGTACGTTGACGGGAGGCCCCTCAGGTCCGTTGCCCGTCCCGGCGCCGCGTACGGTGACACGTGCGCGTCTGCCTTCCCGGCCTTGTCCCCTAGTACTGCCCTCCACGCAAGCTCGTTGTCGTGAGCTCTCCAGATCAGGAAGTCATTTAGAGGCGACTCAGGCTTCAGATGCGTCCGGTCATCGAGCATGGGATACACGAGTACCAGCTTCTTGATAGGAGGACTTAACCCCTTATCACGCGCCATGAGCGCCAAACCCGCGGCTAGCGTGCCACCGCCGGAGATACCCTTCACACCGATTCGTGACGCGTCGATGCCTAGCTCCTCTGCGTGCGAGTTCATGTACTCCAGCGCAGCGTAGGAGTCCTCCACGGCCGCCGGGGCGGGGTGCTCCGGCGCGAGGCGGTAGTGCACGGCGAAGAAGCTCAATCCCGCGTCCTCGGCATACATCGCGGTCAGTGTCGCCATTAGCTCGACCGAGCCGGCGACCATTCCTCCCGGGTAGATGTCCAACACCGCCGGCTGCGGAGTACTTTGCTCCCTGGCGGCCTCGGGCGTGAAGCGCGTGATGTATAGGGTGCTGCCGTCCGGTCTAGGTACGGACAGCTTGGTCTGAGTAACAGAGGTAGGGAAGGGGAGGGCCTTGATCAGGGAGGATGTGGCGGCGTTTGTGTGGTCGCGGAGGTCTTGGACGCTTTTGTGGAGCGGTGGCTTTGGGGTGGAGAGGAGTGGGGCCATGGCGGCCTTGTACTCGGGGTTGTAGCGAAGGGACATGTTGGTAGTTGGATCCGGGCTGGGCAGAAACGTAAATGGACTATAGTGAGTCTGAAACGAGGGGGAATTCGAGGAAGGTTTGATGCTTGTGGTTTGGGTTATGAAGCCGGTTGGAGAGACCCCAGCAAAGCTTAAATGTCTGTCAGCCACTTGCCCAGTGACCCGGAGATTACAAGACAGAGGGAGGAGTTCACGACATGGCACAATCCTTTGGAGAAAATTGCCAGTGTCTCACAGTTGTATTTATAAGAATACCTGCCCTCAGGGGCGAATACCACCGAATCTCTAGGGGTGAGCTTGTACCACCTGTGGGGCTTCCTGTGAAGCCGGTGCACGAGCCGTGGGGCTCATCGTGAGAACCTGCGTGGTGTGCAACTGTGGATCGTGAATTGCGAATCCCGGTTAGCCTCTGCTAAGCCCCTATCTGAATGCGGGTGGGAAACCTAGGTCTTCCTAACTTCAACCTATCTCAACAGGCAATCCTTCCCACCTCACTTCTTCCCGCCCCTCAACCTCCCAACCCACATCGCCCACCTCCTCACCTCCTCTTCCTCCAATAGCCTCTCAACCGTATAAAATTCCCTGGCCAGCTCCTCATTCCCCCTCCACGAATGCACGAACCTGTGGCACGCATGGCACAGCCAGGCTCCCCTTTCCAGGTCCTCTCTCCGGTGCCACCCCCTCTTGACTGCCTTGTCGCCCACCTCCCGCGGGATGAGGTGGTGGAACGACAGTCGCACCCAGTCGCGGCCGCAGAGCTCGCAGCCCGAGACAGAGGCCTTGCCGGCGCGGGGCGGGGGAGGAGGGTTTGTGAAGGTGGAAAGGTAGGTGGTTAGCACGGGAGCGAGGAACTCGGCCGCGGAGCGAGAGGTGTAGGTCTGCAGCGACTCGTCGACCGAGGGGTCTAAATTCTGTAGGAGGGGCTCCGCGTCGGGGCCCGTGAGCGGGAGGTCATAGGCGTCGCGGATGGAGGTCCAGCTCGCGTGCGTGAGGCACTTTAACTCCGACGGAAGGCAGTCGAAAGTCTCGGTTGCGATGTACTCGGTGAACTCGGCCAGGTCCGCCCCCGTCTCTGTGGCAGCTAGAACTGGGTCCGGCGCCGCTTCGGACTTACGGCGGCGCCGGCGGGGCCTTGCAGCCGACGGGGTGAGCTTTGTGGCGAGCGCGGAGGCGAGGGAGTCGCGGAGTGTGCTGTAGTTTTTGGATGTGTCTTCTGGTACAAGGGACATGGTTTTTTATTCCTGTTTGCTTGGTGTTTGGGCGAGGTTTAGGCCCCCCTCTCCACTGCCGATTAGTGGCTGTTGATGAAGGATGACTAGTATGGCTTGGTCGAGCCCATGTGTGCCAACAGCAACATCTCACGGTCGCATTTATCTACACCATTCCCTCCATTGATGCCCATCATCGTGGAACCTTGTGGAAGCTGAAGTTGAGGCTGTCGCGCAGAAGCAGCAACTGCCATAGCTCTCCACGTGAACCCTGTGTTAACAGGTGCCTGCGGCACTGACTCACTAACCGACCGCTCCGTCAACACCGCATGCACCGCCCCACCAAAAACACGACCGGCGAGCCGAAACTTCGTGAAGGATGTCCCCAATCTCTTCCGACGTCTATATGCTATGCTCCTTGGTATATCGTATGATCTAAACAATGAAACGAATCAGAATAAAGTGGGAAACGAAATCCGAAATGAAAAAAAAAAAAAAAGGAAGAAAAAATGACCCGCAATGAGGGTATCGCTGAAATGGAAACGCCAGTCAACATCGGATCCCACCCAAAGCCATTCATCCCGAACCCTCACTCTCCGGGGCTCTTCCTCTTCTTCTCAACCCTCAGCTCCCCCAGTTCCCCAAGTCCCGATCCATTTGATAGCCCTGACCGAGGAGTCCTTGCCCCTTCCCTCCCCCCTTCCGATACCGATGATCCCAAGGACCCCGTCTCAGTTCCCCTCCTTGTACTCCTTCCGTCATCCTCCGCCGTCTCCGGCACCGCGTCGAGCGAATGCCCCGCACTGCTTGGTACCCTCCCCACATCGCCCCTCGCCCCCAGCATCCCCTTATACCCCAGATCATCGCCCAACGACGCAGGGCTCCCGCTCCGTCCCCATCCAAACTCCGCTCTCATCGCCCGGTCGACGCTATCCCTCACGTTGGGGTGCTTTGCCGACACGTACTCGTCGAACTGCGTGTCACGTTCGTGGTTGTACACCGTTGTGGGCGGCTGTTCCTGCAGGGGGATTTCCTCGGCCGGCAGCGTCCCTGATAGCCGACGGATGGAGAGGAGTGAAGCGGCTGAGAGACGGCGCGGCGTCGGAATATCGGAGAGGGTGCTTCTCATGGAGGCGCGGTTGGGGTGTAATTGCGCCTGCGACTCGGCATCCATGAAGCCGTATAGCTTCGTGTTCGTAGGGCCATTAAGTTCGTCGTATGCCGCGAGCCGGCGGTGGTTTCGAAAGGCGTAGAGCATGGGCACGATGGAGGTGATGCTTGGTTAGGGTCAGTATCGCGTATGTAATACGACTCAGCGCAGGGATGACGGCAACTCACATGAAGATGGAACCAATGATGAGGGCTAGGACGCTATATTTCCCAGCGCTAAGCTCTTCAACACGGGCGAATATATCCAGTATGAGCGCCGTGCACGCGATGCCGAGGGTGATGGACTGCGTCACCATCATCCGCCGCGGAGTCAGCGTCTCCTCAAAGTACATGAACATCTCGACAAACACCAATATCGGCGCGACTGCCCCAAGCGTAAGGTTAATGGATTCCCACCTAAAAGTCGTTAGCATGCGTATTCCCGGCTTCCCCAAGACGAAGGCGGATGGGGCACCCTACACTACTGTAAAGGTGGGGAAACCTCCCCGATCGTCCTCGTCATGTCCATGCCACTCCTCGATAGTCTGGCGCAGCTGCGAGCCGAAGACGCCGAGCATCACCACTGCAAGGAGTATCTGAAGGACCCATAGCGGTATGAGATATCGCAGGCGCCACTCGGCACGATCGAATTTTGCGTGCGCCTTATGTCGGGCCATGTCGGAGCACGAAACGAAAGTATGCAGAGCTGTGCGTTATATCTGTACGGGAAAGGGACAGTCTCGTAAGGAATAGGGTTGAGCGACAAAGGAAACTTTTGAGGAAGGATCAACGCTTTGGAGTATTCATTGCCCGCACCAGAGCCAACGATGAGGCAAACACCAGAGAGTCGGTGCGAAAGAGGGGAATGGCCGAATGAAGACAAAGGTCGTTGGATCAAACGCCGCAGCCTGGAGGCTTCTTGGCGTGGCAGCTCAAGGATTTTAACGCGCGAGATCCCGCAGTGAAGGAAGAAGCCGGCAGGACTCAGCCACTCCTGGTGCTCGATTTCCCAAGGATCTGGGCAACCAAATCATTCGGCCTCATGGGGATAAAAGCAACCCCCCCGGGAGAGACGCTGCGCCATGTGGCCCTGCCCCTGCCACGGGCCGGGCTTTGGTTGGCCAGAGAAGAGCAACGTCGAAACAGCGCCGCGACTAACGGGCCGGGGGGCCTCAAGGATCTGGCTGAATGGGCGAGTTGTGGTTGGGTCTGAGGGCGATGTTCGGGACGAAGTGAGATGGACTATGCCAAAAGGGGATATAACTTTCGGCGGCGTCACATCCCTCTGCAGCCTGGTCCTCTTGCCGAAAATGGATAATCCCGACCTGATGGCCTCTCCAGCGGAAGGGCATCCATGATCCCCAGATCTCCAACACAAGGTCCTCAGCTTTGAAAGCCTCTTTGTCCCCGGCACGTGACAGCCGTCAAAGGCGGCTTTCCGATATCCTGGGACTCTGAAATGAGCGAGCGGACATCGAAATAGAAACAGTATTTCGGGTGAGGCTGAGCCGTTCGCAGTCGACCCCACCACTCTTCCTTCCTCGCCGGGATGTCGTCACTTCGGCAGGAGGGTGTTTGGCTTTGCGGGTGGACCCCCGATCCTGCGTGCGCAGTTCATGCCCTGTTAGGCAGGGAACTGCAACTTGGCTAGCTTGGCGACTTGGCCGACTCGGATGGTGGACCCGCAGGGCTGGGACCCTGCCTTCGGGGGGAAACGGCGTGGCACACGGAGCGCTTGTGGTGATGGACCTTCCACGACAGAGGACGCGCTTCGTCTCTTGGCAACACCATCGACCTTCAACTACGGCGTCATTGACAGGGCGGAGAGATCGATAGTGGGGAAGGACCTCGATTTCATCCCTTACGTAAGTAGCCCTCGTGACAGCAGCCCAGCCAAACTTGCAGCACTGTGTAGGATCGGCCGTCAGAACTTCGTGTCACCGCTCTCCATAATTTTTTTTTTTTTTTTTTTTTTAGTTATGCGGGCTCATGGGGCAAGAACTAATGAGGATACGGCAAAGTGCGGCGTGTATTCCGTAGTCATCTTTTGGCAGGGCGAATCCGTGAAGGTGGTACTTGGAAGACGTATTGCGGAGGAAGAATTTCTGGACAACCTAGGACAAGGATTCTTACGTCCGTAACATTCGACAGGAGACAATTTGGATACCCAGAGCACGCCAAAAATAGGGGGAAAGGGAAAGGAACAGCAAAGATTCCAAGAGGCGACATTTATTCCACATCGCCTGCTCAAACACCTCAACGGTGCTTATGTACTGCGCCTCCCTTCCCACCCCAAACTTACCCGCCGGAACCTAGGCATATTAAGCCTAGATCATTTGTGAGAGCCCCCCTTACAGGCTGTAAGCGCAAAGCTACAGCTATCCCCCGCCGCGACCCCCACAAACCTCGCCCCCTTCGCAAAACACGAGGCCGGAATGCCAGAGTCAACCCCACTGGGTTCATCTCCCCATCTTCAATCCTCATCTGGGTCGGCATCCACATCACTCACCTGCCCGCTCAAAAAGCTTGTGTCCCTTTCCCAGCGCCCCATTGCCATTCACCCCCCACGTAGCGACCTTTGTTGCTAGTCAGGGCGATGCTGTGCATGCTGCCACAGTCCAGCGCTACGATCTGGAACCTCGACCCGTCATTCGTGTCGAGGAAGGGGTTCTGACATGGGCGGAGAGCTTGCTCGTGTCCTAGCCCGAGGCCGTTCTCGCCGTTCTCGCCGTTGCCGAGGACGTAGGCAGGGAGAACCTGCGTACGGACCTCGTTGATATCCAAGGACCAACTTGGTGGCTTCCTTCAACTTCTTAGAGAGAGTGAGCTTCGTTAGCACCGTCGGCTTTCCTAAGTGGCAGACGCTCCGGCGCGGCTTTTGTCCTCTTTGAGGCGCGCTGCTCGGCCGTGGTTGTGACCTTGGCTGCGGGGGCACTACGCGCGCGTTTCCCGCGGCTTACGGCAGATAATGTCTCCTTTGGAGCTCTGTTGGGCCTGTGTGTCTCGGCTTCCTAGCGCCCGGCTTGCCCCTCATTCTTCTTCTGGGAGGAGTGGTGTTCTTGCTCGTTTCCTTCAGAGCCATCAGTGATGTTATGGGTGAGGTGCATTATCAATGTAATTGTGTATGTGTATTTCGTGGGAGTGCAAAGGGACATTGGGACCTTGGAGCTCTTTGTGTGAATGTGTTAGGCAACTCGCATAGCGGCAAAGTGGTTTCCCGATTCGAGTTTTGGCAATCTTACTACAGCAATCCCGTGTATACCCTGCTAATATTTAACCTCCTTGGGTAGCCTGGCTAGTGCATGTTGTACAGGTCAGCGCCACAACGGCCATTCTAAACACCCCGAGTGGCGGACGTCGCCGAATCGAACAACTCTAGACCGTGCTTGTCACACTTCTACTACCATCCTCAGAACATGGAAGACCAGCCCGAAGCCCTGGGCGAGAGGAACACTGTCGAGCAAGAGCTGCCAAGCAGTCAATTTACAACCCAAACTATCTGCTCCCGAGCACGATATTTGCACGCCCCTAACTAGCACCCATTCTCATCCCTCCAACCCATGTTCCCCAGAATCACTCCGCAATAAGTCTATTGTTCCCATTGTCCCTGGGTCCTTCCACCCAGCATTAAGACAAGGAATCGCGAAAGATAAAAGAATTGTTTTTCATGTTGTTGAATGCTGACTGGCTCGGGTTGTATTGCCCAGCCTCTGAAGGCCCTCCACCCCGGCTCACCATCTCGGATGATGAGCGGCGGCGTGAAACCCAAGCCGGTTGGCGTTGCTCTCGAGACGGAAAAAGAGGACCCTTACAGGCCCGCGTCCTGGCCGGCGAGGTAGACGTTGGCGGCGTCGAAGTTGACGACGTTGCCGGACTCGTCCGTCATGGCGGGCTGCTGGACCGTGGGAGCACCACCCGCAGCCGCACCGGCACCGGCACCGACATTCTGCCTAGCCTTGACGCCTGTCGAGAGTCAGCTTCCGCTCCAGACTGGACACCACTCTTTCCCCCTTCTGTCCTCAGGATAACTCACCAGCCTTAGAGGAGGCGGGGCTACCGACCGCGAAAGCGGCGAGAGAGAGAAGAGCGACGATGGAGAACTGCATTTTTGGAATGTGCTTTGTCGTGAAAACAACGAAGGTGAGAGATATCGACTTGTATTAAGGAGCGTTAAAGGTCGGCCGGCGACAATAGTCGAAGCAGAATAGTTTGGATAGACAAAAAGACGGTTTGGACAGAAGAAGACAAAAACTGCTATACTCGACGAAGAAAAGGATGGGAGAGAAGAGAACGGAGAAGGAAGCGGGAAAGGAAAGGGAAGAGAGGCGGGGTGGGTATATGTATGGGACAGACCAAGACCGTGCCAAGGGAGATCAAAAGGGGAGGAAGAGAGAGGGGATCGACGGTGGCATCGCGCACGGGAGACCCCAACTCCACCGCTCAGCAACCGCTGTGTTACGGACCCCGTCAGTTCCTTGCCCTCTGCGGCCGGGAGTTTCGAGATCAGAGCCTCTTGAGACGGCAGCGGCAACGGGGGTGCCCCACGGCTCGAGAAATGGGCACTGCCCCGTTTCTCTTTGTACCGGTTGCCCTGGGACAAGAGATGACACTTCTAGCGGGGGAGGTACCTCAACGCTGCACTCTCACCACGCATCCAAGGCCCTGTCTTCAAGGTAGTCTTACGTCGCGGACGTCACAGGAGAAGGGGCCCAGGCCCACCCACGCTGCCAAAAAGCTTAAATAAAGTCTCACGTCAATGCACGGCGTGGAACAACGACCCAAGGGGTAACCTGGAGCGGGACCCGCAGGCTAAGCAACACGAATGCAACTGTCAATTGAGGACAAGCTTTCCCAGCCTGCAATCCCCCCCAGCGTGGGTCCGGAAGAGCTGGCGTGCCGGCGGGCTGAAACGGGGGCTGTCAGGGGCTTCCCTGGAGGCGGCGTGTTACAGGCCGATCAAACGGGCCGGAAGGGGCTCGCTTCGTGCGTCTTCCGGTTCCAGAACCGGGGGGTCTGGAAGCCTTCTCTGGGGGCTGTGACGTGTGCGATGACATGTCCGTGGCCGAGCGCTATGTTTTGTTTTGGGGATAAATGATGGAGGTATCCCCTGTCAGTTTTGTCATTTGGGGCGCCCTTGCTGGTTTCGCTGGCTCGTTCGGTGAATGGTACGGGGCTTAGGTAAATGGCCTCCGGACCCACTCGGATCGGTGAGGTGCCGTTGTCATGTTGCCGAATTTAGATCAAGGACGACCCACTTGTCACGGTCTTCGATGCTGAGTCGTCAGGTCCTCAGTTTGAGAGTCATCCGTCCGTTCTTGCGCCTCAAGTGTCATCTTACATTTACTTTCCCCGTTGAAATCACATTTACTATTCCCTAGAGATTATTCATCATCGGATTTCTCCGTACAACCAGAAGTTCGCCCGCACGGATACTGGCGAGAGCCCGTCGCCCAGGCATCGACAACGTGGCACAAGTACTGGCGCCAGCTGACGCTCGTTTCCACCCATGTGGTGTCGTGACCCCAAACCCGCCCGTAACAACCCCGTACCCACTTCCCCCCACTTGGCCTCAAAGCCTCGAAAGGCTTGTTCGGGTCAACCTCACTTGGCCTTCCCTGTGCTCCCCCAGCCTCCGCAAACCCGAAAGTCACCCGTTGCCCCGTGCTTAATCCGTGTAGGGATAACAATTTCCCTCTCGCGTCGCAGACAAGCTTCCAACCCCAGAGTCTAAACCGCACTTCGTAAATCGGCTCCGGGTGACCAAATCGTGTTCCTTCCCCGCCCCATCTCGGTCGCTGACCCCACCTTGAGAGAGGCAAGTCGATCTGTCAGCGAGCTTCAGCTGTGACCAGCTGTTTGGGATCTCACCCAGTTGACTCCGCCCCCTCTCTGCCCCTCCAACCTTCTACCCGGGCCCCTTCGTGCCTTCCGTCAGCCGCAGCCCGAACCTTCACAAACCTTCGCGAGTTAAACCTTGCTTCCTTCCTTCCCTCCCTCAACAACTCCCTTGGCTCTACGACGACAGCGCCCAGGCCTCGAAGGATCGCCGAACCCGCAACAGACAAGGCACCGACAATCCACTCGTGGCCAATCCCAAAAGACCTATCATGGCCACGCCGGAACACTGCATCCACGCCTTCGAGGCCCTGGCCGCCAACCTCGAGCGCCGTGAGCCCATGGAGCTGGTCGACATCCAGAAGTCGTGGAAACCCTACCTCCAGTCCCTCCAGTCCCTGGACTCCTCTACAGCCGAGACCTCCAAGCCCGCGAAGCCCCTCCCCGCGCTGCAGCGCCTCACCTCCGCCACCAGCGGCGCCTCCGCCTCCTCCTCATCCTCCTCCTCCGCCAGTACCATGTCCCTCTCAATATCCACACCGGCCACATCCGTGACCTCACTTGCCGACGACGATGTCACCATAACCGAGTCGCCGCTCTTCGTCACCTGGAACGTGGTCGGCGGCGACGGCCACCGCTCGCTCCGCGGCTGCATCGGCACCTTCGAGGACCAGGAGCTTGAGGACGGGATATCTTCCTACGCACTCACCTCGGCCCTACACGACAGCCGCTTCTCACCCGTGCGCATCGCCGAGCTGCCCTCGCTTGAGGTCTCTGTCACGCTACTCACGGACTTTGAGGACTGCGACGACGCGGACGACTGGACTCTGGGCGTGCACGGCTTGCGCATCAGCTTTGTTTATCATGGGAGGCGCCACGGCGCCACGTACCTGCCCGATGTGGCGACAGAGCAAGGGTGGACCAAGGAGGAGACGCTGGTGAGCCTGATGAGGAAGGCGGGGTGGATGGGGCGGAGGGACAGATGGAAGGAGGTGGAGCTGGATTGCGTGAGGTATCAGGGGAAGAAGGAGAGTCTCGAATTTGCGGAGTATAAGCGGTGGAGAACGTGGATTGATGAGACGGGGTGGCAGCCTTAGGCTTAGAGTTGTTGTTGCTCGCGAGAGAGGGAAGTCCTAGCCGGACCCCTTCGTTTTAATGGGTCCGTCTGAACGTCGGGTGAGCAGGAGTTCTGCATCATAGAGATGGCAACCATGCAGTCACCGGAATCTCTTACTACTATTATTAATTTTATTTCTCAAACAACATATCCCTGGTGCCTGCTGAGCTCATGTCTAGCCTGTGAGTTTGTAGGAGTTTGGGAAGAGCGCTCGTCACTGGCCAACACAGTCATCTAGATGCCTGCATCAAGTTCGCAATTCTATAACAACAAGATAATGGTATCGACCGGGATTACGCTTCAACAGACTCCGCCTTTTTCTGCTCCTTCCTCTCCTTCTTCTCCCGCTTCCGCTGCCTCCTCGCTTCCTTGTCCTCAACGACCTCGTCGCCCTCAGGCTTATCCCTCTTCTTCTTCGCTTTCCTATCCTTCTTCCGTTCTTTCCTCTCTTCCTTACTCTCGGTCTCACCACCATTCGGCTTCTCAACCTTCTTGTTCTCTATAGCGTCCTGCCCATTCACACCACCCATTTCCACATCGGGATCCGCAATCCTCCCCTCTCTCTCTCTTTGCTCCCTCTCCCGCGCCCTCTGAGCCTTCCTCTCCGCCTGCCTCGCGAACCTCCTCGCAATATGCGGGTTCTTGACCTCCACCTCTTTCTTTCCCCCTTCCCTCCCCTTCCCTTTCTCCCGAGCCGTTGGCGCCGCAGCAAACGTGCCCTCCTCACCTTCTATCCCCTTCGCCCACGTGACCCAGTCCGCACGTCCCCTCTTCCACACGTCGCCCTTCCACGTCCTCCACACACTCCTCCCCATCCATGAGTCCCTCAGAAGCGCCTCATTCTCCGCGAGCTTCGCCATGATGGACTCCTTGAGATGGAATGGCACGGAGTGGACCCGCCCCTTAGAGGGAAGGCCAAACACTTCGATGACGAGGTTGTGGCCGATCTGCGAGGTTGTGAGGTCGGCAATATGCGGTAACAAGGAGGCCACGAGTACCTTGTGGAAGAAGGGATTCGACGCCGGGGTGGAGAGCGCGGTCTTCAGCATGAACATCGTTGGAGTTGAGCCCGTCGCCAGCTTCACTAGCTCCTCAGTGTTCAGGGCGAGCAATGACGTCTGCGCGGGACTCGCGGCGGCCGGGATCGAGAGCATCGTAGAGACGAGCTGCGCACCATGCGAGATCAATGCCTGTTTGTTCCGCGCAAGGCGCTGCAAATCAACCTTCTCCTTGCCATTCTCTTCCCGGAGGAGGCAGAGCTTTGGAACAACATCCTCAGCCCGGCCGCCGCACGCCTGCACGAGAGCCTGTATGATCTTCTTAACTTCCTCCGTCGCCCCACGGACGGAACAGCGGTCGAGGAGTGTTTTGATAACGTTGTGGCGGGACTTTTCCACGAGCGTCGGCATAACTGGGATTATCTCTTCGGTGCAGGCCACAAGGTCTTCCTTGCTAAGCCGACTAAGGACTCTGATAGAGGGGTATGACGCGATCTCGTTCCGGACGTAGCTTGCGATACGCTTCGCAAAAATGTTCTGGTGGATGGCCTTGAAAACTTTGCCGGGGGCATGAACGAGAAGCGTATCTAGAAGTCGCGAGCCGATCTGGTCGTACACCATTGCGGTGACGAACTCATATGCCTTGGACGTCTCATCCTTGAGGGAGTCAGGTGCGCCAGGCAAAAGTCGGCTAAGTAGAGTCTCGTGGTCCTCCGATTCGCCCTTAGGCTTCTTGTTCTTCGCATTGTAGGAGATGTCGAGTTCCAGGAGTAATTGGAGAATGGGGTTACCCGTGGGGTGCGTCACGAGGATCCGGAGGCCCGAGCTGTCCAGGGTCATGATGGTGTCGGAGATAATCTTCTGGACGGCCATTGTGAAGGACTCAGGAACCGCGCGCAGTTGCTGGTTGGATTCTTCCTGGCCGGTTGTCGCTCCCGGAACGAATATGCGCTCCTTCCTCTTGCTCTTTAGAACGGAGGATGCCGTTGCATCTTCAAGCGGCTTCCCAGAAAGGATGAGTAGAAGAGCCCTCAGCGTGTGCGATGCATACGTCTGCGTAAGCAGGAAGTTCAGCTCCGGCTCCAGTTCATCCAGGGTCAACAGGAACAGATCCTCCATGGACGTTTGCGGTGTCTTCTCCTCGTCTCCCTGTTCCTCCTCAGGCACATCCCCCACCAGCTCATCCCCAACTATCGGCGCCGCCTGCAAGAACAACATCTCGCAGCAATGGCTCGCAAACCGATGCTGCACCAGCGCGAGGAAATTCCCCGCAAACGCCTCGAACAGCCTCTTCTTCTGCCTCGAACTCGACAGCAATATCAGCTTCTCCATCAGCCGCGAGCATCCCTGGCTGCATGCCAGCTTCATCTCCTTCCCCGTCGCCTCTCGGAACACGTTTTCGACGAAGATGGCGCGGTCTTCGGGCGACGCGAAGTCGTTCACCTCGAGCACTTCGGCGGTGCCGCGGAAGTATTCCTGCTCCTCGTCGGTGAGCATGCCAAAGAACTGCGGCTCGCCAGCGCTGGCGGGCTGGCGACCCGTGTCGAAGAAGAACTCGTCGGCCTGGTCCGCGAGGCGCGGGCGTTTGAGGGACTGCTCCTGCTCGCCGTCGTCGGCGGCGGCGGGCTCCGGAGCATCATCTTCGTGCTTGCGCTTGCGTCCTTCGCGGACCTCCTTGCGCTTCGTTCGGGGCTTCGGCATCGTGTTGTATGTGGTTTGCGAAAGGCCAGGTCTACTTGGATATGTGTTGGGCGGAGAGGGCCGAACTTTTTTGGAGGTGGGATTTTTTTTCTGCCGCCCGGGAAAAAAAAAAGGCGGCCGGCGGCTTATCGATAAAGCTTGATCTTATCTGGTGGGGGACCGGTGCCCCGCCGTTCGAGGCCTGTGGTTTCCTGGGTTTGCGACTTCAAAACACTTCAACACCTCACTCCCCTGGGGCGGGGCAGGGAAGAGCCGCAATTTCTCGAGTATTTTAGCTGATACCGTCACGAAAATCAGAAAGATGGCTCTGCAAGTCGAAAAGAAATGTAGGCGCTGCGCGCCTGCGGTTTTTGGGGCCGTCGCAGGGCTTACAGGTGTCTTCGAAAGGAACGACGTCCTAGTCGATTCTCCCTGCTATTCCTTGCTGACCATCATCAAAAACCGTCTTCTGCTTTCTATTCCCATCATATCCTGTTCGTATACACATACTTTGGAACCGCACCGTGCTTCCCTCGGCAATCGTCCACATCTTCACAACCCATCTTCACCATGAGCCAAAACCTAGCGCAACAAGCCAATTCGATGATTGATCTCGTCGGGGCTATCACACATTGAGTTTATGCATCGTGTCTACGATTTTGTTGCGGGCTATCTCTGATGGATTTCACCGTTTCTGTCACGCCCTTAAAATGGCCCACCGGCGCGGACCTCTTTTTCATCGACCGGTGCCTTGAAAACATCATCTTGCAGGGGGGCATCATCTTCCAGTCATACCGCGCACGCAGACAGGCGCCCTTCCATATAAGGGGGCCCACGCCCACCGGCTTGTCGCTCGGCCAAGTCGGGCCGCAAACAGGGGACTCGCTTCTCTTCTAGGATCCGGAGAAATACTGGCCTCGTACTTTTTTCGTATTCGTGGTGCTGCTGATCTTCCCATTTTCAAATATCAACTGGCCCCGGCAGCTCGCCTTCATCTTTGTATTGGACTTTGGATTCAGGGAAGTCTGGATTAGAGAAGCACCCTGGCTTGGCAGAAATGGGTTCGGGGTATGACGGGTATGAGATAGCGGTCTTCAAGTATAGGGGGTGATTAGAGGTAGGGCGATGGCAGAGTTATTATCTGTATCGAGACGCCTTTTGAAGAGGAGGGTCAGCGCGGGTGGACGCCGACTTGGGCTCTGAGGAAGTGTTGGTCCAGTTTCTTGACAAGCCAGTTGGATGTTTTGGGTTCATAGCGAATGAAGGCGAGATGGTACTGGAGCCGCGGATGAGGACACAGACTTTGCGTACAGCTCTATGTGAGCCGCATTAGCTAAAGGGTAAAACGCAAAATTCAAGGCTATGCACACGAGAGACACCACAGGTAAAGGAGGGGAGGTCTGTGAAAAAAGAAAGAAAAAGAATGCCCCGCCTATGTGGCCGTAATTGGATGGCTTAAATCAATATGTGGATATGATTGGCCAAAATCCCCCGCCCTTTTTGCAACTTCTCTTTTTTTTTTTGGTCTCTTTTTTTTTTTTCCCCAGCCCTTTGCAAACTTGCTTTTTTAAACATTCTCTCAGCTTGTGCTGTGTAATTCAGGTTGGATATTTGATTCTCTCGGTCCTCCTTTACGACAGTATTTCCTTCAGGTCTGGAGCTTGGCTGAGGAAACATTTCCAGTCCCTTGATACAGCTACAAGTTATCCTTGAGAGAAGGAAGAATGGGCCAGAGGAAGAGGTAGGTGCGACTTTCATGCTCCCGTTTCTTACTCTCACTCATTCCTATTTTGCCGCGCTCTCTCTCCCTCTCTCTCTCTCGCTGATCCTCCGTAATCCCCACACATAACTGTCATTCTCTCTCTCAACTCGCTCTCGGTCCTCTCCCACTCACTCAACCCCCTAGGCCCCAAACCCAGATGGACCCAGCCGGTCCCGCCAACGCCAGGACCTCTATCGATCCGCGTGACCTCGCCTACGCCCCTTCAGCTGCCATGCCCCGGCCTCAGCCTACTCCCTTCACGGCCCTCTTGCTACGGCATATGACGGACGACCTCAACGCCTACGGCTACGACCGCGATTACTGCACCAAGCTCCTGCAAGAGCAGAGCCTCACTCCGCAGGAGGCCCGCACCCTGCGCCTGCGGGTTCTTGACTTGAACCACCAGACTAGACTTACCCAGCACAAGATCGAAGTACTTAACGCCCTCTCAGGCCTCGAGGGCGCCCAGTCTCCAGACACCGTCATCAACTCACTCAACGCCCTCACGCAGCCCTCCCCTGCTAACGGGGGTCAACTGCTTGGCGCAGGAGCCCCAGAGAATCCGGGCCTCTCCCTCCTCCAGCATGCCACACAGTCAATCTCACCGGCGGCCCCGCCCGTGAAACGGCCCTCGACCTCGAGCTACAGCCCCAACACCCAGGCTGTCAAGAGGCCTCGGAAGGAAGTCACCGCGTCCCCGCCAGCGGACGAGAACGTCGGGGCGGGCACCACGGTGCAGCGCCTCGGCCACTGGAAGTGCCGACTCTGCACGTCGGCCAAGTACGTGGCGGCGCCCCAGCCCAAGCAACCCAGCGCCGCGTGCAAGTGGGCTCTACGGGACGTGGCCAAGATGATCACTCACTTCACCGACATGCATGGGGAGCACACGCCTGCCGAGAGGTGCCGGGAGCTTGGGGACGCACTGAACAGTAATCGTGAGTTTTGCCCACCTTTCGAAAGAAATGTATATTGCCTAACTATGGCTAGGGGGCCCTTTCGAGTACTGGCTACACCGGTCAAGGTCCATGGACGTTGGGGATGGAAGTATCATAACGGAGTGTATCGACATGTTACAGGGTGGGCGTCTGCCCCCGCTTCTGAGGAAGCTGAGCCGAGCCGCAGCCGCATTCCCGGAGGACGGATAGGGTGCGGCTTTCTCTCCGACACATTTTAGCCAACATTCAGCTCTCGCTTCGGCATGGATACGAGGTATTCTTGGGCGTACTATGCATTTCTGCGCGGGACTTTGGCCCAGTTCTCCTCCTATCTCATGTCCCTCCTGACTTGTTCGTGTCTCATTCGAACGTCCTTGTTTTCTGGTTTCTGGCTTGCATGATGGTTATGGAATACCCCTAGCTATGCGTTCCCAGGCGTTGGAGAGGTGGCGAGTTTCGTTTGCATGGCCATTGACAGACTCAACCAATGGGCGGAAGTGAATCTCCGTATATGTTTTTTTTCCCATGATAAAAATCCAGGCTTGAGCATTAGGTTGTGTATTTCGGAGTTCTGAAATGCGTTCGCTTTCTATGGTCTATGATATCAAAACATGAGAAGGGAGTGGGCATGCTAATAAGAAAAGGGGGAAAAATAGCACCGTATAAACTACTCATCCCTTATCCCCCGTTATATTCACGAACAAAGATCCGGCCTCCTAGACCGCCTTGACCTTGAATCCGACCTGCATATATCTCGCCCCAATAAGTACCAACGAAGATGCCATCATCGTCAACCCGCAGAACAGCTGCAACCCGAGGTAGTCCCCACCCTGCCTCGACACGATTGCGCCCGCGATTGGCGCTCCCGTCAGTCCACCAAATGACTGCACAGCGAAGGCAGCTCCCGTGCGGGTGCCGATCTTGCTAATGTCCGATATCTGCGCAATGATGGTTGGCGCCAGGCCGATGAAGCCGCCAGACGTGAAGCCGAAGACGATGAGGTAGACGATGATGGCGGCGGTAGACTTGCCCGGGATCCACAGGACGAGTGTGATGACAGAGGAGAGAAATGTGATGGCGATCAAGACGTTGTACCGGCCGAGCCTGTCGGCGGCGAGGCCGGGGAGGATGCGGCCGAAAATGCTGGATAATGTTAGCGGTGGATTCGAGAACTGGGGAGGGAACGGAAGGGAAGATGTATTGAAGAAAGCGAGAGGGCGAAGAGAGGGCCTTACCTAACTGCGTTCATGATGGGCAGGAGGTAAGGCGTCAGCGATGAGTCAACGCCCAACTGCTGCGCCTGCAGAATGATATACGAGAACGGCAAGAACATGCCCCAGAAGAACAGGAAGAACGCTACACACGTAACGGCTAGTAGTGGGTCCTTGATTTCCTTCACATACTCCTTCACGACGAATGGCGCCCTCCTCGGCGGCAGCCTCGACTTCACTGTCAAGCAGACAATGATCAGCAACCCCAGGACCATGAACGCCACGCACCGGATGGCCCACGGGAAGCCCAGCCTCCGGATCAGGTGCGTGATCATGATGGGGATGACTACGCCTCCGACGGAAGACCCCGCAGCGACGATGCCGAAGGCGGCGGCCCGGCGGAGGCGGAACCAGCCGGCGACGGAGGAGAGCGTGCCGTTGAAGACGGCGGAGGAGCCGACGGCCGAGACGACGGCTTGAGCGAGGATGATTTGGTAGTACTCCGTGGAGAGGGAGGTCATCATGAGCCCGAAGACATGGGCGATGGAACCGAAGATGAGGAGGTAGCGTGGGCCGTAGTTGTCAAAGAGGCGGCCGAACTGGAGGGTATATTAGCGCAAATTCGTTCATTGCGGTAACAGCAGATGTGTGGTCGGAAGCAGGTCGGAGGGATCCCTGTGAACTTACCAGCGCGGCCGGGAAGGTCATCATCCACACCTGGACCGACGAGATCCAGCTGATGGTCGACGGAGAGTAGTCGGTCAGAACATTGTTGCTGTAATACTCCTGGAATACACCGACGCAGTTGATCAGTCCGAAAGTGCAGAACAACGCGCACGAACCGCCGAACACCACCAGCCATGCCTCGCGTCCGCCGTCAGGGAAGTCTTCAGGGCGGAACCCCGGAGGCGGTCCGCCTCCGGGGTTCGCCGGTCCGGCGCCTTCGCTGTCAGTGGTCTGTTCCTGCGCCTTCTCCGGGTCGTAGGGGGCCGTCTTTTCGAGGTCGGAGGACGCGGCGGCTTGGGGGTTCGGGAGGGTGCCTGTCGTCGCTGACTGGGCGGAGGGTACTCTTGTGAGAGAGCCGGGGCGGGACAAGGAGCTTGGTGTCTGCCGGCCGGTGGACGCGTCCGGCGCCGGTGATTTCTCCATAGCGAGTGAGGGCGTCTCCGTCTTGTCCCGTCGCTAAATTAAGGATTACGGGATGCGTACGGGATGCGTGTCGGAAGCAAGAGGGGGAAGGTGATGATCAGGGTGTCTTTTAATAAGCGGTTACCAGATTGTAAGACTCGAATGAGGCTCACGAGAAGAGGGTCCCGGGATGTTATATACTCCTCAAATGAGCTTATCGCCTTACGAGGCAAGTGACGTGAAGGAATGGAACTACAGACCTATTACAAACCAAGCGGATGCGACCCTGCGAAGAGGAAAGCTTCGCCCGAGCCCCGCGGAACGCGTGCCCGGACAAGGGTGCCAGATGAGGGTTGGTGCCGGTCCTACGGGTGGGTCACGGCCCAAGATTGTATCTCTCATGTCCAGAATCCCCGGCCTGACGTGGAATTTCCCGAGCTCCTTTGGAAGATGGACGCTCCAGTGCTAACCAGATTCTGCAGGCGATGAGGGTGTAGGATCCTCCCATTCTCTCGCGGAGATGACGCACATGAGAACTTCTCCGTCTCATCTGGTAACCTCGGAAATAGGAGCAGGCCGAAGCGTCTTATCCCGAACAATTGGGTAAATGTCACATCCACTCTCCAAAAGAAAAAAGATTCGATGAGGGTAAGAAGGACTGCTGATCCTTGCCGTTGGGCGGGAGCGGGACCCACGTGGGAAGCTCGCGCTCGGATTTAAGGTCCACCTCGCGCCTTGGGGCAGACGCCCCCGGATTTTGGCTACATGTTAATTACGCCCAAAACTTTCTGGAATTCGGAGACCGGAGGAACGACGTAGTTTGGTGGTAGGTCGCTGCGTCACTTCTTCCACATGGCAGAAAATAAGCTAACGTGCGCATCCTGAAGGCGGATGTCTCGTCGCGCACGCTCGGAGGAAAGACCTCGTGTCAGGCAGCCCTTCCGTCTTATTATCAATCAATTCGGATCACGCGTGCCGAGAGGATCATCTGCGGACCGACTTAACTCCGCTGGCCCCGACTTCAAGGTGAGAGGCGGCCCCACCACCCGCTTTGCGATAGAGGTGTTCAAGTTTGAGTCGCCAAACGAAGACGCGGTCCGTATTTCAATTCGTACGACGGGCGTTTTGCCGCTCATTTTGGGATGAGGAAAGGGTCGGAAGAATCAGCAGTGAGTCCGGGCCCTTGAAAAGGCGTGCCGTCCATCCCGCCTCCGCTGCACGTTGTACCCGCGCGAGGAGTGCCCCCTCGTGCCGGCGTCAAAACACACGGAGCACGGCGACATAGCTCCGACCGCCGACGCTCCGCCCCGACCCCGACCCCGACCCCGACCCCGAACCAGTGTTTCGGCATATCGTAACTACGAACGTATCTTGCAGAAAAAAGATTATTGCGCATTATGTGGACTGAAATCAGAAGCGGCTTCGCATCCTTCCGTTAAAAGGGATGGGTTAGTTATGTTGCAGTTTTTGTTCCAAATACGCATGAGTCCCAGCGTGTTGTCAGCGGAGGTATGCGAAACGGAAAAGAAGCCCCCCGCGGGCTTCGCGCGACCCTGATGGGTTTGGCTCGCAGGGTATGCTGGGTGTAGTGCGGCATAATGATATCACGTGGTCCCTTTGCGTAGTGAGTTTACAAAAACTAAGAATAAACCACCCAAAAAGAACAGGATTCTGGTAGGCAAGGAAAGAGACATCATTTACTGGTGAATTGTGCAGGGGCCGCCGACTAATTCCTGCAACAGCAAGTTTAGCTCTGGTCCTCTTTCTTCTGAGTTCCTAAGTTACCTATGTTAGGTCGGCGATAAGAACAATAGACTTTGGCTTTGCAAGATTTGAGCTCCACGCTGAAACACGAAGTGGATGTGTTCGGAGGGCATGAAGGATGCTCCTGTGTTTGGCCTGGGTGAAGCAGAGATCCTTTACACATCTCTAGTCACCATTTTCACATCGAGGCTTGAGTACTAGTGTGATAGGCATTGTTGATGTGCCGGACCCTACGTTCAAGGAAGTCTCCTTAGTATTACCTGCCGCTCCAAAAAAAATAAAATAAAAACCAGCGGCGTTGGAAAAGCCTTCTTCTGTTTGGGCCTTCTCAGCCTAACATGACCCATAATACCAGGATAGGATAGTTACAGGTTAGGACTTTGGCACGCTTTTCATAAACCTTGCCCCTCTCCGAATGAAATATGCAAAGAAGCGAGCGTCTTTAATATCCTTCCCCTCCTTCCCCTATGTGTCTCCCCTTGTGTACAAAGAGCCCCAGGGGCGTTCTGCCGAAATTCGCCTTTCCGGAGTTGCCGGAATCCATCCCGGAGTGAATCACGCCGCCCTACAAGATCTGCCAAGGTCCTTAGCGTGTGCCTCCTACACATAAAACCTCTGGGCAACATTGACCAAGACAATTCAAGCTGTGTACAGCAGCAGTTGCTTCTGGCGACAGAGCTTCCACTTTGCCACTTCATACAATCCTTGGCTTTGAAAGCGGCCACCCCAGATGTCTTGCCCATGGAAACTTAGGTTGCAAAGCAGACCACAGATGCTGCACCGGGGATGCAGGCGGATGCCTATACTGGGATAAGGCGGAAGAGAGGAAAGTGCAAGATATCGACATAGAACCAATTTGCGTAAGACTCATGTGATCCCATTCCGAGATTGACAGGTGCGAGCGCAGGAGGGCACAGGATTCCAGCATGTATTAGTTGGGACGAGCTGAATGACTTCGCGCAGAAACTGGAGGGTCATGGTTGCTGGCAGCCGCGGATCGGCACGCAGGATAGCGCGGGTGGTTTCCTTCATCGAACTAGCGAGGTGGTTCCGCCCCAAGTCTAGTGTCAGGGATGTCCAACGGACAGCGGGACACGATATTATTAGAGGTTCGTGAAAAAAAAAAAAAAGAAAAAAAGGAAAACCAGTTCCTCACGCACTTGAGAATGCGCTTTCATCACCTCGGGTAGTCAGGTACGGAGGTGAATTGGGCTTCTGTGGTGCGGATCATGGTCTTAACCCTATTCTCCTCGGTTTACCTGGGCCCCATCAGGAGGGTATCGTCAGGTGCGAAGTAGGAAAGGTCAGACGTGCGGCCATGATAGGCCATGATAGGTGATCGATTGCGCTGCGTTTACAAACTTACGTAGTTGGTTCTTATGTTGCGATTGGCTCTTGAAGAAGACGGAATGCACTGCGAGGTGTGTCTCAGATATTATGATGGAAATACGTCGACATGGCGTAACGGATACAGGCTCATAATACATCGTTAAGTGCCCTATCATGGAGCCGGTTGCGCCTGAAGCGGAATGCATCTACACGGACTAACCTAACTCTTGCATTCTCAACCATTGATAGACGGGGTTCGGGAGTATGCATTTCAGGCACAAATCACGAGGTCAGTAAGAAGACTAGCTCTATGCCGTCATGCCGAGAATTCTAGAGTACCTCTGTGAGATGGATGACACAATGTGTTTGTCCCCTTAGCTGCGCCACATACGAGTCCGCATTTGCGGATTGCCCGAACGAGAGTGCTCCCACTCGACTTGTCGAAGGTATGAAGGGTAAGGATGAATTCCTTAAACCTTGTTGGACAGTAATATTATACAGCTTAGTTCCAGGCATAGAGGCGGATATTACGTATGGCATATTTCACCTAGGTTGTAGCGGCGGCGCGGCATATATCGAGCAATGGATAACGCAGCCGCCGTCGCCGTCGCTTTACAGTACATTCCAGGGTCATTAACCGAAGTCTGTTCGCCTTCTAATATTCGCCAGTACGCTGAGGAGTCCTATAATCCACTAGGACATCCTAAGTTTGACAAGGTGCGCGATCGACAAGATAGACGAGTGGATCCTTCACGACGAGCGCTGGCGAGCTGAGGACAGGCCACACTGAGCCAATTGGCATGTTTCTATTCAGTACAATACAGAATCGCCTCACAAGACGTACTATCGAGAAAGCCTTACGCCAAGTTATACAACTTTCTCTCGACAGGATGTTTGGGTCACGGTTGATTGCGAGATGCAACACTGCGATCGCTACCCTGCGTCACGCCTAGTTGATCGGGTGTGGACTCCCTTCAACCTGAAATACTGTATCGTCTTCAACCATATCCACAAGCATCTCCACATAGTCATGTTGGCTTAAAAGCGATGTTGGCCATGTATGTTCATGAGAGTTTATTCCGTACTACTGATACAAAGGAGCCATGGCCGCCACGCAGAGTCTATAGTCCATACACCATCACCGCAGCCTCTCCTTCAATACCTTCTCATCTTCAAACCGAACCTTCCCATCACCCCCAATCGAGGCCGTCCTCACAACGGGACTACTCTTAACCTCAACGCCCTCCTTTACCTCTTCCCGCGTCAACGCCTTCCCCACGGCCTGACCGGCGACCCCTGCCGGCGCATCGGCAACCTCATTAACCTCCCTCCCCGTCAGTGCTTCGGAAACTCTCAACCCCCTGCTCGACACAAGCAGTGTCGCTGGTCCACTGAACCTAAGAAACAGCCTATCCCCCCACACCGTTCGCCTCAGTGCCGTGCGGAGCATATACAGCACGCGTGACACGGTCTTGTACGTCTCAGTTGTGCGCATGACACGGAAGAACTGCGTATCAGGAAGCCAGCCCGTCAGCTTGGGCACCTGCAGCCGCAGCAGCGAGCTCTTGAAGCGGAACGGCTGCGGCGGGCGCCGCGTGACGGAATAGGCCACCACGTGCGACGGGTGCGCCACGAAGTCCTCGCCCTCGCCCAGCGTGAGCGTGTAGACCTGCCCCGGCGATGACAGGGCGACCAGCCCGCGGCCGGTGAGGTGCGTCGAGCCCCAGTGTGCGGCGGAGAGGGAGCGCTGGATGCGCGGGGTCGGACTGAGAGTGTGGCCTGTCCACGCGAGCAGGGCGTTGCGCTGGGCGACGATCCAGTCCGTCGTGCCGTCGAGGTGGAGCACGGAGAAGGTCGAGGTGGGAGACTTGGAGGCGATGAGGGCAGTCATGGGCGTCGTGGAGGAGATGCGCTGGTAGAGGAAGGGAACGCCGAGGGGGGCGCGGGTGAATGGGGACAGGAGCGACAAGGTAGATTGGGCCTGGTCTCAAGGTTAGCTTCTCCTCGGTCAGGTTGGAGCTGGCGAGCTTACGGCTTCGGGGTTCCCGGCCACAGCGACGAGGGAGCCGCGTCTCGTGTAGAGCTGCTGCGACGGAGAGAGCGTGACGGAGAGGAGAGAATAAGGGTTTCCGAGTACCTCAAAGCGCGCATCTGCTGCTTGTCAGTGGCCTTCGTTCACAACATATTAGCTTCCAGGCGTCCTACCCGCGGGGTCCCGGGAGCTCCCGCCCGGCGGACCAAAGGCATCAGCGTCGGGGCTCTCAGTGGAAGGGGCTGCGCTGATCTGTATGGCTCTGCGCTGCGGGAAGAGGCTCGGCCGGCCCTGGCGCAGGCCGACCGCCAGCCGGACAAGTGGCGATTGGCCTCGCATGGCGAACAATTGACGGCAATTCGTTCCAGCCTCGGTTGAGCGTCCGAATCCCAAGATCGAAAAAAGTGACGGCATTCAGTTTTGCCAGCTACTATCACCACGTGATTTCGTGGAGAAATTTGCTTAGTCATTATTCGTTGCCGTGGTGATGACTGGAGCTGCGATCCTTGCTCGTCCTTGGATTGGACTCGTTTACATCCACACAATTCTTAACGCTTCAGTATTAAGACGCTCTTCTTCCCACCTCCAACGAATACTAACCCAGTGAACAGTTGACTGTGGTGAATCCTCCAAACAGACTCCACACCCCTCTCCTCTCCCCTTTTCTTTCCTTGTCTGTCAGCCAGTCGTTTTCTTTGGTGTTTTTGGCAGCATTGGCATTGGCATTTGGCATCGGCGTTATGTCTGTTCGTGTTGTGGCCCGGATACGTCCCCTCCTGGAGAAGGAACTGGACAAGGACGTGATTGTCCACGCCGAGACCACCGACGAGGGCAAGACGCCCTCCATTGTGAAGATACCCAACCCCAAGAACCCATCTGAGGAGTTCTCGTTTGCCTTTAATGGTGTCTATGACCAAAATGTGTCGCAGGAGCAGCTCTATAACGCCGAAGGTACCCCAAGCCCCCTCTCGCCATCAAACTCTCTCACGGAAATCCATTGACCCGTCAAACCCAGTGGCGCCCCACCTCAAGTCCCTCTTCCAAGGCCTCGACGTAACGATCTTCGCCTACGGTGTCACCGGCACCGGAAAGACCCACACCATGCGCGGCGGCCTCAAGCTCGCCGACCGTGGCGTGATCCCGCGCCTCCTCAGCGGCGTCTTCCGTCGCAGTAAGAAGATCATGAAGGATACGGCCGGCGACACCTCCGTCAGCGTTGCGCTCTCTTACTACGAGATCTACAACGACAAGGTCTTCGACCTCCTCGAGCCTCCTGAGAAGCGCCCGCCCTCGGGCCTGCCCCTCCGCGCGGAGAAGGACGGCAAGACGGTGGTAGCTGGCCTCACGGAGCGACCGTGCTCCGACCTCAAGGACTTCGAGAGGCTGTACATCGAGGCGAACAACAACCGCATCACGGCGGCGACGAAGCTCAACGCGCACAGCAGCCGCAGCCACGCGATCCTGCGCGTGAAGCTCACACAGGTGACGGGGGACATGGTGCGCGAGAGTACGGCGTCGGCCATCGACCTTGCAGGGTCCGAGGACAACCGCCGAACGGAGAACAACCGCGAGCGCCTCGTCGAGTCGGCGGCCATCAACAAGTCCCTCTTTGTGCTCTCACAGTGTGTCGACGCCATCTCACGCGGCGACAAACGCATCCCTTACCGCGAGTCTAAGATGACGCGCATCCTGTCGCTGGGGCAGAACAATGGCATCACGGTGATGATCCTAAACCTCGCCCCGCTGAGGAGCTACCACCTCGACACGCTCTCCAGCCTCAACGTTAGCTCGCGTGCCAAGCGCATCGAGGTGCGGGAGATCGAGAACGAGGTCGTTTTCAAGCAGGTCCCGAAGACCTCTTCGACCCTCTCGGGTAATGGGGCCCAGCGGCAACCGCTGCGGCCGCTCGCGAACGCGCATAATGCGCACTCTGGAGCTGCGGCTGCGAAGCCCGACGCAGCCAAGCCTGCGAAATCTTTCAATGTGTATGCAGACCGTGCAAAGCCGGCGAGACCGGTGGCGAACACTCAGGTGCGGCGGTCCATAGGGAAGCCCCGCGAGGCAGATAGTGCCATCCCCAGTGCCGTTCCGCGTCCTGCTCTCTCCAAGCTCGCACGCCCGGCTCCAACCGGCGCGAAGCCCCAATCTATTTCCGCGGCGGAAATTGAGGCGATGGTGGAGAAGAAAGTGAGTGCAATTCTGGCGGCGCGCGATGCCGAAAAGCCCGCGCCGGCGCCCACTGTGCTTCCCGACCTCAACGAGGCAGTCCAAAGACGCCTCGATGCCCTGGAACGGCGCATTCAGGAGGAGGACCGCCGCGAGGACGGGCGATCGGACGGGCTGAAGTGCCTCCTTGCTGCGAGGCAGGCGAAGGAGAGCGGCGACGAGTTGGGCGCGCTGCGGATGTATGAGATGGCGTTGCCGTACTTTCCAGGGCAGGCGAAGCTTGTGGGCAAGATTGAGAGGCTGAGGGCGAAACTTGGGATCGAGGGGGACCACCTCTCCGTGGGTGCGGAGAAGGCTGAGAAGCGGAAGCGGAGAGCCGTAGTTGAGGATGACGACTACGAGGCAGTGGAGGCGGACGACGACGAGAGTTTTGTGGACCCTAAGCCAAAGAGCAGGAAGAGGCGGGTCGTGCAGGTTCTCGAGGACGAGGGCCCCATTACTCCCCGGCGGAGGCAGCTTCTGGACATTGTCAACTCGCGCGACGTGCTGCGCATCAAGGAGCTCGCCGGGTTCGGGCCGAAGAAGGCGCGCGACCTGGTCGAGTACCTCGAGCTGCTGCCCGAGACGGAGGGCGGGCGCATCGAGTCGGTGGGGAGGCTGAGGTTGGTCCCAGGCATGGGAGGGAAGACGATCGAGAGGGCGTGCGAAGGGATGGGGGTACTTGCTTAGCTTGGGTAGTCGAAGGCGTCGAGGCGTAATCGGATGGGAGGGGGGATCTGCATGTGATGGAGTTTTGGGGCTGGGACGCTGCATTGTTTGGGGTTATTGTATATGCGTACAATATAACTCTATTATCGTTCAGTTTTAAGTTTGTAGCCTGCATGTGCTCATACATTGTTCGGGAGTCTCTGGCTCGGGTTGGGTGAGTTATCGTTGAGCACCGAGAAGGGTTGTCACGGCTTCATCGCCAGTCTCGTCTTCACACACTCCAACACTCCACGCAGAAGAAGTTGAGAGACCCTGCCCCCCCCGCCCATTGGTGCTCTGCTGAAGGACAAGGTAGCTCAAAAATTGTATTGAAAAGGGGGGTAAGATTGCCGAAACGACCGCCTATTCTAACGGTGCTTTCGTTCTTTAGCCTCAACGTAGTCCCATCTTGGTGAGCTCCAATGTCTTGTCACACACGCCAACAACGTAAGAGAATCACTGGGCTGTAGACTTCAAGACTACAATAAATATCGATGTCAGGGGAATGCGTAGATGCCGGCCTATACAGATGGTAAAACCTGATAACAACGAGGTGCCGTATGACATCACAAATACGATCAAACTAATTGTACTTGAGCTGATAAGTGGCGAGGAAGAAGGGTTTTCGAGAACTCTTTGGATAACGGGATGGGGGGCGAAGTTAACAAATCCACTCCTGCTTCTACAAATGCCCAATTCAGCGCCCCCTCGTCTAGCACGAGTCCAGCATGTCCGAAAGCGCCGCCTTCTCGTCCTCGGTGACCGTCAAGTCGTAGTCGCTCTTGACCTGCACCCAGCTCCTCGCGTAGGTGCAGTAGAAGCTCTCCAGCGGCGGCTTCCATTCCTCGGGGCCCTTGTCACCCTTAGCCTGGTTGACCTCGTCGGTGACGGCCCAGAGCTGGGGACCATCGATGTCGTTGGCGAAGTCCTCGCGCTTGGTCTTTGTCCAGGAGGAGGCGCCGGACTGAAGGGTGGGGTTTGATGTTAGTAGGGTATAGGATTTCAGGATGAAGAAGTTGGGAATGAGAGCTCACCTTCCAAGCGTTGGACAGGGGAACCATGTGGTCGATGTCCACATCTGACGCATCCGTCCACTCCCCACCGTCGTACGGGCTTACCCACGTCCCGGAGGTTGAGGCGCACGCATCGTCCGTCTCGACATTGGTCCCGTCCCTCTTGAGTACATACTCGCTTTGGAGGAGTTAGTAAACAATGTACCCACTTGTATAATGCCACGGTTCCGGCCAAGAGACTCCCAACTTACCGGGCGTTGCAGCTTCCCTCGACAGCGCGCCAGTGGGGGAATTCCTCCCTGTCGTAGCCCGACCCGCTGCCCTGGGGGGCGACCGTAAGGCCGTCGAGAAGAGAGCGGGCGGTGCTTTCGGCCGGGATCCCAGGCTAAACAAGGATGAGCGTTGTGTTCAATGTGGCATTGGCGCTGCAACTTACGGGCTCCGGGGTAGCGACAGCAAGCGCGCACAAGGCGAGTAGCGGGGAGAACTTCATCGCGACAGTGTCCCGGGCAGGAGGCTTATTCACAAAGGATCGATGAGAGGGTGTCTACTGAGGACACTTGAAGGGACCTGCTATGCTAACATGACGGGGACAGTGATTCAACCCGTGTGTATTTATGTTTCGCCGTGTTATTGAAGATGTCGTCCAGATATGGTACAGCGAGATTTGGCTGGGTCGTCCCCGGTATCCAAAAGGGGAAATGGTGCTCCGTCCAACAAAGCACCCACGTGCCGTCCCGGCCGGCTCCGCACTCCCCCGCGCAGGCCAGAGGCTCTCGCATTGGGCAAGCGGCCGGCCGGAGAGACAGCTCTTTTCGGAAGCTCGATTCTACTGCGATATCGCGTGTTGATCATTGGGGTTGTAATTGGTGGTGTGTCAGGACGGCAGACGCAGCGATCTGCGAGGCATTATCCCCGAGACAATAACAAGGTCTTTTTGAGGTGCAGCGGGTGACACTGACTGGCAGAAGCAAAGGGGTTTCGGCAACGTGGGTGGACGCAAAGGTTCCGGGGAAGATTACAGGAAGGATGTAAAGGCGGCAGTTCATGGGCTGCAGAGGCTTGGCGGCGTTTCGACTCGGCTGGCTCGCCTCCAATCAGGACCGTCGCCCAACGCCTTGTCGATCACGCCTGCTGGCAGGATCTGCTCTTGGGCAGATCTCGTGGGAGGGAAGTTTCCTTACTGGAGATCGCCGAGTGAGGCTTTTGAAATCCCCGGTACTACAGAGTAAAGATCGCCAAGACCGGGGACTCGATGTGCCACAGCTCTTCACCCACAAGGAAACCTTCTAGATTTCCACGAGAATGTGAAGAACATGCGACGAAACAACTAATAGGGAGGGACCTAGGGACCGATGTCGCGATAATGCCCGGGAGAGTTCCGCCTTCCTCCAAGGACCGCGCGCCACCCCAGCTAGGGCCCGGGTCCCCGGTTTTGCTCAATGACCTCATTAACCGGTCCCGTCCCGCACGTCAAACTGTAGGCGGAATCTTCCAGGAGGCGCGGGCCGATGAGCGGAGGCCGACGGCAGGGCCGTTTGGCTTCCCGTCCCGGGTCAGGATCGTGCGTACCGTTGGGCCGCGGACATGGGCTGGTCGACGGATAGGGCTGAGCGGGTGATGCTGTAATTGACGTGCAGCGGCTGGGCCATCGGGAGGGTGGGTGGTCGCGGTAAGAAAGGTCTACTGCGGGCGCTCTAGTAATGCAAGGGGAGCTTCTGGTGATATCATCTGCTCGCCTCTAGAAGGACGGGGGATGTGAAGGCAAGGCTGCCAGCATCAAATAAAGAATAGTCAAGCCCGCTTCCTGTCAGGCTCACCGCATTTCGAGTGAGCATGCCTTGGTGCGAAGGAGTTTGACGGCCGTGTGCTGGGCTGGATTGAGATGCCGCTTGGCAGGCAAGAGCCCAGTATACGAGATGCCAGATCTCAGCCGCAGGGTACAGTGAAAACCTGAGAAAATCCCCGATTCCAACCCGCACGATCGCCCGACCGTGCCGAGATGGGCCGGCTCGCCAAGCCCTGCGGCAACCGCCAAGGGTGGTTGCCGGGGAGATTGGTTCGTTCTCCCCTCGGTGGCCACAAGAGCATGACGATGCCCAGAAAGGAATTCCCACTAGTAACACGAAGAAGCGGATCGGTGGCGGCCCGTAACACGATCAGGCAAGCGGCCGCTTCCTCGCGCGACACGGGGAATCCGGAGTCACCCGCCAGACTGGCTTGGGGGAACGTGTGACAGGGACTGAAAGAGATGGGACGGTGGCGCAACCACATCGGCAAGACCCGCGCCTCTTAATTCGGCTGCTATTGCGCCAGACGCAAAACCGGTCTTGCCCGAGGTCTTGGGATGCTTATCCGCATCACTCGGTACGACGGTGTCGCAAGTTCCTTGGTCGTTATAATTTTTCTCGCTGGTGACGTCGCTGAAATGAGATGCGCGATCTAAAAACGAGGAGCTGAGCTTAGTTCCTTGGCCGGCGGGAAACGCTCGCCGAAAGCGCAAGTACGGCTAGACGTAACTGGACGTAAAGATACGTACGCCGGGAGAGCTCGTATTAATTATGGAGACACAGGTGGAGAGCGCTGATCCCGGTCCCCGAGCTGTACCGGTAATAGTGCTCACCACGCCTGGGAAGCGGACAAGCCCAGTGTGAAGTTGTCAGCGCATTCAGTACGCTGAGTGACGTCCACTTCGCAACCAAGAGAGAAAAATATCAGGCCAAACTCTCCGCATCCCTGGGAAGGCCTCCCATTTGCCAAGGCGCTTGCCCCTGGCTGCAACACAACCCTCCCCGCTTTGTGTTTGGTGGTGGATGGGATTGGACCCGCTCTCGACGCCTATTCGGGGAAAGCCTTGACGCTGTCCTTGGCTCTGAAACAGCTGAATGAGAGCACTGTGGAAATCGCACAGGGAAAGGAGGTTTTTCTTTTTTTTTTTTTCCCGGGGGGGGGGGGTTAGTTGGCGCTCTTCGCATTGACACCGCTGCACTCCAGCGTCATCGTTCTCACCGGGCGCAGCGGGATCATCCCCTGTATTAATATTCTGAACAAGATCAACACCACCCGCTTCTTCTCTTGGAAAAGGCGCAATCAGCACATGATCACGCATCTTTTTCTACATCAGCGGCTTGCTAACGTAGCTCATATACACCATAGCACAGCTCGCGGCAAACCCATCTCCCAACGATCACCTGAACAGTCCAGGACCAGCGAAAACAGGGCAACCCTAGGCGAATTCACACTGGCCGGTGGTAGTGAGCGGTTCCCCCTGTTTTGCTTTTCCTGGGCTTGAAGGCTGTGTCGATTTCGGCGGACGCCAAGCAAGCCACTTTGGCCCGATGCGGTAAGTGTGCGCCCCCCTGCCGCTCAGGAGACTTCAGGCGCCAAGCACGGCGCCCAGCCACCCAACCGCAACACACCACCCGGGAGGCAACTTTGCATGCATTCCAGCCCCTGCAATTCCTTATCGGGAGCTCCTTCGATCAGGGGAGGGAGGAAGGGGGGGGGAGAACCAGATAACCACCTCGTAGTTGTATGTGAATCCGTGAGGGAAGGTGCCCTCTCTCAATCAGGTAGGAGGGTGGTTGGTGTGGGCTGCTGCGGAGCCAGGCCTGTGATAAGCTCAGTTTGACAGCACGAAAGCGGCCCATGGAGACAAAATACGGCGATCGGGCTCAACCGAGGATGGTGGTGGGGAGAGAGTTCATCAGTGGAGGCTCCTAAAACTTCCTCCAAGTCCCCTATTCGCAGGCGCGGCGATCGGCACGCCCCCTCCCTCTGAGCTTGGGCCCGGGACCCACATGGCCTCCAGGTGAACACGAACACCCCACAGGGGAAGGAGCCAAGGAGTGAAGGGTCGCACGACTCCCCAATAATATATGAGGACGCGCTGTACCCGGTTTCCCTCTAGACCACCGTTGTTCACCCCTACGTCCACCCCTACGTCCAACTGGTCCAAAACAGCAGCAAGCACCCTATTGCTGCTTCTCTTTTTCCTTCTCTTGCTCTCAATCTATACCAAGGGAAACCGCAGCAGATTAAAATAAAAGAGGACAACCATGCGCTGCACGGCCCTCCTCGCTCTCGCGGTCGCGCACCTCGCCAAAGCGCAGACCTTCTCCGACTGCGACCCGACTGACGGCGACAAGTGCGACCCCGATCCCGCTTTCGGCAAGTGCCAGACCGAGCAGCAGTTCGACTTCACTACCCTGCCCAAGGGCGACGGCTGGAAGGACGACGACCTGTTCAACGACTTCTTCAAGACGGGCAAGGACGTGGACAAGGCCCTTAAGGTGGACGACGATGGCCTCGCCTTCACGGTCGAGAGCGCGGACCAGTCTGGTCCTCTGATCGGCACCAAGAAGTACCTGTTCTTCGGAAGGGTAGAAGTTGAACTAAAGGCGTCGCCCGGCACTGGCATGGTCACATCTGTTGTGCTGGAATCCAAGGACCTGGATGAGATTGACTGGGTAAGTTTAGTTCTCTTAATGATCCCACGATCATTAATCTAAAGAGGACAAACTAACAATGATACCAGGAATGGCTTGGTGGCGAGCCTGGCAACGTTCAGACCAACTTCTTCTCCCGCGGTGTCAACGAGCTCGGCGACGGTAAAGGGCCCGGTAACGGCGAGACCCACGGTCTGGGCTTCAACGCCGTCGAGGGCCTCCACACCTACACCATTGACTGGACACCGGACGCCATCACTTTCTCCATCGACGGCAAGGAGATCCGCAAGGCCGCCGTCGGTGACAAGAGCAAGTGGCCTCAGACCCCTATGCAGGTCAAGATCGGCATCTGGGCCGGCGGCCACCCGGATAACGAGGAGGGCACCATCGAGTGGGCCGGCGGTCCCACCAACTTCGACGACGCGCCCTTCACTGCCTGGTACAAGAGCCTGAAGATTGTCGACTACTGCGGCGGCCAGGACGCGGCGGAGGAGTACGTGTGGAGTGACGCCAGCGGTACGCAAGACAGCATCGAGGTCGTCGGCGCCAAGGGGAAGGGCGGCTTCACCGCCGATGGATCGAAGAGCGATGTTGAGGAGGATGACAGCGATGACGATGACGAGACGAGCTCGTCCAAGTCTACCAAGACTGGTGACGTGACCAAGACTGGTTCGGATGGGGCTGAGGAGACGGACGACGCTGATGCTGATGCGGCCGGGTCGGAAGAGGGAGACGAGAACAGCGGTGACGAGGGCGCGGCGAGCATCACGGGTCTCTCCTCTACGCTTGTGGCCATGGTCGGCCTCGGCTACCTTGTCCTGGCGTAAGGGACTCTTTCCTATCTATCTACCGCGGGGCTGGCTGGACGCCTTCATGGCCCGGCTGAAACAAACTTTACGGCATTTACGGCTTCGGTCTCGGCGTTCTTGTTTATTAGACGGCGCCATAAGGCTTTTATTATGAACACTAGAATGAGGAAAGATAGGACAAGCGGGGATATTATACCTGGAGGATCATATATCAGCTAATGCGGAGGCGTGGAGAGCATCGTGGTGGTAGATACCATCTTACTTTCAATAGATACCGGCTGTGCCCTGATGCAGGCTCTTGCCATGGCTTCTTTGGTGTCTTGTGATGAATCAGTGGATGCTCGGATGCATCGAGTCAGTCTCTGCATATGTAGTGGGGGAACCTGCAGGTCTGTTGATGCAACACTTCATGCCGTCCTACCTTGGTTTTGTGTTAAGTGGCGTCGTGTCACACTGGCTATCTTGAGAAACTATAGTTCGCCTTTGATCGTGTCTCCAGCTGATACCAAGTGGTTGATGAGCTGCATTCCCGGTTCTGGCACAGCAATTCGGTGGAGAGAGAGCCCTCTGATGGTCAGGGAGAACACACGTACTCTCCAAGGACTACGAACTGTGATTCTCATATCGGATTACTGGTAACCGTTCCATTCTAAAGCCATGCCCTTACGCGAAACACAATCCACAACCGCATGTATTTGTCACACTCACCCACACTCATCTACACCTACCGCCAGTGGCTCAAACATGAGCCAGAAACAATAAGAAACATGAACTACACAACGGGCTCACCAATAACTCTGGCCTTGGTGGGACCACCCTCAAACCATCTGGTCTCCAACTGCTCCGCTCCTCCCCGCAACACCATCCTGATCTAGACCCACTCCGGCGCCACCTTCCACTTCGCCCAATCCTTCATCCACCACAGTCGGAGAGGCCCGCTTCCTCCAATACCCCATCCCCCTCCCCTCAAAGTTCCTCCCTACCCTCGCACCCCACACGCCCTTGTGCAGCACCACTCCCTCGACGTTCTCCCCCGCCATGTCAAACCCCTGAACCTCCCACGGCCTCAGCGGGATATGATTGTACCTCCAGTCCCACACCGAAGCAAACAGGGCCCTATACATCACTAGCGCGCTTACTGTCCCGATGGCGGCGCCCATCACGACGTCCACTACGTGGTGGTCCGCGGTAACCAACACGGAGCACGCGATTAGCAGCGCGCCAACCAGCGGCGCCACCACGACTGGCACCTCCCAGCTCATGGGCCTGTAGTTCCCCCACGGCTTCAGCTTCCCATTCAGGTACAGGAACAGCACGCCCAGACCTGCACATCCGCACGCCGCGTGGCCAGACGGAAACGACGTCATGGCCTGCTTTAGCAGCGCCGCGTCCGTCTGCCGGCAAATCTCGGACGAGAAGTACAGCCCGTCTCGCCCCTCCCCTCCGCGGGCGACGGCGACCGGGTCCGGGTCGCACACGGTCAGGAAGTAAGGGCGAAAGCCGGTGATGAAAATCTTGAGGAAGACGTGGGCACACTCGGCGATGACGACAGCGTAGGAGGTGGCCATTATGGCATTGGTGAAGTCCCAGAGGGAGAGGAGGCGGAGGTTGAAGACGAAGGTAACAATAACTGTTGGGGCGATGGATATGAAGGCCACCGTGAAGGGGTGGAGAATCCAGCCGCGGTGGGGCCAGGAGAGGGCGGCGTTGTCGGCGGGGTTTGGGGAGAGGGGGAAGCGCCGGCTTCCGACGAGAGGAAGGAGGTATACCTGGGGTTCGGACGTTTTTAGTAGGCGTGCTTATGGTTGGCGTTTGCGGGCCGGGGCCACGGCGGAGGAGAAAGGGAGGGAGGGCAACTAACACCCAGAGCTATCATCCCGACGAGGAAGATGGTGAGCACGTCGACCTAGATGTGCTTTATCCAATAGGCGCAGATGGAGCCGAGGGTCTGGCGCTGGCGGCGCTGCACGAAGGGGTTTCCGGGGCCGCGGCGGAGGGCCATCCTCTTGAACTTGTCCATGAAGGTAGGGTTACAGGGTGTAGTATTTGTACTATTTGTCGGGGGCTCGCCATTGACTTCCCGGGGACGGCGGTAATGGTTCATGGCGCAGAAGTCTTGCCTTTCCTCGGAGGTAGGGCTTCTGGGATCTGCGAGCCACAATATGAGATGGTTCGGCACAGCGCGGGTCGGCGGCGTCTGAGAGGAACTGGAGGCTGGAACCTTAGAATATTGCTCAAAGTAATGTCAGGACAAGATGCTCGTCTAAGTATTGGAGGGGGAAGAGGCTACAGATGTTGTGCGCGTATCTGGGGGATACTAGGCATGCTTAACCCTCGGGTTCTCCTTCCGCGAGGTCTATGCTATAGGCAACTGTGAAGAGGAAAGCGAGCTCCTCGCTGACGTTATGCTCTTGCTCTTTGCGATAAAGCTCAGATACCATACTCCGCCATCTAAGCACGTGGTTTTAGGTGGAGAACAGTGCTATCGCTGCTCCCAAGGCGGCGGCAGTTGTGGGAGTGTTTTGGTACCAAAATCTGTGGCAGAGGATCTACGATGCTCCCAAGCGGCGTGATAGACTGCCCAAACTATACGCCACGGTATGGAAGGCTCTGAGTAGGGTTATTGAGCCTTGAAGCCAACGGACATCTTGAGGTAGAATCAATGTGGCAAACCTCAGGTCTATAGCTGTATTCATAGCACCATCGCTCCACTTGCGCAGAAACTCTCTATTCAATCCAATTCCATGCCACATTAACCGCCTATAATATGACCCACGCAACCCTCACACCGTTCCACCAGGCTCGGGTGACTCTGCGCTCCCCGCGCCGCCTTTAGGCTTCGCCGCAAGTCGCCTCCCAAAAGGCGCCATCCAAACATGGAACGAGTTCCCCGCCCTCGCCGCCTCATCGCCCCCCTCCGCCACGATCTGGTTCATCAGGTTCATCCCCTGCCTATTCGAGGTCAGCGTCGTCTGCTCGCGCGCCCACCCTTGCACCATCGCCGACGCGTTCATCGACTTGATCCGCTCGTCAAGTCGCAGGAGGACGCGCGGAAGTGTGCCCGCCTCGACCAGGCGCTCAACCTCCTCGTGCGAAGGCGTCTTGACAACCTGGATGGGGAGCTGTAGGTCGGGCGGGACTGGGTGGACGGACAGGTCCTGGAACTTCTTCAGGGTCTCCTTCCGCTCGGCTTCCGTGGGCGGGGACGTGGGGATCGGGGAGTCGACGGGGGGCAGGAGGAGGTTCGCGCGGGAGATCTCCGTCTCGGTTCCTATGTCGAGGACGGTGTTCCGGAAGTTTATGGCCACCTCGTCCGTGCAGACAAGGGTGCGGCCGCCTAGGGCCGGGTAAATGTTGCGCGGGAGGCGCGGGCCGTTCTTGCGCTCGTCCTCGAGGTCCTCCTTGATGCGGGCCTCCATCCGCGACTGGAAGCTGTCCGGGAGGAAGTGGGCCGTGTCGGAGCCCATGTTGAAGAGGATCGTGCAGTCGAGGTTCAGCACGGGGGAGAAGAAGGAGTCTTCGCGAGGAACTAGCTTCAGCAAGGCCTCGTCTGACGCGGGCTCGCCGTTGAGTGGATTTGAATCTCGGGCGCCGCACTCGACGGAGAGCGAAATGTTACGCCCTTCTCCTAGTGTACGAATCATTCCGATTAAGGCGTCGACATGTGCACTCTCCCCTTCCGTAATCCTGGGAAACATTACTCGCACCCTGGGCGTCTGATAATGGTATGGGCCAATACGCGACACAGCCGCCGCGGCAACAAGATCCCTCACCGCATCTATCGCTTCAATCCCTGACTCTTCATCATCATAGAGATCGATCCCCGGTTCCCCCTCCTCCACCTCCCAGTCCCACCCCGCACTCGTCATCTGGAAGAGCAGCCGCCTCGCATCTGCCGTGATAATCTTGATCCATTCCGCCCCATTCTCAACCATGGCGTCCACCTTGGCCATATTCCTCTTCGCCCCCTTCCGCGGCGGGCTCCGCGCCGCCGGCACCTCGATCTCCCTCAGCGCCGACACGAGCCCGCGTTGGGCCTTGAGCACGGCCCATAGCGTGTCGTAGAAGGTAATATTCAGGCACGACAGGCGCGTGAAGGCCAGGTCGCGCGCCACGTCGTCACAGGCGTCGAGGAACTCGGCGAGGTACTTGGAGGCGCCGGAGCGCTCGCGCTGCAGCTGGCGCGTGAGGTTCGTGAGGAGGATACGCGGCTTGGCGGGGGCGTTGGGGCGGTTGTCCGCGTTAGCAGCGACGTCGAGGTCGAGGAGGCGGGTTATCTCGGAGAGGATGGTGTCGGAGACGGTGATGGCGTCTTCGGAGAGCTTTTTCGCTTGGCGGCGACGTTGGGCATCTCTGTCGTCGGCATCCCTGTTGCTGGAGGGAGATGGGTCGCGTGGTGGCGCCGGCCTGAGGGGGAGCTCTGTATGCATCGGAGGTGGGGAAGAGTGCGGGTGCGGGATATCCCGACAGAACGGACGGCGGACTAGAACAAATGATTACAAGTCTAACAAAACATATACATAGGAAGAAAAACCAAACAAACGGTGGTGCTTGACGGTCGGCAGCCTAGCGACTGCCTGCCTGGTGATGGAGGGGCAGGATATGAGGGGCAGGGTCGTGTGCCGCCCATTATGTAATTTAACAGCTGGCAACTTCCGTCATCGTGCATGCTTCAGCGGCCGGCTTCCTGTGTCGTCCCACTTTCCGCAAACGGTCGAACGCCTTAATTATTCGGGAATCGTAATGGCGCAAGACCAAAGAGGCAGTAGGGGCCGACCTCTTCCGCTGAAGAGCTCCGCTCGGATCAAGGGTCTATATTGTGGATCGTGGCAAGCCGGTGAGTCACAGAGAATTAATGGAGTAACCCATTCAGGTGCATGTCGGGCTTTCGCCCAAGGAAAGGACAAATTTGGCAGTTGATGTGGATAGCCGCATTCGGCGTAGCGTGAAGGAGCCGAAGGGAAAAGCAAAGCCCCATCCTCGAGCTCAAGGGCATCGGACCAATCCCAATCCATTCGGGGAGCTAGGCTAGGCTCCGTGGATGTGCGACGGCCGATAAAACCGACTTAGACGATTATAATAGGGCCGAAATTTCAGGGAAGCTCAATGGAATTAGAGTGGGGAGCAGGCTGGCCGACAGCATCATGGCAAAGCTCAATATCAAGGCCTCCGCCCTCCCTATGCAGCCGGACAAGGACGTGCTCGAACCAGCGGAATGAAGTCTTAAGGTGAATGACGTGGAAAGGTTAGGAGTTTAACCCACAACTGCGAGATCCCATCCTTCACATCTGATGTTGATCTGAATCAGGAAGTGAGTTCAAAAGTACATCCAAGAACACCCGCCCTCAAGGGGTACAGCCTGTATCACGATTGGTACGACTGTTGTATTGGCTACCTCAGCGCCATAAAGTTGGAGTGATGCAAATTCTCTCGCTACGAGACCCTTAATGTTAGCTATAAACAAGAAACCGCGCACCCAACAGAATGATGAAGCGATGTAGCGAGGGCTTACCATAATCAGACTTGAGGAAGGTAAACCCACGTGATGCAGCTCTCAAGACCGCTCGCCAAAGAAGCCCCATGTCCTTGGCACGTACGTCCTCCTTGCGCTTTATAAGGAGGGAACAATCTCTCCTAGCTTGAGGACGTCCAAGAGCCCGTTTACGTTGAGATGGGCCGTGTACTCCGAGGACGGGTCTGGCGGGCGGAATGAGAATGTACTAGGTGGGTTGAAACACCAATTAGATGCTTTTGGCCTTCCTGAGATCGTTATAGTATTCGTGTATGAGATTTATACGTGGTAGCCACGTGTTCCTTGCTACATATTGAGTGTCTTTCAAGCCACGTCCGGGCTCTTCACAGTCTTGAAATGGGGTAAAATCCCAGCTTCTCCAGCTGTTATCGCAAGGGTATTTGTCTCAGTATAAATCTGAAAACACAACGGGTTGAAAAATGTCGTTAAATATGTCCTTACATTGGCATCAGAGTACCCGTGGTACGTAATTAAAGATGTCAGTGGCATGGGAAAGAAGGAATGTAATAGCTCAGTGTAAGTTGGAAGGTCTCGAGTATCCACATCCAGCTTAATTGGAATAGAAATAAAGTCATAGATTTAAGAATATGCTGCCATGAGGTATCAGTTCAGTACAGAGGTAGAAGATCACACTTATGGCATGCATAAGTGTTCCCCTGTGATTAGCAGTCATTGAAACGGTGAAAAAAGGAGAAGGTGATATATAGTAATAATATCATACAATCACGAAGAGGCTAGATAAGGACCGGTCGGCTCTTCTGGACGAATGCACAGATCTGGAAGTGAATCCTCGACCACACCCTGCTTTCCATCAGCGACAAAACTGTGTCCGCGTCAGGCATACTTGGCGGCAAAAAGTTTACGAACGCGATGATAGTATTTTCTTACTATTATTGCACCGTTTCAAGGCCTCCAGCCCGAGGGGCTTGCGACCGTCGCGCTTTCAGCAAGAAAGTCCGCGTTTAGCTCCAGAGCGACAGCGCTGAGTGGCCAGCACGAACAGGGGTATGGCGATCTGTGGACGGCTCGGGCCGTGCCGAGTTAAAATTTCCGATCGACAGGGGTCTCAGCCAACCGTCGAAATGGGTGTGTGGAAGCACAGGTTGCTTTCGAAGGATAGGAATTCTTCGTAAATAGAATCGCCGGCATCGAACAGCCAAATTTGCGACTACGAAATTTCGGGTTTTCTCTAGAGCTGAAAGCTGGTGCAACGTGGAAAATGACTACTAACTATATCTGCCAATCCTGGTACCCAGTTAATTTCACTCAGCGGCGTGCGCGTTTCCAGCGGGAACCGCCGATATGGTCGCCTACAAGAATAAATTCTCCGTCATCATGAAGGGGATAATCCGAGAGCTCGAGTCGTACTGCGGCAAGGAGACTACTGCTACGAACTCAGCGAGGTCCACAAGCCGGAGAACCCCTAAGTAGGAACGCCGAGTCGGGTCTCCGCTTCTCCAGTGGCAGGGTCAACGCTTGGAAAAATGACGCCATCGCTTCCCGGGACTGGTCGCTCAAAAAACAGACCAAGTACCTCAAGAGCTACATCGCGGCTAGCGAGGACCAGGTCGAGGCACTCGAGCTCCAAGGTGACTGGATGTGGCTTCATTGCGTCATCCACGAGCTCAACGCCATCTACCCCACATCAGAGCCAGGGTTCGACAGCAGTAAGGTTTCCAGGATGACCATCAAGGATACTGTGTTGTCTCCCGCCGAGGAGGGAGAGGCCTGGATGGCAGCCTTGGAGAAGCAGGTCAATAGGTACAAGGACAAGGTCGATACGATAATGGAAGAAGTTGACGCTGGAGGGTGGAAAACGGTAAGTTCTACAAGGAGGTGGAGGAGACCAAGATGAAAGAAGAGGCCTAATCTATAGTACCTAGAAAGAACGCTACTATCAAGTAGGACAATACCGGCAACAGCCTCACTCTCACTCTCAACGAAGACGATGCCACCAAAAACGCTGCTTCCAAGAACGTCAATCCTAGAAAAATAATCGCACTTCAGAAGGCCTCTTACCACAAAGGAAGAGCCACACATTGCTTTTAATGCGGAACTTGTCAAAATAGAATGGCTCATCGTAGATCAAGCGTCAGGGAGGTCAAAGGAACAAGGGCGAGAAGCGTGCGGCCACTGATGAACTCCACAAGAAAATAATGGTCTTCTCTGTAGCACAGCTCCCTGTGTATAAAGTGACTGCTTCTAGAAGAGAGGGCACTTTCAACTCTGAGGACACAAATAGCGAGGTGACCCTCAATAAGAAGGACGCGGCCAGGGAGAAAGAGACTACTGGGGAAGAAGATGCCGAGGTCGCCCAGGGCGTGGAGAACGGTGAGGACACTGCTCCCAAGTTATTTCGCGTCTTCAGATATAGTGTCTGTGGTCCAATTATGGTCATGATGGGGGTCCATCTGTTCGCATTGAATAGTCCGCGTCCTCACAATTCTCGTCATCGACATTCTTGAGGCTCTTACGTTTTTTGAGGGGGCGTATATAAGGCACAGTGTACAGCATTGAGATTGCGCCCTATTCCCCATATCCGCAGAAGATAGTAAGTAAATATAACTTGAACTTGAATGGAGGATAACCATCAATGCTTCATGTAAGGTTTACTTAACAGGAGTCTCGAGAACAATGGCTTCCGTAACCTATAGAAGCCAATTTTATTTCATGCTATGAAAAATATCAAGATTTGATATAGTTTACTGAGCATGTAATGGCATCAATAAGCAAAGAAGGCAGGAGACTTAAAACCAGAATAAAGTAGGCCAGCATACAATGAATAATTCCAGGATTATTTGACTTCTTTCTGATTACATGGCCTGACGCAGTTTCGCACAATCTTTGACGCAATATCCCAATGGAGCAGGATGGAAGCACAGGCAAACAAAGGGAAGAGCAGTGCTAAGTGTACATGCAGTGTTGTTCTTTCTGAGGGCGGGCACTGGACCCTATCTGGAAACGATAAATATTATGAACATCTCTGAGACCTTTCCTATATTAGCAGACCTCATTCCCTTCCACCCAATTTCCGCGCCACCAGACCACCATTTACATTCTCAGAAGACTAGCAATTTTTTTTGCACAATACTTCTATAATGACGCTCAAGGATAAAAGGGCTGCTAAGAAGCTTGGAAAACTTCAGTCTTCCGTGAGATCTCTTACCTCCAGCAGCAACTCAGGCCACGCCAACTGCAACATGCCTGCCACTGAGAATGAGGCCAGCACTGAGACCCAAAATGGGGGCCGAGATAATGGCAACATTGTCATGGATGGTCATGAGCCAGCAATTACCAAGAAGATGCAGAGGAATAGAAAGAGGAAAGCCAGGAAGAAAATGGATGTCAAGGTAAACGAGAAGCCCCATCTCAAAGCCACCCAAAAGGTGCAAGAAACTGATATGGTTAAGCAGAGTGATGGAGTCTCTGAAGACGATGGGCTTGCAACTATTGCAAAGACTGTTTCCCAGAGCAACGATCAGGGAAATAAGCAGGAGGTGGTGGTTTTGGAAGGCTCTGAAAAGTTGCAAGATGGTCTGCTTCAAGGGACCATGAAGTTTCTCTCCAACAAGAGCTGTGTGGACAATGCCCAAACTGCTCAGGGCGGCAGTGTGGTTAAGAAGAATGATGAATGCTCTGAGCAGGCCAAAATTCGGCCCACCATAGAGATTCTTGGACAGGAAAGTTTCGAGGAACAGGAAAATGAGCCTGTTCTCAATAGCAATATGACCAAGGATGACCCACTGCAGAATGGGAGCAAGGCTGAGAATGCGTCCCCTGGGCTCACCCAAACCCACGGCACCAGCACGGCAAGTCATATTGAGTCTCCCATATATGATGAGCTTTATGCTCCTCCTGGAGATTTCCCCAGCACCCACCGTAAACTCGATCTCGCCTTCAGCGCTGACCATCCCCAGTCCAAGGAGCCTGCAGAAAAGTCCAGGATTAGCGTCGACATCATTTGCGGCCCCTGCTCTCACTGCGCCAGATCGACCGCCAAGACCGTTGTCCGTATCGCCGAACTCGAATCCAAGCGTGAGGCGCTCCTCGCCGAGTATGATACCACCACGACCGCCGATCGCCTCAACGACACCGAAATGATGGCTCGGATTAATAAAAAGACGAAGGTCTACAACAAGCGCAAGAGCGGGTACTCGGACGAGTCCGACGAGGAAGAGAACCCGGTTATGAAGTGGCTCGTGCAGATTGAGGATCAGGTCAAGTTTATCGACGAGCTCATCCAGACTGCTAAGCTAGAGCTGGAGGCCAGCCAGCTCAAGTGCAAGGCACGCCGCCTCGAGAACTACATCCACGAGCAAAAGGTCGAACTCTTGCACATTCATAGCACCACCCCGCACTGGATTGTCTCTCAAAAGTACAAGGAGCGTACCGAGATGATGGAGGTCCTGCGTGAGGAGGCGGAGAAGTATTGGACGGAAGCGGCGGAGGTCCAGGGCAAGCGCGCTAAGCCTCATGACGGTTCATGTCCATGTGGCCAACCGGTCTCAGGATACCTCCTGTACACCTTCATGGCTCTGCTCTTTCTCTTCCTCGTGGCCTCATTCCTTGATCACTGAACTCGATTCAGATTCTGTAATCCATGGATGAGCACACGAAGATAGGGTCATTATCTGTTTGAGTTGGAAGGGAATAGTCATGGAATTAAGGGAGGACGGTCATGTCTCAATTGAAGGCGTTTGGGTCCGGCTTGTGTATCGGCCGGAAGCTAGAGGGGACAGACATACAGAGTCTCGGTTATTAATAAAACATGCCCTCCAGTTTACATGATAAGTGTCACATACCGGCATCCCATGTGCCTTTAGTAAGTTTGAGAACCTAAGTGTGGCGAAGGCCCTGTTTAAGTGCTGGCGTGGAAACGAGTCCGCGAGAGGCGAGCCCCTAATGCTGAACCGAGGATGCTGAAGATGAACAAACGATACTTAGCCCTCTCACGCTCAGGAACTCCGGAACGCTGGTTATTGAAACTAGAAGCAGCGCTTTGGAGCCCTCCCAGACATGAATGGAGGTATCCCACGACTCCTTCCTGCTGAATTTCAGGGTACCATTCGATGTTTATAACCCAAGTCTCTCAGAGTTATGTCCAAGTCCTCTAGAAACACGTTCTGGTGACGTCAAAGCAGACATGGAAGCCACAGGCAGCACCTTCCAAAGTAAGTGGATAGTTTGAGTGGATAGGCTTACAACTCTCCAACCCACGAATCAATGCAAGTTGAGACATAGTACCAGGGCAATATTTTTCCCAAGTCAGCTGAAGCGCTTGGAATCGAATCCTGGTGGCAGCTGGTGCCGAGGGCTCATACGCAAACGGATACCTATCCAGGGACGCGGATCTCCAATTCCTTTCAACCTCGAGAAAACAGAAGCTCTCAGAAGCGCTAGCTTCGGATCGGACTCTTGAGAAGCCGACTGCGACGTCGAGGAACTCAGCGAGTGACGTATCTTGTAACTTCCTCACTTCGATGAGGATGTCCTGCCCGCAGTCTCCTCAAGGAAGGAGCAGTCCCCAACGGGCAGGTGGTTTAGGCACCAGAGCGTCAATTCTATTCAGAGTCCAATTCCAAATGACTTACCATGAAACTCACTTCAGGATCGCCTAGCCATGAATTCTGGACAAGGGTGAAGCTGTGTGAATAATAGCAGCTCAGTGGAATCACCACCCCGGGCGTGCCTCAATAACTATTTTAGCCTGGAGAATTTCGCCTGAACTATCCCTCCTCACCGACTCACCAACCACATTCCATACCACAGCTCAAGCGAGGATCACCCAGAGAAGGTCCGATCTGAACGCTATATCACACCCCCCCCAGCTGCATCCACCTCGGAATGTCTGCTCAACCGATTCAGAGCCCAAGCTGGGAGGTGAGTTTCTATTTCAAGCCATCGAGGAGCTTTGGCTCTGCACCTTCCTGTTGCTCACAAATTCCCTGCACTTGTTTGTTCTATCAGAACAAACGTACATACACACCAAAGACGAACCCGTTACGCATCAACGTTACGCATCAACGGCCTATTCTGTTCAAACAATTCCATATGCTTTTTACTTCTTATTTTTCTATATATACATATATTTACAGGTTTATAGATATATTCTAACAATGATTTCTTAGCGTCTCAGTGACAATGATGGTTCGGCCGTGGGCGCCTCCGATGGAAAGGAGGTGCTCATGGCGGAGTTCAAGCACCAGGCGTTGCGCGCCAGGTTCATCGACGCCAAGCTGCTTGAACTCCACGTCCGCCACGACGGTTTCGCTCGCGGACTACCGACCCGCAAGGAGAGCGCCGCTAAGCCATGGCCCGAGCTAATGGCCGACGGGCGCCTCCGAAACAAGGCCAAGAAAGAGCGGTGGCCTGTCCAGGTCGAAATCCGGGAGGTGGAAAAGCAGAGGCGGGCGCTGATCCCGGTGATCAAGGCCCTGATAGATAAGCTCTCAGAACTTGGGGTCTTTGTGGAGAGCCCATGGTCGACGTTAGTAGAGGTCCCATTCACGTTTCAGTAGCACGGGAGAGCGCTCCTTCGGCTCCCCTGGTTATTCGGACGCCGGGAGGTTTCCCACCTTATCCTTGTTGCGGCTTCTACTGTCAGTTCGCAAGCTCTCGGAAGTGGGAGGTGGTCCTCTCTGTTAAAGCGCCAGACTTCTGACTTAGGCTTTCCTTTTTTTTATTTATTTCCTTTATTTTTATTTTATTTTATTTTTATTTTTATTTTTTCCCAACACGACTTTACGACTGTTGCAAACGCCGATACCCAGAGTGTATATTAACGGATACCTTAATTCCAATTTCGATTTTAATGGACCGCGTTTGACGAAGGACATTGCCAAGGAGTTGGCGGTTATATTTCCTATCTGTTTTCGGCTTGACGTAGATGGTATTTGGAAAGGACGATACCCAAGGCGTTGGGGGTTATTTCGAGGATGTGTAGGCGCAGATCATGTGTAGCGGCGACTAGGGCGTTTCGAAGGGATACGGGAAGGAAGGAGATCACGTTTGTGAGTAATAGGTATAACTTCGAAGCGTTCTACACGGATGTATGGCACGAAGGATAGCGACACGTTTTCAGTGACGGGTTTCCAGGGGCAGATCACCGAGGACCCGAAGAGTATGATATAACTCATGGATCCTCTCCGCTATTACAGTGTGCTTCGACCTCGTCTACGAGGCTTCTTCCTCCCATTGGTCATCAAAGACTTGTTCGGCAGATTGAGTGGCATGTGCCAATGAGAGGTCTCGAGCGCGTTAAAACCGCGTAGTCCCAGGAAACAACAGAGCTAGTGATCCTCTTTGTCTCCGAATCCCGCTCCCGTGTCTAACTCGATGGCGCAGAGTTGGATCCCCCAGGGTTATAACTCATGCTATACGCCCCGGTCGTCTCATCCTTCTTCATCTGAAAGTTATCTGTACTTAGCCCAAACGGCCGTAGGAACCCGTTCCCCAGCTTCACGGGTGCGTCAGATCACGTCAAACATTCAGGAAAACATAAAGGGGCTTACTCACGTCCTTCAGTTTCCCCCACATTTCTGCCGTCTCCTTCTCCTGCGCCGCCTTCGTTCTTGCGGGTAGCGTTCTCAACTGGTCCCTCACGATCTTTCTGTCCGCCGCCCCGAGGTTATCCATACGGTCCAGAGTCTTGTAGTCCTCCTCGGCCCCCACGAGGTCCTGCCATCCCCCACTCTCGCTCCTCGCCTTCGCTCGCCTCATCAGCGCCTTGGCGCGTATCCTCTTCCTATCCTCTCTTCTCCTCGCCCTGTCGTCCTCGCTCGGAGCGGGAGCCGCCTTGCTCGCGCCGGTGCTTATAATTTCCTCCTCCACATCATCTTCCTTTTTCTCTTCCCTCTCTTTCTCGGCGTCTCTTTCCTCCAGGCGGTCCAGGCCGTCGAGCGCCGCGGTGGCGCTGGAGATGGCGTCCTTCCACTCGCGGAGCTTGAGGTGGCAGGCGGAGACGTTGCAGCGTAGCAGCGCGAGCTCGTAGTCGAGGTAGTGGGGGCAGATGGAGATGGCTTCGTCGTACTTGGCAAGGGCAGCGGGGTAGTCCTGGGAGGTGAAGAGCGAGTTTGCCTCGGACTTTTTGTCGTTGGATTCCTGGCGGAGGGTCTGACATCGTTAGCTTCGGAGAATGGTGGAGACGATGATGGTTTCGGGGCTCCCTTGTGGTAGAAGGTAGTCGATCACGTACCGCTTCTTCCTCAGGCGAGTACACGACTGAGTCGAGGTCGTGACCAGCTGCACCGCCATCCGTCGAGGGCGTGCGAGGCGGCGAGCTTTGCTTGGGGGGATCGGCAGACATTACGGCCGTATTCGGACTCCTAGTGGAAGTGGTGCGCCGGGTTGGGTCGAGCGGAAAAGTGCGGCGCGGTCGATAGCTCCGGGGCTGGTTCCCAGATGTAGGCGGGGAGCGATAACGCTGGGTTGGCAAATTTGGAGCTTGGGTTTTGACTGAACGTTGGCCCCGCCATGTGGCGTCAGGGGAGAGACTGCGGTGCCGCGAACCTGCCCACCGGGCGAGGGCCGACAGAGCGCATCTGTTTCGGCCGATAAGCGCTAACGGGACCCACTGGAACATGCAGGGATCGGCGCGAGTTGCCCCTGCCGGGCCGACGCCTCGGCGTGAAGTTGAGTCCGCACAGGCTCAACATTGGGCTCCCATACATAATTAGTCTCATTGTTTACTACACAATACTGCAAAGCAGCCTCGGGTGCTCATGAGCAGGATTAGGATTATGATTAGCGCTGGGGAAGGATTGGGAAAACTGTGATCCTGGACTGGGCCGGTGAGAGATGACCAAGAGAGGCAGGAGGCTGTGAGCCAGAGGAACTTTGGACCCCTGCTAGGCCCCACATCGCTGACCTTCGAAAGCGGAACGAAGCACCCCGCCCCCACCGTATTTTTCAGACCCCGCGACTCATCCCCAAGACTTATTCTCACTTCACCACGCTTAATCTCACTCGCTTTCAACCTTCCTACTCTTCACACCCGTCCTCTCACAATCATGGCGCCCAAGACAGAGTATGCCCCCCTTCGCTTCACGTCCAATCTCTCCCTGAATCCCCTACTAACACTGCGTCAGCTTCCCCCCCGTACGGGCCTGCCTCTTCGACATGGACGGCCTCCTTCTCAACACCGAGGACCTCTACACCAGCTGCATCAACCTCGTCCTCGCTAAGTACGACAAGCCTCCTCTCCCATGGTCCATCAAGGCCCAGCTCCAGGGCCGCCCCGCCCCCGCTGCCGCCGAGGTCTTCCAGGCCTGGGCCAACCTGCCTGTCGGCTATAACGAATATATGGCCGAGGTGTTCGCTCACCAGCAGCGCGCCTTTCCCTCCGCAGAGCCTCTCCCCGGCGTCGAGGACCTGCTCCGCAAGCTCGCCCTCACGCGCCACTTCGAGGGGAACCCCGCCGGGGAACCCGGCCACCGCGTGCACATCGCGTTGGCGACCAGCTCACATGAGGCGACCTTCAAGCTCAAGGTCACGAACCACCAAGAGCTCTTCAGCGTCTTTGAGTCGCACCGCCGCGTCTTGGGCGACGACAAGCGTCTCGCGCACGGCCGGGGCAAGCCCCTCCCCGACATCTACCTCCTTGCCCTTAAGACTATCAATGACAGCCTCCCGGAGGGCGAGCGCCCCATCACGCTGGAGGAGTGCCTCGTCTTTGAGGACAGTGTTCCGGGCGTGGAGTCCGGGCGGCGCGCGGGTATGCGCGTCATCTGGTGCCCTCATGAGGGGCTCTTGAAGGAGTATGCTGGTCGCGAGGAGGAGGTGCTGGCGGGGCGGACAGGGACGGCCGGGAACGTGGACATGCACCAGGTGGGCGAGATCGGCGACGGGTGGGCGCAGCAGCTGCCGTCGCTAGTCGACTTTCCGTACGAGAAGTACGGCATTGTGATCCCGCCCGAGTCGGTGGAACAGGAGAAGACCAACGGCACGCAGGATGCCTAGACGGAGAAGTAACTCCTCTCTGCCTTTCTACCTTTTTAGTTTATTGCAGGGTTTGGTTCTTTTGATATCACGAGAAGGGACACGTCTAGGTTAAACGGGACATGCGCCGGTAGCTTATGAGGCATAGCGTTTGTTTGCAGATCTCCATCACAGCCTCCACTAGAAAGATAGAGCGCAGGCGGATGGATTGAATAGAAATGCAGCATTTCGACGCATTGGACAACAGATTGCAGAACCCCAAGTTCCAAGAGTCATACAACACGCCGTCGGTTACCCCTTTGAAACTGCACTTACACTGGTGAAAGGGAGAAAGGTACCTTGGGTTCAACGACAGAGCACACACCCAAGCACACACCAGCCAGGACCAGATTCATTGTACCAATTCTCGACTCCGCGCAGAGAACGCTTTACCAAAAAACGCCCATCCGATCTACCCAGGCGAGCAAGCCAGCGCCCGCCGTTGATCTCACGCCATGTACATGTTTTGCTTCATGTCCAAGAAGCTCCCCCAAAAATCATCATTAATCATAAGCCCCGAACGCCAACAGCAAGTGTTAGCAAAGAAAGCCGAGAACCCGAGCGCACACACGCTATGTCCGCACCCCTCCGCGCCCTCTCACACATCAGGAAGCTAGAAGAATGGCTGGCTGAAGCTCGTCGCCCTGCTCGGCGGTTCGTACCAGTTCTGGTACGGGTGATTCGGCAGACTAAAATCCCCCAGCGAAAGTGGATTGACCGCTGTTTTCACCAGCGCCTGTGCAGAAACCTTCTCCACAACCGGCGCGGGGCTCGGCGTCTCCTTCACAGACTTCACCGGAACCGGCGTCCCCGCCCCCGCCTTCCCCTCCTGCTTCTTCCCCAAAAGCGCCACGAGGCCCCCCTTCCCGCTCCCCTCCCTCCCCCACGACCTCTTCAACTCCCCCGTAACACCACCGAGCCGCCACCCGCTCTCGCTCGCGATGCGGCCCATAATCTCCAACACCTCGTCTTGCTCGGCCGGGTCGGTCAGTACAGACGAGGCGATGGCCAGCGAGCGGATGGCGACGGAGCAGATACCGCGGTCCTTGTTGTGGGCCACGATGCCGCAGACCTGGTGGGCGTGGTGGAGCTGGACGCTACGCATGGAAGGGGAGGTGCGGGTTGCCTCCATGGGGTGGGTCTGCGCTAGGAGGCACTGGGCGGTGTGGTAGAAGAGGCGGCCGATGATGGCGGCGCGCTTGATGAGCCTGCAGGGTGTTAGTCTTCCATATCCTAAACATACCACACAAAATATTCGACAGAGTTCTGTGACCCAGGGAGAAAGGGAGACAAACCAGACGTTTGGAAACTTCGACTTCGATTTCGTCTGGTCGGGGTACAAGTACCCAAACGGGTGCATAGTCTTCGGGCACGAGTTATTCCAGCTATCGCAGAGCCTCTTCAGCTCCTGCCACCGGCTCAGCCTGTTCCCCAGCCGTATCTGCTCGTCGTGAGGACACGCCTCCTGGAACTTGGGCGTCGAGGCCCGGAAGTTCGCTATCTTCCCCACGATGTAGAAGATCCTGTGCACCCAGATCTCCTCACACCCGATTCCCTCGTCGCCCCCCTCCATCACGCCAGGCCCACCACCACCGGGCCCCTCGTCTACATTGTCGGTCCCGTCGGCGGGTGAGAAGTCCATGTCGACCCCCCACTGCTCCGGGTCCCACGATGTCGGCCAGTTGAAGGCGAGGCACGAGAGTACTTCCATGCCGATGTTGAGCCAGAAGCACGCGGCGCCCACCCCCGTGCTGCGCGCGTTCCAGCCACACTCACGGATCAGCGCCCGCGCGCCGGCAATATGGCTCATGCGCTGCGCCGGCTTCTCCGACATGATCTCGTACACATTGAGTACCACCGCCGTGGTGGCGCACTCAGCCGTGTTCCTGTCCGGGTTCTGCAGCGACCTTAGCAACTGCGTCGTCGCCGTGTCGTAGTAGAACAGTGCCCTGTCGTCGTTGTACGCAGGGTTCACGAGCGTCAGGTGCTTGACGCCGCAGGCCAGGAAGGCGTTGAGCAGCATGGGTGACCGCAGACTGTGGTAGGGGATCAGCCGGCTGAAGTGCTTGTCCTTGTCCAGCGAGTCCATCCACACGCCGACCTCCTCGACGAATACCTGCATGTAGAAGATCTCGTCGGGAGAGTTGAGGTACTCGCGCTCAGCCGTGAGCGCCTTCTCGCTAAGCGGAGGCGTTACGATGCCATCGACCGAGACGCCGCCGGAGGACGTGCTGCTGAATGTTTGGGAGGGCCCCACGACTGCGGGTGTGGATAGGGAGGCGGCGCTGGAGGCGTCGCTGGTGCGGTAAGCGTGAGAGCGGGGGGTCTCGGCCCTTACAGGGACCTGATCCTGGATACCAAGGCCGTAGCGCGGGTGTGAGGACGGAGTCGCGAGGAAGGAAGCATCGCTGCTCTTGCGGGAGTGCGTTCCGGCGTCGAAGGACCGGATGCCCTCGGGCTTCGTGTAGTACATCGAGCCCGACGCCATGGCGGACGGGGTGGATGCATCCCCCGCCGAGAAGTTGGTCATGGCGCTGTCCGTCCGCCGATGTTGAGAGCGGAGAGGTGTTGGGGTATTGCCATCTTCCGGTGGTGTGAGGACCTTTCTGTCCAAGACCTCGTAGCGGCGCAGGCCGCCCATGTACTCGGACGCGATTATTCTCGATTCGTCCTGGAATTGCACTAAAAGGGTTTAGTCTCCAATCTAGTTACATACCAAACCATGACACATGAACAACTCACCAGCCCAGTCGGGCGTGGGTGGGATCAGCGGCGGATCCCGCACCTGCACGTCGATAAAGTTCAGGCGCACACCGCGCTTGCACTCCCTGCTGCTCTTCCGACAGTTCATACAGTCGGGTGTCGCCTCATCGCACTTCAGATGCCTCTCCCGACACGTCAGACAACCTGTCCTGACCCTTCTCGACTTTGTGGCCGTGGGTGACACGGACTTCTCGCCGGGACTAGCAGTTTCGTCGGGGATGGTGGCCAGGGACTGGATGCTGGTGCTCCTGTGCCGCGAGTGGCCGGCTAGCGGACTGACTCCCCGTGGGACAGCGATTTTTTGGCGCTTGGCCGGAGGCGCCTCGAACTGGTCGGGGGTGATGCTGGGATTCATGGTGTCGTCGAGCGGAGGTGCGCCCCCGGGGAGTCGGTGCTGGGGGAGATCCAGCGCGCCGAGGCCGAAGCCGGGCGCGAGGATTCTCGACGGTCCTACGTATGCCGCCAGGGTTGTGGATTTAGCGTGGGGACAGTTGCCCTGGGGTTTGTGCAGGTGAGGTTCTCAACGGGGGTCAAGTGTGGATTCGGGACGCTAGTCGTTGGCAGTGAGCTCGGGCGAGAGGTGGTTGAATGTGGCATGGATCGAGACGGTGCGCACAGACGGAGGCCGTAGAGTCTGGACTTGGTGTCTGGTCGGAGACTCGTAAAAGGCCTCGAAGTACAAAGCCGGGTATGTTGGTAGATAGTCGTCGAGGATAGGGCCTCGGGGAGTGAGGGAAACGAATAGCATGTGGCTGTAAGCGTCTCGTGGTAGACAGAACGGTTGCCAAGGTTCGGCAGCTTGGCTATGATTCGGATCCGGCTCGCGAGCTGTAGATTCCGAAAGGATCTTGGTGGGGAAGCTCGAATGCAGATGTCGAGGACCCCAAGACTCCTGCTTGTGCGGTTGCTTCGGTCACTTCCTCAAGTGTCCTTCGCTGTTGACAACCGTAAACTGTAACAATCCTCAGAAGAAATAGGAAGAAAGAAAACAAGAAAAGCTAAATCTGCAAACCAGCAAGGGTTCCTAGCCAGCAGAAGGAAGAATCGAAGGAAGAAGCGACGATGGGTTATCTCAACGGCACCGCTCGCATTATCGTTCTGGAACCTGTTCTCGGGAAGGGGTCAAGATGTGTCTTTAGACCGAGTCGCTTGTCCAACGCGCCCACCTCGTTTAGCGTCGAAGTGCTGCAGGTTGCTGTGTTCAAAGACGCCAAACCACATGGACTGTTCTCCAGTGGCCCAAGCCGTGGTAAAGGTTCGCTCAATCACAAACACAATTCCTCTGCACGACGCTCACAGGAGAGGAAGAAAAATTGCCGGGAAACTCGAAGAACTTAATCGTGATACCGCTCTGAACAATGGATGACGAGGGGCCAACTGAGGAGAAAGAAAAAAGGGAAAATGGGGTCCTGCGTCTGGTCGACGTCTCGGAGTGGGTGGGGACAAGTTTCGCCCGTCACACAGCGGAGCCACCAACCAGGATACCACCAGCTTGCCCTTTCTCTCACCTAACGCTCCTCATACAAAAAAGAAGATCCAGGGCTCTCGGAGAAGAGACAGTTGGTGTATCCAGCGAACTAAAAAAAAAAGGGGGGGGGCCAACAGAGAAAAAGAGAGACAAAAAGTGCCAGCCAGCGGAATAGGAAACTAGAGGCGCCGATTGTGTTTCCAAAGCGAGAATACAAGTAGGGGATGCTGTTTCGGGGGAAGGACCCACTGGGGGATTACCGACAAAACCAACCCGATGAAGAAAAGAATGTGGAAGAGGATGTCCTCCTTCGCTCTCGCTCCTCTAAGATTCTGGAGAGGGCTCGCCCGCCAGCTCGGACTGGGTGTGTCGGACAAGGGCGTTCCTGTGGACGTGAATGCGCGGTCGCACGCAATGTCGGGAGGGTTCTCCCTGTCGGGGCGGGGTGTACCGAAGCGGGATTTGCCTAGCGTACGGAGAAGCGGCTAGCTCCCGAGAGACCGCTGTTAGACGGTTCCTGGCAGGTGGGGAGGTGGGTAGTCTGGGGCGATGGAAGAGTGGGAAAAGACTTCGACCGAAGATTGTGGGAAAAGGAAAGAAGACAAACGCAGAATTCCTCTTTCCAGGTGGGCGGAATTCAGGAAAGGTGGAGAGGCAGGTACGAAGACATGTATGTTCTACTTCGCGAGGGAGCACAAAGGTAGCCGGGAAGATGCTTTCTTTCTTCCCTTTCCCAGCGAGGACAGGAGCGACTCGTGGTACAAGATTCGCCGGGCCCACCTCGCGGAAACCTGCATATGAGGAAAAAACAAGCCCTGTCGCCGCCGTTTCCAAGCTATCTCCAATTACCAGTGTCCCTCCACCAAGACTTTTCCCGGCCTGGAACCCGTCGTCTCTTTCTCTGGGGCCGAACGGTCGGGTCCTGTTGCTGTGGTGGAGCTGTCCCTGTCAGAGATGTGCTTCGGCGCCCCTTGCCCTGGCCCAGCACTTGCGTCTGTGCGTCTCGCCCACCAAACGCCCCCAAGACACCCGCAAACCTAGACCATGAGGGTCCCATTGTTGTACAGGATACGCCCCATTCAACGTACCACCCCAGGATAATAAAGTACCTCGTACAAAATACCGACTTTCCCGCTATCCTCCACTGTGATGCCAGGTTCAGGGCCCCCTGTTCCTCCCTCGAGACCCAGCGTGGTATTGCGTCAGTGCACAGGAACCAGTAGTTTTCCCGCTTGCAGAGCCAAGTCGCCTACCGCCGCCCGAGGGGTATGGGCCCCAATTTCCCGGCGTTTCGTCCGATGCACACGGGCTCCTCTCGGCCCCGCCCCGGCCTGCGGTCGCCGCGTAAGTGCCCAAACGCCCAAGAAACACTCGATTCTAGTCTGTCCAGTATTCCGACTCTCATGAACCCCCCGCTCGTCTCCCTCGACAGAGTGGATGATCTCGAAAAGATCCCAACCCAAGCACCCAAGGGCTTCCACGCGTTCGAGCGCGTTCCGTGATGCGTAATCCACCGTTTGATCGCCCCAGCGTCCCCAGACACCGTCGATCTGACGGGCAATCCCAGCGTGGGAGCACTCTTCGGCACTTCCCCTCCACCCGCTCCCTCCTAGGAGGGACTAACAAAAATCCCCGACAACGCCGCGCCAGACCTGTTCGGACCGGGCGCCGAGGCGCGCGGCATTCTCCGTTTTAAGATTTGAGATTTGGGTGGACAACGGTTCTTGAAGGCCTGGTTCGGCCTCAATAGTGATCTGGCGTTTCAAGCCGAGGGCGTCGCCTGTTTCGAACCTAGCTGGGACGACTCACTTCAGTGACTGGATTACCAATCCTCATCCTTGGCTTTGCTATTCCCTGGTGGCATAATTGGACTTCGGGACAGACACAAATCCATGGATCCGGGTCGTGAATTCTCCGGCGGGCTCTACGCTCGGCGCGATGCTGGTCCGTCATTGCACTCCACACATCAAGCCAAGGGCTAAAAAAGGGTCCTGGGAATGATTCCATCCCGCGGAGGCCTCCACGTCCATGATGGCTTGCGATGTTTCACTTCCCCGCTTGGTGGCATAACCATCGGATGCACATCCAGCCAAATTGGGTTATTGCCATGTGCATAGCCTCTCCCTCACCCAAGCTCACCAAGCCCGCATCGAGCGCGTGAGTCCAGAGGAGCCGGAGCCATCCGCTGAGCGCCTTCCTAAAGTTAACGAAGACCGCCTAAGTGATGTAATTTCTCGATATGGCAGTGGGCTGCCGCCAACCTTGTGTCACAACGGCCCTCCCGCCCCATACACAGCACTTATTTGATATCCCACCTTTACCACCCACCAACTATCCCCTTTCGCTCCTCCCACCGCCCAATCTCGCGGAGCCCATCTGCGGGTGATCGCAGAAAATCGGACACTCCCCAGCGCCCAGAAATAAGACACTGAGGGTAGTACTACCGTCTATCCCTTGTCTCTCACATAGGCTACCTGGGGACAGGACAGCCCCGTACGCCATCCTGCCAAGGAACCCTCGTCCCATGTTCCACCCAGCCCGCAACACTCAATAGCGAAACAAGCCGTCCATTAAAAACGCCGGCAGAATCGCGTGTTCCTCATATCCCTCTTAGTCTAGCTCCTCGCCGATGACGAGTCGCAAATTAGGTTTGGACGGCCACTCGTCGATCTGGATGAAACACATATGACAAATTCCACTCTCTACCTTCCAGTCCGGACGCGGGGAAGATGGGTTGACCCTCCTACGGCGGCAGTATTCCAGAAAGGTGAGACAAGAGGCGCGGGCTGACGTGGGGAGGAGCGTCATCCGGCCGCTCAAAGTGTTCAGCTGGTTTCCCAACTTGGGAGCGGGCGAGACAGCGCAGTCAGGATGAGCGCCTTGCATGGGGAGGCGTTGAGCTGGGTATGGGGCTATTCGAAGGGAGGTGGATGCAATTTATCGGCTACACGGTTGAACCCCTACACTTCGGGAGTCAGCCGGGCGCTGTTTTTATTCAGTATTGCTGTTTTGCCTGGCGGAGGAGCTGAGCGGGAGCGAGATGTTGTGAAACTGAGAACAAGCGGTGGGAAGGCCGGAGACGTTTCCTCTCCAGCCAGCCGTTTACAGCCGTCGTCCCTGCGTTCCGAGCAACAATTGACTGCCCGCGTTAGTTGTGGCTAACTAGTGTGGCGGTCACCGGCTGAATATGAAAGTGTGGCTTGCTCAAAGGTCACGCAGGGTGGACGGAGGTATCGGGCCGATCACAGCTGTCCGCCGCACCAAGCCAAACCACCCGGTCTCAAGGCAGGATCAAACGATGGGACTGGGAAAGATAGCGCCTCAGCTACTCTTTTAATATTGACCAAGCTGATATCCGCCATATCACTCCCGTAATATAGCCATGGCGTCAGAAGGCCCACCTCAGCCCAGCGCTATCCTCCGCGGCCACAAGTCGCAGGTCCACGCAGCGCGCTTCATCCGCGACAACTCGCGCCTCGTGACGGGAGACGCCGAAGGCTACGTCGTGGTATGGGACCTGACCATCATGCGCCCTCGCGCCGTCTGGCGGGCCCACGAGAAGACTATCCTGGCCATCGAGGAATGGGGTCCAGAGAGGCTCGTCACGTACGTTGCGTTCCACAGATGTGAGTGAACAGGATCTAACTTAAAGCTGCACAGTCACGGAAGGGACAATGAGTTGATAGTATGGAAGTTTACTGTCGAAGATGAGGAGAGTCTTAGCCGTGCGTTGCCGCTTGACGGCATTCCAGATACGCAGCCCAAGCCCTGGATCCAGCACGTTTTGCCCGTGAACGCCATGAACTTTTGCGCTTTCGCCATGGCACCATGTCGGCCCGGAGTGAGCATATCCGAATCGAACGAGGTCCTCTTATCGACACCCAATGCAATCCATCTAGATGGAGTAAGTACTTGTCGAAGCTCTCCTTTTCCCGAGAAGCCAGCTCACAGTTGTTTCAGGTCGACATCTACCATCTCCCAAGTCAACACCGGGTACATGTCCTTACGCCGATTCCTGGCGCGGGGATGCCAATGGCCCTCTCCCTCTTCCACCTCGACGACAGCCTACACCTTATCGCCGCATACGAGAATGGCGCCGCGGCGGTGCTGAGAGCCAACCTTGAGGCCGGCGAGTGGGTTACGCTCTACAAGCACCAAGCGCACTCGCAGCCCATCCTCTCCTTTGATGTCCATCCATGCCAGTCTTACTTCATTACATCCAGCGCGGATGCTATTATCGCGAAGCACCCCATCCCGAGGAAGCCTAACGACGGCACGAAACACGTGGAAGGTTACGCCACTCCGACGAAACAGGATCCCATCTCGAGTCCATTGAAGTCTTTCAAGACAAAACATGCTGGGCAGCAGAGCCTCCGCATACGCTCTGATGGGACAATTTTCGCGACGGCGGGATGGGACTCCAAAGTCAGGGTCTACTCCACCAAGAGCCTGAAGGAGGTCGCAGTGCTAAAGTGGCACAAGTCCGGTTGCTTCTCGGTAGCCCTCGCCTTGGTTGACCCACCCTCCACAAATAACAAGCAGGAAAATGAAGCAGTTCTCGAGCCTGTGGAGCGGAGCAGTGCAGTCGTGAAGACCCAGGTGGGTGTTCAGGCCTACTACAATGTCAAGCACAGGAGGATCCAGCATGCGAAGGCGGCTCATTGGATTGCCGCGGGTTCCAAGGACGGGAAAGTCAGTCTGTGGGATATATACTGAGGACTACCGAGTCAAGAACACAAACCCTCCGCAACCTTAAACTTGGAACGTCGGACCGTCACCCTCCTAGAGGCCGGAATGAAAGGAGCCCTCCAACAAAACCATCCATCTAGACAGCCTCCTTGTCCACCGTGCCAATCCTCTGCACGAACACTCTCAACCCGCCCTTGGGCCTCATAACAACGCTGGGATTCACAAGCGGCACCTCCCCTTCAATCTTTACCTCATAAAACCTAAACTTCTTCACCAGCGCCATGATCACCGCCTTGAACTCGAGCCGCGTGTATACCTTTCCAGGACAACCCCTGGGTCCCATGCCGAACGCTGCAAAGGAGTGCGGCTTCGCAGCCTCGCCGGTCAGGTTCTCCCACCTGTCTGGGTCGAACTCCTCGGCGCGGGGTCCCCAGATGAAGGGGTTGAAGTGGATCGCGCATGGCATGATCATTAGCGAGGTGCCCTTCGGCACCGTTGTGCCGCATATGTCGATATCCCGGGCTGCTTCACGTGTGGCGAAAGTTGCTTTGCATTTGTTAGCTGGGGCCTTTATTGGTAGCGGGGACCGGGGGGTGGTGCTTGCCTCCGCTTCGCAGCCGGAGGACCTCATGGTAGAGGTTATCCAGCAGTCGCATGCCCTCGATAGCTGCGAAGTCCATGTTGAGCGTGTCACCCATCGCGAGAACCTCCTCGCGAAGACGGTCCTGGATATCATGGCGGAGTGCGAGGTAGTGAATTGCCCAAGCAATTGAGTTGGACGTTGTCTCGTGGCCCGCGGCCAAGAAGGTCAAAACCTTTACCGGATTAGCTTCACTCACAACAACGCCTTTCATCCAACGACGTTTTTATCGAATAACACATACGTGACCCAGCATGTCGTCCTCCGTCCAATTCAGCCCCATACTATTAGACTCCTGCACCATCCTCGTCAAGAGGTCCCTCCTCCCGCCATCACCCCCAGCCTTCTCGGCTGTCACATCCGCCACGCGCTGGCGAATGATCTCCCTGATAACCCAGTGCAGCTGCGCGATGGCGCCATTGAAACGCGCGTTTTCGCCTACCGAGATCCACCTTATGGGCATGATGGAATCGATGGCGGACAGGGCCTGGCCCCAGGGGGAGGGGTCGAAGACGGTTTGGTAGATCTGGTGGAAGGGCACGGCGGCTTCGAGGGTTGCGAGGGTGACACCCAGGACAGTTGTGGTGATTACGTCCAGGGTGACTCGGGAGAGGGTGGGTGTGACTTTTTCTGTTAGTTATTTCTGAAGGATTGACGGTGTGGTAGGGAACGTTGATCGACCCTGAGGGGTGGTAAAAAGGAACCCGACGGATGGGATGGACATACGGTTTATGATGCCCTGGGTGTAGTTTACCTCCGAGCCAAAGGTGTTGCACACCTCGACCGCTTTTTCCTCCATCAGAGGAATTAGTTTCTTGAGGTTCGCCAGTGCAAATGCGCCTGCAACATATTAGTTACCCGGTAGCACCCGATCGGAGAGCCTTCGCCCTACGAATACATAGCAACACCAAGAGAATCCAGTCGACACACCGTTCAGAACCTTCCTGTGTACCCGATGGTCCTCGCCATACAAGAAGACGAGGCCCCTCCCCACAAGAGGGAATATCAACCGGCGGTACCACGCCGGCTTTACAAAGGCGTAGCAATTCGTCTGGAGCACCGCCTTGTGTGCCTCTGGGCTGACGACCAGCACAGCATCGCTGTTGAGGAAGGAAAAGTAGCGGATCATGTGCGCTTCTGGCCATTTCTTGACCCAGGTCGTGTAGGGCTCGATCGGGGAACCAGACTTGAACTGACGGAGTGTCTGGCCGAGAAGGAAATGATGGTCCTGGAAGGGTATAAGTTGCCGTAACGGAGAATAGACTGAGGTATAGAGAACGGAGGGGTTGATACTACGGGACGGAGACGCGAGAGAATGCACATACTCTTGGGCCTGGAAGCTTCCCGAGAGCACTCCGGAAGTAGGGGTAAATGAGGTATCGGTAGGCTTTGAAAAGGGCATACTGAACGGAGAATAAGATAAAGAAGATGGAAATGGGTTTAAAAGCAGGAAGAGGGAGGCTCCGAGAGGTGTTTGCCTCGATGTGTTTCCAGGCGAACCTCCCCAGGAGGGAAGTAACAGCGCAGGCGGCGATATCCATGACAAACGAATGAAGCTTCGATGTCCTCCTAGTGAAAAATGCGCGAGAATTGCTAGCTTTAGCACCCCCTCGCCCAGACGACGTGGGGATGGGCGACCTCTTATCTACTCAAGATTTACGACTTGAGCCTAGTTTGGTGGTCGGCGTGCTTGCTGTCATTCCACCTCGTGCAATACAGCCCCTTGCCGTCGGGAAGCCAACCAGAATCGTCCACACCGTCCAATGCGCTCCATTCATTCTCTTCATCCCCACCTATATTGACATCGCGAGCGAACAGTAAAGTAGATCACTCGACTTCCACACGCCCCTTTCGATCCTCCTTGCTTCTTCCCCCTCTCTCGGGGAAGCAGAGTCGACATTTCGAGCTGAAAGAATCAAAAGAGGGCTTTCGATAAGGGATGCTTTCCAGAGTGGGTGAAAGTGCAGGTGGATATGGGGATCACGCGGGAATGCCCGACTTCCCCTTTCGGAACGGGCTTTCCTAGCCCGGTCCTTACAGTAAGTTCATGATGTCTCAGGGGCCTTGCCGATTGCATGGGGGTGTATGCTATGTGGGACGTAAGGCTTCACCAGACACTTCGCCGCGGGTATTCCCGGGCGGAGCATTTGTGGATCTCATGCCGCAAGGCAAGGCGGTTCGGGGCATCCAGAGATGTTATCAGGTTCTCGCTGCTGTGGAATGCAGACCGAATGCAGACCGGTTGCGAGACACCGATCCCTTGATCATGGCGGTCATGAGGAGGCGAAGGCTTGTAGACCCAAGATCAATAGCACTGTGAGGGCTTGCTACATGTCGCCAACCGCGACGGGGCACCCTGAGGGCGGCTAGCTGGAAGCGGGTACTGAATGATTGGAAGGCGTGGACTCTGGTCCTGGATTCATGGCTTGGCTAGCTTCAGTAGGGAAGGCCGTGTCGGCTGGGTCACGCACACTTCAGGCATGGAGCCGACGAGGAGAAGTATGAGAGGCTGGACTATTGATCCAGTCATAGTGGAGGGTTGAGGCATTCTTTCTCTTGAGCGGAAGGGGATCAGCAGAGGGCGTGAACAGAGATCGATCCGTGGCAAGCCCTCTGTGTAGCTTGCTTCACTCCAGCTCTCTAAATTCTATCAGCTCGATGACGTCGCTGCTCAGCGGACACCAAGAGTTTTCCGCCACACCTACCTGACGTTCAGGAGACCCGGCCATCGATCACCCTCCTGTCATGGCGCCATTTCTCCGCCATGCCACCGTGACGGTGAACCCCGCCTTCTCAAAGCACCTCGACCAAGGAGCCTGAAGGTCTCCGAACAAAGTGGAACCGGGAAGCGGCATGAAGCTACGCCGAGAACTGTCGGTGGAGTGTGTTGCCGGTGTAAGTGGCTCCGTGGAGCAGTGACAATGTCTGCTACAAGGAAAAGAATGCTACGAGAACGTCTTCCGGGAGGGCACTTCCCGTGCGTTAAGCCCCGAGTTAGTATAGAGTGGGATCAAAGGTACCGAATGTACATAAAACTCCTGCAGGAAATAATCTGCGCAAGTGGTCGGGCCAGGCCTCAGAAAAGCAAGGAAGAAGAATGGACTCCGATCATGCGGCGTGGCGTATTGGGGTGCAACAGACACCCCTATAGCCGATCAAGTGCCCCCGATCAAGCCACACAGCCAGGGTTGTATCGATCGACTTGACCTTGTCCCCCGATCTATTATTTGTGACTCCTGTCCGTCCTATTTTTGTGGTCGGTCTCCTAGTGCTCGGACGAATGCCCCACGAGCAGGTCACGCAGGAAGCGGCACATTTCGAAGGGGGCGCAGTAGCAATCTAAGAGTTGATTATCAAGCTTACCGCGCCGAGAAGAAAAGTATAGGGAGAAGGAGCAGTGTCGGGTCGCGATCCCTGCTCGGAAGGGCCGGGTTCTTCGTGCTGAGGGTGGTGATCTACCCGCTCTCCAGAAACCGGCACCCATTAACTAGAATAGTTCTACGGCCCAACAAGATGGAGTGTCGTTGAGCCTTCACTCTCTTGTCAGTGGGCCCAGCCCCGTTCAGGCATGTGGTTTGCCCAGATACGGTCTTGATCCGATTGGCTGCAACGCAGTTGTAGTTGAGTCTAGTGCTTGACAAGAGAACCCGGCCAGCTGCCCAGTTACCCACCTGAACTACTTGATTTCCCTTTAAAATCTCTAATCCGTCTGCTTTACATCGCTCATGATATCCCCTCTGAGAGTTCTCTCTCACGGCTCACACCGGCACCCAGCATCGTCGTACAACCCGTCTGTCTCGAAGAGAGACCTGCTGCCAAGCGAGCCTCAATGCGCCTTTCTCCCTTTACCCTCGCCCTCCTTGCTCTTGCATCTTGCCGCGGAGCCGAGAGACATGCAGGAAAGTGACGGGTCGGTTGTACGGGAGAGAACCTGAGAGGATGGCGCGACGAATTCTTATTCCGCCTTCCTTGCTTTTTCTAGCAGGGATAATTGCACGGGCGAGCAAGATCTTTGGCGAGACGGCCCTGGTTTTGACTAGTATTTGACGGCAGTAGTAGATCCCCTCATGGGTGTGGGACACCAGAGGACCCCCCAACCATGGGGCTGGGACCGCAGATCATTCCTGCCGACTCACTCTTCGAGGTCTTCTTTCGATGGGCAAGATGGAGGTACTGACACAGGCTAGCGTGAGAATGTGGTATGTGTAATACAGAAGTATCGAGCTTTGATTTCGTGCGAGCATCTCTAGAACCGAGGCATCCTCCATCTTCCCACTGCGAGACCTCACGCTTCTCACTCTTGCGCCGCTGACCAAAGTAACACGCTCTTCAGGTGAAAGCTGCCACAACCGCCACACCGCCGGATGTTCTCCCTCCAGACCAAATACACGTACGCAAATGCAGAGCCTGCCTTTCATCAATCACGTCCTCGCGAAACAAGCCGTCCAATCAGCGGCTCGTCCCAGCACCAAGAGATTCAGCGAAGACGCCTCTCGACCAGGTTCCCGGATCAACGCAGCTGCCGTGGCGCTCCGGTGTGCGCCTCTCGCCCCGAATTATTCCGGTATCTCCGGCGTCTCTCCCCGCGTCTCTCTCCACACGTCTCAGTCATTGATCCCTTTCTCTTTTCGCCTGCGCCATGGCGCCTATATCCAGTCTACTGGCCGGAGGCGGTGGCCATTGAACTTCCAGTTAGCAAGCATGGCCGATTTCCTCCCTACAGGCGGACTGAAATGTTGAAATACGGCTGGTTCGTGGAAGAGCAAGGCGTGAGAAGCGTGTTATTGGGGCTTCCTCGCTCCCGGACAGGGGAGGCCAATTGTGCCCAAGCAAGACCGCATGGTCATCAGTACTAATGGGCGTGTGGCGTAGTGGTATCGCGTTCGCTTCGCACTAAATTCTCCATGTGTTTGTGAAAGGTCTCCGGTTCGATCCCGGACACGTCCACTGTGAATTTCATTTTTAGCGGGCCCTACCTCTCGATGGTGACTTTTTTTTTTCTAGTGTTATTACGACTTGTGGGAATCAGATTTAAGCAGGGAACTTTTTATGGCCAAAAATGGTGTGGCATATGGGGCTTTTGTGCGAATTCATATCCAATAGACCGTCTCCGGAACGTCCAAGGGCAACATGGTTTCAATACATACAGAATATGCAAGCGAAAGAGTACCGTGGGCTTAGGTAAAGACACTCTCCGTGAACTGGTTCACTTGAAGCCCCTTCTCCGCCATCTCGGCGTCCTCGAGGAACCGCATCGGCATCCAGACCAAGTGGCCACGCACGCCCGCCAGCTTCTCCCGCACGTCGCCCGGTGGGATGAACTGGTCGAAGATGTGGCCCGGGTTGACGCCCCGAGGCGGCATGTACTTGTCGTAGTCCTCGAACGTTTTCACTGCCAGCCGTGTCAGTCAAAGCTCTTCACTCCAGGCGCATCTAAGACAGGAGGAAGAGGTAGAGGGAAATCCATACCGTGATCATCCGGCTCCGCGTGGAACAGGTGTCTAAATATCTCCGAGTTGGCCGTCGCCTGCCCCGTCCACGTCTCCCACAACTTCTCGCCCAGTGGGTCTTCCACGAACTTGTACGTCTCGTCTTCCTTGATGTCATTCATTGTGTTTTCGCCCGGCGGCAGCGCATTCACGTCCCCACTCGCGTCCAGCTCCTGGGCCGGCAGCAGACCCATGTGCTCGCGCCAGAGATACCTCCTCAGAGTGGTGGCGTGGTAGCCCGCTTTAAAAGGCTTCCCGTCCATGGTGCTGTCCACGAGCTTCGTGTCCTCCATCACGATGCTAAGCTCGCTGTCATGGCTACCCATCTGGCTACGGTCGTTCAAGTTACTGGATCCGCAGATAACGACGCGGTCATCCGCGATGAGCAACTTCGAGTGGATATACAGCTCCTCCTGGATCCAGTTCTCCACCTCGCTCTTCTCTTCTCCCTCATCCCACGGCTCCTCGATGAGGCCCCTACCGTTCTTCTCATTCGCCATGGCATGGTGTGCCACCGTGGCCGAGATCCTTCCTGGATCCCTCTCATTCTTTAGCAGCGACTCCTCGAAGCGGTTCTTCTTCGCTCGCGCATCCTCATCTGCCTTCTCCTGCTCCTTCGTCCTCTCTTGCCGGCGCCGATGGCCCTCAGACCACGACTGCCTGTGACCCTCGTTCTCACGGATGGCGCTCGGCATCAGCTCCTCCGCAGCCCCACGCTGCACGTCGGAATAAGACACGCCGGTGGCTTTCTCTGCCGCCTTGACTGCCCTAGTCTTCGCCACGCGGTCATATGACCGCAGGTTGAAGAAGAAAATGTGCTTCTCCGGGTCCACACCCTGAGCCTTCACCCGCCCAAAGATAGAGTCCTCGCCGCGGCAGATGGACTTGTACTGGTAGTCCATGATGGCCCGCGTGCCTGTCGCCGCGTCGCTGCGGAGATCGCCTGCGAAACCGGGAACGGCGGGGATCAGGACAATGATGCGGAAGTTGCGGCCCTCCTTCCCGGCGCGGACGACGGCGTCGACCATGGCGGCGCCGATGGTGTTATGGATAGGGGACTGATTTTCACCCGTCGCCGTAATGAAGAACTGGTTCTCGATGTATACGAAGTGCTCCGCCTTGCGAATCACCTCGGCGTAGGCATTCTGGATCGAATGGTCCGTCAGGATCCCACTCGACCAGTCTGCACTGGACCGCACAATTTGCGCCCGGACTGTGCCCCTCCCGTTGACATTCTTCGATTCGAGAGGTGTCAGGGGGTGGAGGATGTAGTCACCGACGGGGTGCTTCGGCCTCTGGACGCCGACTAGGTCCTCGTTTTCGTTCTCGCGCCCGCGGAGCATGAGCCAGTCGTATCGCCCGTCGTGCTTGTACTTGTCGCGCTTGATAAAGTTCCACCGGAGGACGAAGTGCTCGGCGATGTCGTACACGCAGGGGCCGATGACGCCCATAGCGACGTCGTGCCACGGCATGCGACCGTTCTCAGCCTTACTGAGCTCGTTCTGGCGCCAGTCCTCCACGTTCTGCACATTATCAGCATGGGAGGCGTGTCTTGACATCCGTAGTATTCACGACCATACCTTGAAATCCATTATCCTGTTGTTATTGAAGTCCTGTCCGGGGAAGATGTTGTCCTGGATACCCGTGGGGTGAAGGTCCGCGAGCGGATGTTGGTGGACGTCCCATCGGCCGAAGCAAAGGTCAAGGCCGCCAATGAAGGCCATCTCGTAGTCAATGACCATGAACTTTTCGTGGTGCGCCCAGTAGAACGTCATGTCCGCGGCGTTCTCAAAAACATTATGGTCAGGGTGTCTCATTACGACAATATTCCCATGGCCCGGAGAACCCTTAGGGCAGAGATTGTGGAGGGCCTGCTTCGTGTGCCGGGAGTTGCAGGTGATGGCCGCCTCGACCTCGCGGTATACAGAGACATAGATCTTGACGCCGGCCTCTGCCTTGCGCTTGAGGATGCTGTCCAAGCCCCAGTCCTTGTACTTGTGCGGCGGCCGGCGGAGGAAGAGCTCGGGGCTAATCCACCAGTCTGTGAGGTAGATAGTCTCCTTGGCATTCTCGAGCGCCTCGGAGACGGCCCAGAAGTAGTCGCGCCCGTCGACATACCACTTGATCAGGTTGTTCTCGCGGATGGGGAAGAAGGATTCATAGCGGTGTTCCTTGCGGATATTCGCGCGCTTCTCGTCGCATCGCTTCTCGTGCTCCTCATCGTGCCGGTGATGAGGGTTCCACTAAGAGGAGGGTTAGCGCCTGAGACCCCCCGCGGGAGTCGCGAGACGTGCATACCAGATTTCCAAATTTCCCAATTTTGTTCCTAGATGAAAGTTAGCACGCAGCGTGGCTGGTGGGGTAACTCCGCGCGGCGCACTTCTGGTGTATCAACGATACTTTGGCGTCGTAGAGGGTTGAATTCTCCTCAATCTTCTCCCGCACATCGTCACGGAGCTTATTAAAGAAGTTCGCCATGGCCGCGCTCGGGGTATCCTGGAAGACGTGTTGACGGGGTCAACTGGGTGTAGAACGGAGTGTTCCTCACGATCTTATGGACCCCGGTGCAGTGTGAAGCTGAGAAACACACAGCGGGGCAACGAGGGTGGGGGATGAAAAGCAAGATATATACGTACATTCGGCGTGCTCCACCGACCTGGAGGATCTCAAGTGGGTAAGCCGCAACTACGGTGGCATTCCTGCATATAGGGCTCAACCTCCGGCCCTCGGATGACATCACTCCGGCTAAAGATAGTCATGTCAGATCGAGTGCCAAGACGTCCACGCCGGACGGCGTCTCAGCCGCCTACAGTAGACATGTCGACAACATGGTATGGGTAAGTTCGGGTCCGTCCTCGGCCTCGAGTTAGTGTGGACCAAACAAAGCCGGAGCCTTGCAAGTTAGGGCATTGACCAATCAAGGCAACCGATATCTCTCAATTGCCTGGTTAAAGTGGGTTCCCATTATTGAATCCTGATTCTCTTTGGCCAGGGCGTTTCAACGAGAGGGAGGGATCGGCTGCACACGCGGCCACCACGAGGAATGACGTCAGTGAGCTAAAGTCGTCCGCTCGGACGCGCCGACATACCCGGATCAACCCATTTACGGCCTCGACGTCGGGCATGTTGTGGTTGGCGTCGTATTCTTTTGATACTTTTTGTCCTAATCTGCAGAGCATCCTCGGAAACATGAGACACTCCTGTGCTGCTCAGCATCGGCTCCTCGCACCAACCATTTCGACGGATCTACACAAGTCACACCCGAGGGGCAACTGAGAAGGAAGTCTATCCCATCCATTGGCGAACAGAGAGTATCGCAAATGTGCTGGCAAGTTTATCAAGATCGACAGTGGTGCCTGGCGCCACAGGGCTGCATGCCCTGAGCGGTCGAGACCTTCACTCCGTGGTCGCGTGCACGTTTCGGTCTCTCCAGCCTGGGGCCACTGCACCGGCTGCGTTCGAGCTTGCGTGATACGATGCGCTGCCCCACCAGTCTCAAGCAGCTGCCAGCACCAGGCCAATCTGAGGGGTTAGGGGTTTAAAGTATTCCCACAGTGTTAATTGACTTCACACTCGTCTTTTCAGGCACAGATTCACCTCGCGGCCATTGGTTCAATTTAGACTACCACACTGTAGAATTACTCAGAGTAATGGCCCCTGGACCCCGCCCCCTCCCCCTGGAACGACCCCGTGCCCCTCCACTTTCCTCACCGCGAGAGTTGCCCGCAGACGCTCCTGTCTCGACTTCCTCTTCACCCATTGCCAAGCACCCCATCCGGCCGTCGATCATCTCTAACACCTCATTTGCCCTCACCGAGCCTAACTACCCATCATGGCCACCTCGACCACCGTCCCCCCCGGCGGCACTATAGTCCAGGTCCTCAAGCGGTCCTTCGTCGACGTCCCGGTCGACTCCGCCAACGGCGATGCCGTCGCGACCTCCGAGTTCCTCGAGGCTGCCGAGTCCCTGACCACCATTTTCGGTACAGCTTTCCCCTGTCCCTCTTCAGGAGGTAAATAACTAACACAATCAGATGTCCTCGGTTCCGTCGCTTTCGCCCCCGTCAAGAATGACATGCTTGGCAATGTCAAGGTAACTTCCGACTACTGACTGTGGGAGACGCTGGGGCATTAGCTGACTGGAGCCCAGAAAATCCGCGACAGGCAGCTCGCAGCTCCCGCCGAGTCGGAGAACATCCAGGACCTCTGCCGGAACGAGCTGAAGGCGAAGAAGCACACCGCGACGGAGGGCCTCCTCTGGCTCGTCCGGTTCGTTACCTTCCCGCATCCAGCCCATAGGCACAGAACTTCAGCTAACCCTCTGTTTAGTGGACTTGAATTCACTTGCCAAGCCCTCCAACACAACATCCAGAACCCCTCCACCGAGCTCGCCGACTCCTTCCGCACCTCGTACTCCGGCACCCTCAAGCCCCACCACAGCTTCCTCGTCAAGCCCATCTTCTCCGCTGCCATGGGCGCCTGCCCTTACCGCAAGGACTTCTACATCAAGCTCGGCGATGACCCGGCCAAGGTCGAGGAGGAGCTCAAGGCCTACCTCGAGGCCCTGCAGAAGATTGTGGCCATCTTGAAGGCCTTTGTTGACAGCAAGGAGGCCAAGTGGTAGGGGCGTGCAAGTGCCGTAGGCGGTATGGAAAGCATGGCATGGAACTAGCGCGGGGAGAGCAACTCGTTCGTGAGCACGGTGAATATATATGCATCATCTTCTGGGAACAAAATATAAGGCCGTTTCGATTTGACCTGAAGCAGTTTCGCCGGCGTTCGGGGAGTGGTTTTGAACGCACCTTTAAGCGGGTTTGTGCAGCTAAATCATGACCTTGTCATAATAATCACCAACACTCCAAAAACTGGGGCGTGCTGGTCTTTCTTGTTCAGTATGCCTATCGAAGCTTTTACGATTGAAGCTGCGCATTTTGATCTTACAGGTCTGTCTAATGAATAAGAATAACGGCCAGAAACTCTGGAGCAATAACATCCATGGTAAGATGGCCGAGCGGTCTAAGGCGCCAGGTTAAGGTTACCTTAACAAGTAATTCCTGGTCCTGGAAACAGGGCGTGAGTTCGAATCTCACTCTTATCAGCGATATTTTTTCTCTTTTTTTCCCCCTTTGTTCTGTTTCTTGCCTTATTGTCGTCTGTTAGAGAAAAAAAAAATTTTTTTTTCTTGCGCCTTTCCCTTTAGCTTAATGCTTTGCCCTCTCTGTCTCTCCTTTGCTACGCTTTGCAATCCAACTGTTGGAATGGTGCTGAATCAATGTCTGATGAGGATATGAGCTGCCACAGGAAGCTGAGGCTGTCTGTCTCATACCCCGTATAATCAGTATGAGACCTCGGACACTAGGATTGGCAAAGACGACCCTAACAAAGCTATATAAGGAGGTCTCGCTCCAACGCCTCTCTAGATAAGAATAGATGAAGGGTCGGGGATCCGATCCGGCTATTCCAACACCAACCCAACATCGATTTCGCAACTCGGTTCTTCTCGGGGAGAACGAGCCACAACGCTGGACCCAGAGCGACCCGCCATATATTGACGCTGAGTACATTCATACTCATGGGTGGTAGCACACAAGCGCCATATATCATCCCAGCGAAGTTCTCTGCGGGCATTTCCTCCCCGTGTTCCGTCCTGCGGCGGCAAGGGACGATATCGAAGGAGGCTCTCACCCGTAATTACCCGAATGGGAGGTGTTTACCGGATATCAATATCTGTTGTAGCCTAGGGGACATGCGATTGCGCTCAGGTTCCAAGATGGTATAGTAGAGAGACATCACCTTGCCTGCTTCTCGTAGACGCAAACCTTCCCATTGCCACCTATAAGTCGGCAACGAGCCCGTGCCTACAGGGGCCGTTACGGGGAAGAACGAGTTAACCACTCTCCTATTGTCCGTACAATAATGCGATCAAGGCCGCAAGAAAACGCCTGCTGCGTCGGATGTGCGGGAGTAAGTCCAAAGGCGAGGTACAAGTACGTCCGGGGACTGAATCGCAGATGCCACCCAGACCTCGCTGTTGGTGCCAATGCCGGAAGTCCAGGACAACCCCGTCGGTTTCGTAAGTAAATACTTGTTTAAGTCTAAGGATTGTTGGGCTCGGTCGTTAGCGAGCGTAAAGCACGGGATGACGACATTCCTGAAGCTAGCAGGCTGAGATATGCGTATTATTCCTTCGCTATATTGCCCGGAAAGAACGGTCTTCGATCAGCTTCTACCATTGTTGTACAGAGATGCCACCATCGTCAACCGTTTTCGCATGCACAATGTTCCCAAAGCAGGTCAGGTTTTACAAAAGAAACATAATCTAATGCGAAACCCCATAGGGGCGCACATGCGCCCCTTCCACTCCTTTCTCAGCGGACGCTGCTACAATGCAGCAGGGTCGTTGAAAGTGAACTCGACCGGGCTCCCATTCAGCGGCGTCCACGCAATAATCGGCTCGCTTCCTACCTGGTCAATCACCACGCCCGCCGCCGACGCGCTCGCAGCAGAAGGCAGCGTAATGGGTACGGGGGCGCTGCACGAGTCGCTATCTGCGCGGACCCTGACGCCTGTAATGACCCGAGTGTCGTTGGAGATAATGTATTGTATATTGGGATTGCATTTACTGATAGCGTCAGTTCTATACGGATATGGGTAAGGGATGGGTACTCTAGGAATCGAAGGTGACGAGGGCATGCAAAGCGGACAGAAACGGCGGGTAAAGAGAATATGGATGTGAGTTACTTACTCAAGGGTCATTCGGTCGAGGAATAGGTGCGCGATATCATCATGCTTCAGTGTCCGGACGGGCCAGTCGGTAAGCCGCGTGAGCTCCTGCGTCACAACCTCGACCCAGATCTGCAACAGCGACAGTTTGCCGCTCACATCGCCCACAGTAAACTCCGGCGCGTCCTAGGCCTCGTCAGCCCGAATCTTCCTCCTTGCTTAGATGATCCGCCTGGAATATCCCCCCTCACCTAAAGAAGGGGCCAGAAAGCCAGAGCAGGAAGGGGAAAGGAGAACTCACGTCCTGGCGCATGTTCGCCTGGTGGAACATGTACGGGTCGGGGTGAAGTCCGAATAGATACCGTACATTCGTCTCCCGCGCGTTTTGGAGCAGATTGGCAAAATCGCCGCTTCCGCCCGAGGTATCGATCCACTCCTTGAGCGTGCACTCTGCTAAGTCGCAGTTGTAGTAAATGGTTGTAGCTATCTCCGATTAGATTTATGCTCAAAAAAAGGCAGGAAGATTGGGAGATACTTACACCATCTAGGGACGACCACAAGGCCATCGTGGCCGTTGGCATCAGAAGTAGTGATGAGGGGCCAGTAAGAGCTTTGCTACAGCATGTGTTAACTCTTCTCGGGTCTGGGGTATGCTATACTTAGACTTACAGTATTCTTCAGCGACGAGCGCGTGTTATCGCCCACGACATAGCTAATGCCGTTCTCCATCCAGGCCCGAATCGCATCACCGTTGTGCAGCCCAGTGATAGCGGGCGGCACAATCCCATCGGGCGACCACCTCTGCGCGTCCGTGAACCCCATCTGCTTAAGCCACGCCTGGTTGAACCGGATCTCCAGGCCCGCATCCCTGAACGTCCCATTATTCATCTCCTCATGCGTGAACGTGTGCGAAACATGGGCAAACGCATCCCTATTCGCCGTATCCAGGAACCACTGCGCCAGCTCGTCACTCGCAGGACACTGCTGCTCCCAGGGATACTCAACCCACTCCTCATCCCAGTAGTCTATTCCCGTTCCCAGAGGCTTCTTCCATTCGTAGGGTGCCTGGGGAAGGTCGTACTCCACGGCGTGGTCGGGCGTGCAGGTTGTGTCGTCCGAGGCCCCTAGGGCCGCCGCAATAGCGCCATTGCCGTTGTGGGCGAGCTCAATGAAGTACTCCGAGCCTTCAGAGAGGCGGGAGTTGATGTCGGCTTGCCATGAGACGTGGGCCTCGAGGTCTGCGGGCCGCAGGCGGAACTCGGTGCCGGCGGGGTGGTAGAGGGGTGTGGAGAGGTGGACGTCGTCGACCTGGGTGTTTAAATAGATCTTACGTGCTCCAGAAACTTTGGTACAAAGAATACCGTTAGTTGGGGCCATAGCGGGGGGGGGGGAAGGGAATACATAGGCAAGGGGAAATTAATCCACTTACATATGCCGCGGGTCAGCCAGTGTATCCATGCGTGCTGAAGATAGTTTGAGGCAATGGCCCAGTCTGTGGCCCAGCTGGTAAAGAAAGCCATCTGCTGTCGGCCATTGAAGTTATTGATCACCCCCGCGGTAGTCTTTTCAGTCCACTGGCCCTGGGGCTCGAACTGCGCGAACGCCTTCGTGGCGTTGGTGTCGACGATCCTCGCGGGGTAGTGCCAGAGCCCAACAGTCGACACGCCCGCCCCACTGAAAGACATGTTGTTAGCATCCAGAAAGAACCAGGCATCCCACGCTTAACTTACGTCTTAAGGTTGGCTGTCGGGAATTGTGAGTCGTCGCTAATCAGTACCGGCTGGTCTACACCGCTGTTACAGCAGCCGTCACTCCCCACAGCTGGCTGTGAACCTGGTTCCCCGTCAGGGAATCCGCAGAGGCTAAATAGATGAAAAGAACCGGCGATCACCCCAGCATTGCATATAAAAGGAACTTACCAAACTCCGACGAAGGGAAAGCGTCTAGCCTCACCATCCGCACCCCAAAGTCCACCTGGTACTTGAACAGAGCATCGAATTGCTCGTCCGTGATTGCGCTTCGCCACCCGTCCTCGAACTCGTACGACACCTCCGAGAGAAGGACGATCCCGCCGTAGTTCCCATGGTCCGACGACGAGTTGAGCCTGGGCAGCTCGGCGCCAGTCTGCGGCACCGCGACGGTCTCGTAGGTGATGCCGTAGCCCTTGAGGCCCGCCGCGGCCATCTCGGCGTCGGCGGTCGTGCGGCCGAGCACGAGAATGGTGCCGTCCACCGTGTGGGAGCTGGTGGCCACCTCCACCATAAAGCCGGCGAGGGCGCCGAGGGCGCAGAATGGGAGGCGCATGATGCGTCTAACCCGAGCGTGAAAACAAAAGGAAAATGCCGGAGGTAAAGGGAGTTCGTGTCAGGGTGGGATCTGATGTGATGGGGCGCAACAAAGATCCACAGACCGGGATGGGAGGTAAATCGAGCGGAAGGACGATTTCAGTTCCAAGCTCCCAGCTTCAAATAGGAAAGCCAAGTCAAAGAGCTCACACAGGATGTCATACAGCTATAGACAAGGCTTTGCACGAAAAGCCAGGTCCGAACAACTTGAGGCCCATCGCTCGAGTCGGGAGGTTTCCGATTGTGGAGATTGGCAGCTTTCCTTTCACCCTGTAGCCCGCCGCTGCGAATGTCACCCTGCGCACCCGAACGGGTGAGGACGGCGGAAACGGTGGTCAGTTCGGGAAGGAGGGCCTCGCGGCTACATGACATGCACGTGGGGAGTCTATTGAATTTTTGTGAGTTGTGGTTCCGGTGAGAGCTTTGCTCAAGGTTAAGAGAAGGCGTAGGCGAGAGCGTTCGGGATCTTCGGGGGGGGGGCTAATGGGGACTGGACCTGGGCGACAGTCGAGGGCCCCATGGTTGCGTTTTCGTACGGGTGACCACGGATCTTTTCTGGTACATCGAGGACGCCTTACAATGCCAGCTATTGCCTTGACCTCGCTCCTATTCGGCAGGAAATGGAACAGGCCAACGAAAGAACTACCTTCAAAGTGCTCCCCTAACAATCTCGAAAGGAAAGAATTTAGCGAGCTTATCCATATGCCCTACCCCGCCACAAGGACGGCTAGATACGTTAAGGCAAAGCGCCATAGAGCCAAACAGATCGCTTAGCGACGAGCCTAAAGCGTCTTCCGCATTTCAAACCGGGTCCAAGGACCATCGGGGTCAAGGTTGCGAATAAGGTCCGGTGCGTGAGAATGACCTCGGCGGCGGCGTCTCGGGACCTTGCGTATCCCTGGTCCTGGTAACGTTTGACAGCGAACAACCTCGTATTGCTAATATCGGGAGAGCCAATACCCTCAGGATGTTCGGCGCGCCGAATGCCTAGCCCTATTCCTGTGGGAGCGAACCACGGAATTGCGGCACACCGTGCCCCACGATGGCCCCTGTTTGGGAGCTTCCCGCTCCATCTCTGCCTCTAATTTTGGAATTTTCTAGGGAATGGTGTGGAGCTGAGCCGTCTTCTGTGGTCTGACAGAGTCTCTGGCCGGATGCAAGTAGCGAACCACGGCGGCACGCGGCGACAAAACGGGGCGGCAACACGCAGTAGATGCCCGCCCCGCCGGCGCAACAACCGCCATCCCTCTTCCAGAAGTCACTGGCACCTAGCCCAACGGCCCGTGCCATAGTCTGCAACCCCCTCGTATCTACGTGGGAGGCCAAAACATATCGTGCCCCCTCCATCGCCACCCCCCCTCCCCCCTTCAAAAACATCGTCTCACGACCCCAGGCGCCAGTCTGCTGGGGTGGGGCCACTCCAGCCCAATGAGCCAGCGCAGAGCAGTCGAAAGGAGTAAAGATGGCTCTCAGCCTCAGGGACGCTGCAGTAGCGCGAAGTTTATGTGGACGGAGCCCCTGTCAGCGTCGGTCCGACGGCGGTTCGAGGCCGTTACGGCGCCAACTCGTCCAGTTCCGTTTTGCTGACCCTTGGGCATGGCGAGCTTTGGGCCCGGCCGGCATTTTGTCTACTGTCGGGTTGCCTGTGGTGCAGACACGGGGGCTATGCAGGTGAGGTGATACCCTCCTGCTGCAAAGATCCCATCGACGGCATAAGAATATGAAAATCCGGGGAGAAGCGTGCCCGGATTGGCCGCGTCCAGCCGATCACTCTCATACAGCGAACAATATCCTGCGCAGCCCAGGTCTTTTTCGCAGGCGGTCAGCAGCGTCGCGTGGTTGCCAACGCACATCCCCAGCCCAAGCCAGTGGCCCTGCTATTCAATCAGCACCGCATGCGTCGTGCGCCTCTTGGCGGGCCATGCCACTACAAGCTCGTGTATGCACGATGCGCCGCTCGGCACCTCTTCTTCCGGGCGTCTCGAAAGGGGTCCAGGAGTGAGAGTCCCGGGGTATTCCGCAAGCGGCTCAGCGTCGTCGTCAACGTGGTTTGATTCCGGTAGTGGCATGCAGCGCCCGCTCCTCCACTTGCCCAGCCTGGGAATTTGAAGCGGAAGGATCTTCTGCAAGATCCGGTCGGAAAACAGCCTGCACTTGGCGCCGAGCGAAGAATGTGCATCCTTGCCATTTTAGCAACCCCCATCACAGATTTGCAGTGAATTTTACCGTTCTCCCTAGGAACGCGGCCCTCATTCCCATCCAGGGCCTGCTCATACCTTGGAACATCCGGCCCTTTGGCCATTCGCCATTCCAGTAGCGCAACCGTCGTATTCCCACGGCGATCCAGAGAAACAGCCAGACAACCATAGCCCCCGGCTGTGACGTCGTCGAGCCAGGCTCGATCCTTTGTGTAAGCCGGGCCGCTAACCTGAATACGGCACAAGCCACAGCTGTGTTAATTTCTCCAAATTGATGAGGCACGCATCGTTCAACCGAAGGAGCGCAACGCCAAGCCCTCATCCAAGCCGAACTATCCAGCGGCTCAACTGACACCTCACGATACCGCCATCCCGCCCATAATTTCACGTTTCGTCCAAATTCTTTCCCCCAAAGATTCCCGTCCCAATGAGCATCCTCTCCACACAGCCCGCCCCAGTTTGTCTCCGTGATCGACGCCGTGGCTAAATCTCCGCCCCAATAGGACCTTTGTTAAACCCTTTCCTTTCTTGGTCCTTCCCCGCCGCATATCCCATTCCGGATCGTCCGTCGAGCCGCTGAAAGGCGAAAATCCCCGGGGCCAGAAGGCGGGGTGGAAGCCGTCACCCATTTTTAATTCCCACGATAATACGCATTGGATTCTTGCACGACGCCACCGTCCGCCCCACAACGGGGAGAGGGATATCTCGCGGACCCAACCGTGGCTCCCCATTCTCCTTCGTCTCACCTCCTCCCTCCGGACCCCCGGTCACAGTACGGAGAGCGCCACGAAATGTCTTACTACGGTTCCGAGGCCAAGGCGGCGCCGAAACCGCGCCGATGGAAGCGCCTCGCCATCATCCTCGCCATCGTCATAACCGCCATCGGGCTCGCTCTCGGCCTGGGATTAGGGATCGGCCTCCGCTCTGGTGACGATGACGACGAGGATGACGTCCCCGAGCGCTCGGAAAAATGGGAGCCAGAAGTTGGCGCATCCTGGCAGATCGTCCTCCGCTATCCCCTCGAGCTCTCGGAGGACTCCGACCTCACTCCCGATGTAGACGTCTACGACCTGGATCTTTACAACAACGACCAGGAAGTCATCTCAGAGCTGCGCCGGAGGGGGAAGCGCGTGATCTGCTACTTTAGTGCAGGTTCATACGAGGATTACCGGCCTGACTCAGATCAGTTTGAGGAGAATGATATGGGGGAGGAGCTGGACGGGTGGCCTGGTGAGCGGTGGTTAAATATCTCCAGCCAGGCGATCCGCGATATTATGACGAAGAGGATTGAGCTTGCGGCGAAGAAGGGCTGTGACGCTCTTGACCCGGACAACGTTGACGGCTACGTACGAGTTCCTACCCTCCCATCAGACTCCAAAGAGAGAACTACCCACTAACATATACCAGCAAAATGAGAATGGTCTAGGCCTAACCGAGGAAGACTCCGTCTCTTACATGAAGTTCCTCTCCACCGAAGCCGCAAAGTACAAGCTCGCCATCGGCCTCAAGAATGCCGGTGACATCATCCCCTCCGTCCTCTCCTCGATGGACTTCTCCGTCAACGAGCAATGCGCGCAGTACAACGAGTGCGACACCTTCGCTGACTTTATCGAGGACGGCAAGCCCGTCTTCCAGATTGAGTACCCGAAAGGGACGCCGGACAATGTGGAGGAGAGTGCGAGGAAGGATAGGTGTGAGGGGGAGGGAAGCGACAACTTCAGTACGGTGTTGAAAGCTATGGAATTGAATGGGTGGGCGCAGTACTGTGATGGGAAGAGCTATGATACCGCGGTGAATGAGCAGTAGCTGGGTCGCTCGTACCTGTTTGTCATGCTTTACATCATTGTAATTTCTAGACTAGATTTGAGCGTTCTCAGCAGTTCTCGTTTACACCGAGCCATGAATTTGCGCCATGATTCCCGCAGCCGAGCAGTTAGAGTCGAAATCAAGTATCATTCAAACGTCAAGCCCAACAATGCACCATGATCCTTGCTCATACTCACCTGCCCTGTCTATCAGTCTATTGACCCCAAGCCCAAGATCAAACATTACACCTCCTTATGCAATCCCCTCGACAGCATCCGAAAAAACAAAGCCAACGTAACGATCCCACCACGATGACCACTTTGAGTACCCGCCCTCCATCTGCTCCGTGATATACTGCCCTCGAATGCCCTTCTCCTTGAACCCGCACGCAAGCTCCTCCAGCCCCCGGTTCCCGGACCGGCAGCTATGCACCATAACTACCGTCTTTGCCGCCAAGCCGTAGTCTATGGCCTCCAGAAACTGGGACTTGGTGGACTTCCAGTGTCCATGCGCCTGCTCGAACGCGACGACGTAGTCCGCGATGTCATAGTAGCTCCTCGGGACAACAACACCGGGGTTCAGCGTCACAATTCCCCTCCTGCCATTCGCCTCTTTCAGACAGCGCTTCGCATGCCGGCTCACATCGCCCATATACCCCATCATCGAGACTTCCGCCGGCGCCTCGTCAAAGAAAACACCATCGACTTTCAAGCCGTCGTCGTGACTTTTCCATGCCGCAAACTTCTCAATGTCCCGCTTCACCTCGTGTGCATCTCGCCTCCCATACGTGACATGCACATACCCCAGCACCTTCACGTTTGGCAGAGCCGAAAGCTCCCGAATGGCGTTGACATAGTTCTCATCCGGAAGCTCCCCTTCTCCGGGGCCGTTGCAGGGGTTGACGATGGCATGGAACCTAGCCTCAGGTCTGTCGCGCGCCGTGCGCACCAGCGGACCCCACGCTCCCGGGGCGGGATAGATGTACAGCGGCACGCAGATGAAGGGCGCCCGCCCGTCCGGGGTATTAGCCGGTGAGGAGGCCCCCGAGTCAGAAGCACTGGAAATTGGAGCACCATTGGGCGCAGGCGCAATATCGGGCGACGCAGGTTCCTTGGGTCGGTAGAAGCGGGCAAGAAACGAACGCAACGTCGCGGAGAAGCCTCGTTTGTCAGCCATGCCGGAGGAATGGGACCCTCTGCGCAACCTTTCTAGAAGGTCTGCTGACGGGTTGCTTTGAAATCGAATATTGGTCACTTGGATTGGCCAATGGAGAAAGCAAAGAGGTCTCTCTGGAAGCGGCTGTGGTGAAAGGTCGGCAAATGTGGCCAGAGACGGAAGATGGTGAGCAAAAGGAAAGGAATACCGCCCAATATTGCTGCACTTTCTCCTCTTTTACTGGAAAAGAATGCTCGTATCCAGAATCCAGACGAAAGCAGTCATCTTTCCGCCTTTTTCTTCATTCTCCCATGCTACGTCGGTGTAATGTGGTCACCACGGGACGAAGCACGGCGTCGGGCGTTCCACTGAAAGGGTCCACAGCCCCACCATGGTTCCAGTCAAGTTCCTGAGACAAACAGGCACGACGCGGCCAGTGTACGGGGTGGTATCACCCCCTAGACCGTTGCAGCGGGCGGGGTGACTGGGCCAACTAGCGCCACACCCGGAACCGTGTTGTGGATCGGGTTGCCCGCACGCCCTCCCCACTCTGAATATTCACTAATGGCCTCAGCGGCGAACCGATCAAACGTGTTTTCGGGGGCACCGCCATACAGGGAGCGAAAACGTACGGCGGTTACACGAAGAGGGCCCAGCACGACAATATTCAGAGGCTATCACCCGATTGAAGAGCCATGCGTCAAAAGTTTGGTTTACGAGCCGTAGTCTATCCAATTATCACAACCTGCGTGCACATTCAGCTCACGCCGACAGGTGATATGTCCATGCACGTCTGGCGCAATCCCAGAGCAAGGGAAACCTCCATGTTGCGCTCACAGACTCACGGCTTTTCCAGGTCATCCTGACAAACATGATTGAGGCGCTTCGCCACGTGGTGGGCCAAAACTCCTCGTGTAAGTCCGCGATGCTCCAGTGGGCGGCCCCTGACACCCACGGCCAGGCACAGTTCCAGCTCTCTCGTATTAGCATAGCTGCATACGTTCGCAAGGTATGCCGCCTGAATGAAACTTCTCGGCACCCTTCTGATGCCGGAGTGGCTGGAGCACCGGCGGCAACGACGTCGCATTGCCTTCTCACCGGCATCATCACCGAAGCTTGCGTGCTGACTCTCGGCCAAATACTGCAGCTACGTCCACCTACGCGCCCTCTACAGATTAGAACCGGCACGAGAAGCATGCCCAGTGTTCAGGCAAACGGACGACCTAGGGAAAGCACTTGCAGAGAGCCATGAGAACCGTTAGAGGAAGGTGGGACAGACACCCTCCTCGAGGTCACGATGTCAAGATGTCAATCATTGCCTCAACCCAGCGCCACAGGATGCCTTCACTCAATAGTGTCCGCTCAGCCAGCTGTCTTCACGTCCTCGTATTATGGGCCCCGGAGCGGGGAGGCATTCAATTTGGCTCGTGGGTCAGGCCCACATATGGTGGAGATGGAAGCTAACAAGAACCACATGATGCTCCACCCGTATGAGACTGATGAGATCAAGGTTAGCTACAGCCTCCAGGATTGGAACGGAGCCAAGCTCCACCGAGCGGGCCTGACGATCCATCGGACCGCCGTCTCTTCTCAGTTCTCCGTGGGCTGTACCACGTTCCATGATCCCTAGAGCGGTCTATTTTGGGCGCTGGGATGTTGTCACCCGTTGAACACCCAAGTCCACCACTTCAGCGCGCTTCGATGTGGTTGTCTTCGCCGTGGCCTCACGTGAAACACAAGTGAGTCCACAAAATGCCTTCGTCCACGCCGCCGGGTTGGTGCGGGTATAAACCTCCCACACCACATCTTAACTGGGATGCGCCGCCTGAGACAAAGTGAAACCACACTGGCGGTCTGCCTCTGGGAAGACTTTCCCATCTTGACCAAAGGGCCCGGAGGAGCATCACCATCGGACGGCAGGGTCAGGGATATTCTCCGAACCAATCCTCAGAGCCCTCTCCTCCCCGTGTGCCGAACGCCCCCTCGGAATGTAACCACCGTGAGTAGCTCGCAGTAACCGACCAGCACGTCGCAACTGCCTCGTATTGCCCAACCTTCCCCCCTGCAGTGGAGCCGAGTCGACCCTCCGTCGTCGTGTTCGGCCGCAGTCCTCGCGCGACGACTGGGCCATTCATAGAGAGCCAACCCAGAACGAGCCTCTTGTCCAGTTGCATTTCTGCAGGATCAATAGAGCCCTGGACCAGGCCTGCATTTCTGCGGGACATGGCGTACGATCGGGCTTCCATGGGGCAGCCGGACCCACTTTCGCAGGCGTGGGCTCCAGGGGCAGCTGTGGCCCTTCAGCGCACCATGCCACCCTTCCACTAGCAGAGACACGACCCAATGTGTCACCGTTACGCTCTCTCGGCGTGTCCCACTCCACCGCACGCCCACAGCTACTATGGTGGCACCAGACGCTAGGGCGCCCGGAAAGCCCATCCGACGCGGAACCCTACCCAATCGCCCAAACTGCCGCATTTGTCGCCTCGCAATATCTGCTCCAACATGACCCCATTCTTGCTGCGTCTCTTCAATAGTTCGACAACGAAAAAGCAAAATAAAAGAAAATCATGTAGTGGCTCTTGGAGATGCCGAATTATCCGAAGAGGCCCTAGTAGGAGCCTCGTAATATATTGTCACGGAACCCTGTGCCAAGGAACTAGAATCGAAAGGCGGAAGAAGGATGCGATGGCGCTCCTCGAGTCATGACGCAAATTGCGTCAGATGAAGGAAATATGGAGATACCGGAGCCAGCTTCGGAGGAACCTTCAACTCCTGCCAGGGGCAGACCAGCGATCAGAGCCAAGACCCAGATATTAACAATTAAGAAATACCACGCCCCCGTAGTTGTAATCTGTTACTAACGGCCCAACGCGGGACAGAGAATATTTGGGGGGGAGTGGTAGGGGGAGGGGTTCGCGAGTGACTGACCCTCAAAAAAATTTTCGACCTTGTTGTCCGTCGGTAGATATTACCGCCGTCCCGGGTCCGACCTCCGCCTCATGTGGGGAACCAGCCGGTGCCGAGCGCAGGCCAAAAAAACGGGGCGTCGTCCTGGTTAAAAACGGGCAATCGCCGATCAAACTTTCCTGCCCTGCCAAGATACCAGAAGACACGAGCCGCAACCACCGCCTACCACCCTCAGATGTAACATAATAACAAGTCGACCGACCCACACCCCTCTCGGACACTAAATAGCCGCATTCATCCAGATTAGACGCTCACCCTCTCGGCCAACAGACGGCCATTTGCGCCTTGTTGACAGATCAGTCGTTCCGCTGAGGGGAGCCTTGAGTAAGAGGTGATCTTAGGGGTGTTAATATTTCCCAGGAACAGCGCAATTAAGCCGTAGAGGTGGAATGTAAGAAATCGTCATCGCCGCCTCGGCAATCCGTCGAGGCAGGTTTGGTCGTTCATGGGGAGTCATTCCGCATGGAGCGTTGACTGTAGGCGACGAAAAAAATTCCGCTCAAGAATTTGTGATTTAGACGCCGCAAGACCTCAACCACACTGATCCGGGCCTCCCATGATTGGGTGGTCTCATTTGAGACAGGATCTTGTTACATGCGCGCTCTGATGTCCAATCAATCCGCCACATCTCGATCCCGTCCGCGGTTGGCACGCAACGACTACCTCATCAACAAGCCGCTGTCGACTTCCTTCCCAGAGATGAAGATGGCGAGAGCCCGTCGGGTAAATTGAAAGAAAAAGAGGAAGCATAAAATCTCCCCGCGATATCGGCCGAGTAGATGATGGAAATCTTCTAGATCATTGCTGAAAATGTAGAGGAGAAAACTCCCGTAGTGCCTCCGACGGGCCGCGATATTGATGTCCACAAAAGAACATTGAATTCCACGGACGTAATTCTTGCGAATAAGTGAGAAAATCGGGAATTCTATCCATGGGGTATGGAAGTCTAAGGTACGGAACTGAGGGCGAATGAAGACAGAGGGTGAGGACATGCCGTGTAAGCCAACCAGTTGCCCTGAGAATGCGACGCCAATGCATGGGTGTGGTATTATTGTGTCCACAGAGTAGTCCATCCTATTTCGGGTCCTGTTCGATCCAAATTATTCTCGAAAGCGGTACATGTTCGTGTTTACTGAAATTCCTCCTCTTTGGTAGGTAGCGACAGGAAAGAAAGATGTCAGTGAGTGACAAAAGAAAGAAGACGAAGGCGTGCCGGACTCGATGCATGACATGGAAGAGAGATGTAACAGAAACAAACTGAAATAAAGAAAATAGAATCAAAATACTACTTCTTGCGGTCCAGCTTGCGCACGTAGTTCCAGAGGTCTCTCGCGCACTTGGGGATGCTCTCCCGTGGTGTCCACCCCAGCTCCTTCTGCGCCCGCTCGTTAGACGCGACGCAGAACCCCACATCACCCGGCCTTCGCCCCGTCCAGTTGATGCTGATCTCCTTCCCACTGGCCGCCTCGAGGCTCTTGACAGCCTCGTGCACCGTAGTGCCCGTGCCGGACCCCAGGTTGTACGTGCGGAAGGGCACGTCGCAGGGCCCGTCTAGCGCAGCGATGTGGCCCCGCGCAATGTCGCTCACATGGATAAAGTCCCTCACGGGGGTCCCGTCAGCCGTGTCCCAGTCCCGGCCGAAGACGTCCAGCTGGGCCCTCTGCCCAGTGAGCACCTGTGCGATCACCGGGAATAGATTGGTGGGCGTGTTGCGCGGGGACTCGCCAATCAGGCCCGACGGATCGCAGCCGATGGGATTGAAGTACCGGAGCGACACGATTCGCCATTTCGGGTCTGATGCCGCGACGTCGGCAAGTATCGCCTCGGCAAAATACTTGGAACGCGCGTACGGGCTGGTGAGTCCCACCATTGTGGGCTCCACCTTGACCTCGTTGCCGCATTCATCCGCAAATGACTCTTCGTGGTGCACGATGTCCTCTTCGCGCAAGAGCTTGCCGACTTTGGCCATGGTGCCGTAGACTGTGGCCGACGAGGAGAAGACGAAGTTGCGGATGTTATAGCGGCCCAGCTGGCGGAGGAGCTGGACGAGGCCGCAGACGTTGTTGTCGTAGTAGTCCAGCGGGTTGCTTATGGACTCGACAACCGACTTGAAGGCCGCAAAGTGAATAACTCCCGCTATCTGCGAGCGGTATGTTGGCCGCTGCTGCTCTCGGTCGTTTGGAGGCGAGACCGTCTCTGAGTAACTGTCCAGGAGGAACTGCATGGCCGGGCTTTGGTAGTCAATGTTGTGGAATCGAACAGTGGGGACAACCCGTCCCTTCTTGCGACATTCCGCCGCGGCCAGGCCCTTTATCGCAGACAGGACACCAGGGTAGCTGTTGGTGAGGTTGTCCACGATGATAACGTTGTAACCATTTTTCAGGAGTTCGAGAGAGGTGTGTGATCCGATGAACCCGAGACCGCCAATGACTAATATGTATCGTGGAGAAGTGAGGCTGAGAGATGTTTGGGCATCTGTGCCAATCTGAAGGTCGGAGATATAATTCAAGATTGGCTCTCCATTCTCAGACCCGGAGCCAGGCGTGGTGACTGGTGACTCCGAGGCGAGTGAGAGGGTCGACGCGGAGGACGATGCCCGAGAATCCTGGTAGGAGTCCATGGTATCTGCTGACTGGTCGTGGTCGCTTTGGAAATGAGGGATGTGAGCTGGCCAGGATTTCTCTCCCTTTATAAACGTATGCGGTTCGGAGGTCTGCGGTGGCCTCGGAGAGTCGGAGCCTGTTACATGGGAGCGGTAGTGGGCCGATTGGGTAGCCAGGGCATCTGCCGATGATGAAGAGTTTATCCTCGACGAGCGCTGTGGCCTCAGCTGTGCTTGAATACTCATGCCCGCTGGGTACGTCCGACAAGCGAGAGTCAGAGTTTCTGAGAGGACTATGACCCACAAATAGTTCGGATCGACGCAGGCTCAACAAAGAACGGACAGTGGGGTAGGGAAGAGGCGAAATGGAAGGACGGGATAGGAATAGAATATCGAAAAGCTGATGCGGCGGGGCAGATGATCTTACTGCCTTAGCGAGTTCTGGGGGTGGGTGTGTGCTGTGAGTTTCCAGGTTTCTCCTCGCCTCCAGGACAAGGAGATCATGCACGGAATGGTAGAGGAAACGGAGACAAGAGGGACAAGTTCGGGCTGCTTCCTTTGGAGCGAAAGGAATGACTTCTACGACTATGTTTAGCCGTACACACTTTGCCTAGAACTTTCCAAACGGAAAGGCAGCAGCCTCGTATTGCAGACCGGGTCTCCGTGTTGCAGAAGGCGATAATTCTCACTCATATACCGAGTAGGACTGCTTAACATCCTGTTCTTTTATAAATGAAGCGTGGGGTATTAGGGGAGGCGCGGGAAAGGGGGCGTCTGCGGAAGAGAGGAGGGGGGTATGGACTCATCGATCTCCTTCAGGACCTAGAATTGTCTATGAACAGCCGCGGATTTACCTGACACGAAGCTTCTACTAACTTATGTTTACAAAAGAGCGGTTACTATTCTGGGCCGCTGTCTTCTCAGGACTCACCCGCCGGAATGCGGATTCGTAGTCACCGTTCGCGAGAATTGGATGGATGAGAGCATGTCACTACTATGGTTGAAGCGCATCATAAACGGCCGTTCAAGGGACAAGGCTCACCAGTAAGTATTTGGCTTTTGGGTTTTTGACCTTTTTTTTTTTTTTTTTATAAAAAAAAAAAAAAACCTTCGGCTTGATCGGAGGGAACATTCAAAATGCATGTGGACGTGGGACGAGACGAGGAGGGCAGCCTGTCCCTTTTGCCCGTTCAGTCACGAAAGGAAGCATCAACAGCTAGGCTAGCGTTCAGAGATAGCCGTTTGTTCTTTTTTCTACATGAGCTGTCGCCCAGATTGATGCAGACGCGCAGGAGAACTTGAAGAGTGCTGTCCGTGGCGCGAAGCTATTCAACAATGAAAGCAGGCGTCATCGGTCCAATTGGGTGCATGGGCCACTTCTGGTTAGAGCCAAAGAAACAGCCGATATGTATGTAAGCACTCAAACGGGCGGAAAGAGGGGGGTAGCTGCTACCCCAACGCAGATGTAGTCAGGGACAGCGCATAAAGGACTGTGATTCGGAGGTAGGCGTACTGAAAAGGCGGAATCCATGGCCAGGCGAGGAGGCGCAAGCGGATAGAACCTGGACGACAGACCTGCCACAGAGGCCGTCTGAGAATATTGGGTGGGGCAAGGAAGTACGAGACGATATTCCAAGTGCTGCTGCCGAGGCGCGCTGCCCAAGCAGGCAAGCAGAAGCATCGGCAGCTGTGAGTCCGGGGCCACGGACCTGCTGTGTAAATGTGCAAGACCATACGGGCAATGATCTGAGAGTGAAAATAGCGTTCCTGGCATTTGATTCGCAGGATGCGCTATTCTTGGCATGGGTGCCTGGGTGGAGTGTGGGCAAAAGTTGTCTCGTTCTGTGCTGGTGGTGACCTGCGCTACGGGGCGGAGAGTGGGGCCGGGTTCCGCTCGTAACGGCGGGGCTCCGTAAAAATTACGGCAATCGCCGGAAAGACCCACCAGAAAGACCCGACATTACATCCATAAGCTCAGCTCAGCTGCAGTTTGCTCCTTCTTTGCCTTGTCATCTGAGCGTGGTCCAATATCGGCGAAAGCCCCAGGAAGGTAGGAGCACAGCGGGGCATTCCGCCAATATGCGCGCACTAGCTGCATCTGCGGGACCCGCGCCAGTAGTCAACCACTGGCCTTCATCAGCGCACAAACCTCTGGAAGGGTGAAGAACTCCACTCCCCTTCGTATGTCTATTTTGGATATCTAATGCTACAATACCGCAGGTGCTGTAGTTGCGCTATCGAAATAAGAATCTTTAGTGGTGGAGTGGGGTGTGTGCATCTCCACCGACTTACACGGAGACCCCTGCCCCCCCGGCAAACTCCACCGCAGACTTGTGTGGACGCCGAGAGCCTCCCGACGGGCTGAATGCGTCTCATCCAGAGCTAGGGCTTTATCACCTAGCCTAATACAACGTGCTGAAACCCCTGGATCTCTGAATCCAGCTCGCGATGCACGCGATGCACAACATCTCCTGTAGACCGAGGTGTTGGGTGTGGAATGTAATAACATGGCCATCTGAAAATAGCCCTCTGCAATCTGCGCAACCCCGGTTAGGCTTCCAAACACCAAACAACTCTGCATAGTCCTATGTTTCGGTATTAGGGGTGCGACCATCCTTCTGGTGACGGGCAGGCGCTTAAGCCTCCCCGTCAAGGATGCTCCTTTGGATCCAGGATTCTGCGGCTATAGGCCTCATTCATCCTGTGGCGTCGAATTCGGTGTAGCCGCTTCAACAAACGTGGATGGACCTCAGCAGCTAACCAATCTACTGAGCGGCGGCTCAAGGATTAAGAGCTGCATCGGAGCATGGAGCTTCTTGGCCCAAACCTGGCGCTTTCTGCTAATCACTGATCACCTGTCATTCCGGAGAGGCTGCGGCCGCTCTCGCAGGGCCTACATATTCGTCAAATCTTTAGTTGTTCTTGTCCGTAGCGGGAGGAGTTTCTCTGCTAGGTTGCCTCGTCGAGTTTCCCAAGTCTCGGACCCTTGAAGCTCATGAAACTGCCTCCAGCTGAGTACAGAAATAGGGACCCAGGAGAAAAACATTAAAGCCTGCGTTTCCTGTCTTCCATGGCGGTGAACGGGGAATAAACGTGGCCACGGACAGGGAATGGCTTCATAGGACAGCGAAATACGATTGGGCATGGATGGGAGGCCGAACCGGATGTCTTACTCTGTGAAACCCCATGGCACGTGTGACTTGAGCTGTCCTAGCCATCGCAACGGTCTCCCAGTCCCGCGGTAATGGTGTTGGACTTGTATACGTTGGGGTGTTCAATAGGGATACGACAAGATCTCCGAGCTCACGAGGGAAGGATACCGCCAAACCCCGTGATCTTGCGTGGAACGCTGCGGGCCGAAAGAATCGAATAGTTCATGCACTCGCACGCACTTGGCCGTCGCGATGGCGCCGTCTGAGATGAATCTGTACGGGTTACCATGTTGATCGCAGACGGTGTGCATGTCGTCTTCCACAAGTGCGTCCGGAAATACAAGGCCGAGCCGCACAGCGCAGGTGATTCTTTTGCGACATGCGACCTATATCGTGACAATCGCGGATATTGAAGTCGAAGGGAGCGGTGGCAACTTGGTTTCGTGTTGGACGGCTTGTCTCCCGATGGGTTCGATCTGCGTCTGAAAACTGCAACGAGAGACCTTGCCCTGTACATCCGTCCTAATGGCTTCTGTCGAATCTCCCCTGTTGGTGCCGTTACGAGCTTGGCCGCTTTAGCCAAGAGCTGTTGTGACAGGTGTTGTTGCTATTCTTATAGACGTACGTTTGTTATTACTGGACTTAGCTCTGCCCTCGCGATAGCCACAGCCCGGTTTTGTCAGCGCAGGTCTATCTGTGGCATGCGAGCCGGGAGGCACATCGTCGACCGGCCAAATGTCGGACATGCGTCCGGTCTGAGAGCGGATAACCGTCTTTGGATAACGAGAAGAATAATCAAAACGGTACCGAACGGTCCAAGGGCTACATTCAGACCGAAGAAAAACGCTGGGCATAGTTTCCCGCGCGCCACTGCACTCCATACGCAAAGTTGAGCATCCGCCGAATTACTGTGAAGGGTTAATCCGGCAACTACCTTTGATATGAAATATATTGGAAAGAACGGCACAACCTGAGACCCCGCATCGGAGTGTGGAGGAAGGTGCGAATAGGCATGGCGGCAGAATCTTCCCACCCCACTTGTGGTCGAGTGGGAAAAACGGAAAATTAACAGAAGGAGCGATTGAAAGTGGCTTTGAGAACGAGAGAGGAGCGATCGACAGCGGGGAAGGATGGGAGGGGAGACAAGTACCTGGCCATACCGTGATCACTGTGATACTGTTGCCCAGTTCTGGGACGGAATCCCTCGGCAAGACCAGGTCCTTCTTCGGCGGGATTTTTTCTCGTATTCTCCGCGCACCGTCGAGCTGGCGATTCGACGCGCTCGTCACTGCAGGCCAAGGGACATCGGCCCAAACGCCTGACTCCGCACGTCGTCTGCATCTCAAACGTCTTACCCGAACCTGGTAAATCCAGCTCCACAGACATCGGAAGTATCGCATCACTACCGACACGGCGATTTGACGCCCCTCGGCGCTCCAAGAAATGGGCAATCCCGTCCCAGCCTCATTCGCTTTGACGTGATCGAGAATTTCTCCGTATCCTGCATCGTAGACAGCCTGAACACCACCTTCGACGATCAATTGGTCGGCAGCTCTCTGGGAGCCAGCGAGTCCAGGCTTTGTGCTCTCTATCTGAAGCTGAGGCACTAATTGTCCGCGCACACAGCCGCGGCGTCGGCCATATGGCGTATGTTTACATGGGACACTCCACCTGGGCTACTGAACTTCTGCCTGAGTTCTGCGAACGACGTATGGAATGCGGATAGGTGGAAGTTTCCCCAATTTTCCCGGCCTTCGAGCAAGACGGTGGCGAGTTTAACGTTCTCTCAAACATGCTGGAGGCAGGTTCGTGTTACCCGAGACCGAGACTGAGTTCTCCAACACGCCGTTGACTTCGCCATCTGCAAAGGTTTGCTTACGTCGCATTCCCCGAAGTTCGCGCAATCTGGGCGAGCACGATCGGTCCCCAGGGAGACGGTACTCCCCTGCCCCCTGCGGATCTGGTCCCATCACTCAGCCCCTCATCTCGATACTACCCCGGCTTATATCGCCATGACCCGACCCGATCGCGCCCACCCCCCCCGGCTAACAATACACCCCCGACGTGTTCAACACGGTGGGAACCAGGGGAAATCCGGTTTGGGTTACCGTTCGGACCCTGCCACAATACTGGTATCCAGATGGTATCTCCGTGTCATTCGGGGTCCTGGACCCCGTCCAACTAGCTCGGCGTATCTACATTTTTCCAGCCCTCATCAGCCGGCATACATATTGGAGACCACGGTTTCTGTCCAAGTCTTTAGGCCTGAGCTCCACCCAGAGAGTAATCGGCTGTGTGCTGTTGCGCAATTGCCTTGCCCTTCGTAGTCAGGTTGCATTCTTAGTCTCATATCTGGCACCTCGACTTCCATTTGGCTTGTGTCTTTCCTCTTTGTTCCGCAAGCTCCTCAAAGGCGTCGACTCGCTTTTTTCCTGACAGGCTCTTTTCTCCTTTGACATTCTCGTCCAGTCCTGGAACCATGTTATAGCCTCATCGTGCCCCCCTTCAGCTTCCCCACGACAAACACCCATCACGCGGAGCTCTTCCAGGTTGTCCTGGAAGCCAGTCTTTGGACATGGCTTCCTTCTTCCAGCCCCCAGCCGATGGCGACCCAGCCTTGGACAGTTGCACGACCGACAGCGGCTTCCAGATTTACTGCAACCATATCGTCGATGACGACGGCCGGTTCAAACACTGGTATCAAATTCTGCTCGTTGGCATCGGCGCAGCAGCCCTCTTCTTGCCGATTCTCGCATTGGTGATAGAGGCGATTTTAAATCTCTGCTTCTCGCGACCAAAATCCAAGCCAAGGTATCTCTTCAGCCCTCCTACAGTTTCGCATCGCTGGCACCCAAGCGGTATGCTAACCTGAGACGACTTTAGCCCGTTGGATAAACCAGGAGACAGGGGTGGAGACTTACCCGGTCTGCCGCTAAATGATCCGCTTCCGAAGCCGATAACGTCCTTCTGCTTCATCAAAGGATGGGACGAGTCTCGCGATGCCATCAAGGAGAACGATCTCTCTCTCATTGAATGGACAGCCGGCAACCGCGACGAGTCTGCACCATGGAGGAATTACACCGGCCAGGGGAAGGACAACCGCTCGGTCATGCCCGTGGTGGATCTGGACCTTATTCTCTCCAGAGGTCAATCCTTATCCGGCAAACCGGTAGACTCAGCTGCCCTCCACCTAGCCACCATCCATCTTGATTCCGGAGCATCATGCCTGGCGCTCCACCTCTCGGAGGCATCCGGGCCGCAGATCGTAGACCCGCTTGTCTGCGAGCTATTGCGGCTCAATGTTCCCGTGGTGCTCGTGGCGCCCTTTGACTTGCCTCAATTGAAGGATCTCAATTTCAAGAACGTCTTGGGAGTCATTGTCGAAAGTGCGCTTATCCTTCCAGACGGGACTCGTCGGGACTACTTTCGCGCGCTTCCTCTGCGCAGCATCGTCAAGAAGTGTGCAAAGGAGAGAGAACGCCGCCCCGACTTCTTCTTTGGCATCCTGGACCTCTGGGACGTAAAACCGAGCGCTGCGATCGTCAAGCGCGGAGACAAACTGGCGAAGCATTTCGGTGCCGTATTCTCACACCGTCCTTCACATCCAATTGCATATGGGGAGGCCGGACCACCGCCTCCTTCAGTGACCATCGGAGGCTTTGAACAGCTGCGGCGTTTCGAGATTACTGACTACCATAGGACTTGGTGCCTGGAAGATGTTCCGGTGGTGGTCGGCGACGATGAAAAGAATACTGATATGTCGAGGCTACCCACAAAGCCCATCGCTGAGGTCCTCCCCGAGATAGATGATCTTTTGGAGCCTTATGAGTTGACACCAACCCTCGCCAACGTCGTATCGGAGAAGCCCCGCCGCATCTTCCCGCCCAGTTATATCGACTTCGCACCCCGGCGGTCCAACATGTGGTCTGTGTCGAGCGACAACTCGGATCTGTCGTTACATGGCTGTTATCCGATCACCTCATCGCCTTCAAAGGTGGATTACGATGCTGTGGTGGAAGAACAGGTACACCTCAAGAATCTGCGACTATTGCAACCCGTCAAGGGAAACGAGATACATCGTCTCATCCAGCAGATTGGCTGCCTGGCGCAGAAGGGTATCAAACGAAACCACTACCTCGAAGCACTTATCGACGGGCTGTCCCAGCATCGTATCAGTGTCTTCAAGGGCCTTGACAGCGGTTTTGGCACTCCATCAGGGGATGGATACTTCTGGGGCGTGTCCCACACTCGGAAGGGCACTCCTCCCGAATTCGTCGACATCTTCATCTCTCTGAAAACAGCAAGTGATGCAGCAACGGTTCTACACACTTGGCTTGCACATCACGGTGTAAACCGAGTCGAACGATACGCTGTGGAACTGGAACTGGAAAGGGCTTGCGAAGAGAACCCGAAGCTCAGGCTTCCATCTAGTATCACGACCGCACTTGAACGAGCCACGAATGCAGAGTTGCTGTTCTTTTTGGAACAACTTCGCGTTACGCAGTTCAACCACGAGTTCCGCAAGCCAATGATCGAGCTTTGTCGACGACTCCTTATCGATGAAGCCGCCAGTGGCCAGTGGCGCCGCTTGCACTCGCTACGTACGCTGGAGGGTACGGTCGAGATGAAGGAGATCCTCGAGACTCGCCTTGAAATTCTCGCCCGGCGTGGGGCGTCAAGGCTACCCCTCCTTGAAAATCTCCTGAGGCTTCATGATCAAATGGAAACCCTGGTATCTGACGCTCTGTACTATGGCGATAGAAGGTCTCTTACAATCGTGAGCGACGCCCTTGAGCGCGTTTACTCGCCTTGGTGCGCCGACAGGGACAAGACTGCCGATGTTAACGCAGACTTCGTTGCTTTATTGTACTTCAATGCCCTCCGGAAGGCAGCTTTCGAGGACGTCTATCTTGAGAGTACCGACCGGTGCCCGTACTACCTATGCCAAACGGACCAGGCCGCCGTGTTCAGTGAGCTGTGGGTTCTAGGGTCTCAATGCGAGATTTACTTCGGCATTCTCCCGAGAGACTTGGGCGAGATTGTCTACAAGAGGTACAAGGACCATCTTACCCGCCATCCTCCTCCGATTGAGCCTCCGAAGGAACCCAACGAGACCATCATAACGATGTACTGGTCGGTATCTACCGCCGGCGAACAGGACGGCAAGCTCCCAGCTGGTTCGTATGCCGCTCCTGTTAGCTCGGATAGCAAGATACGACACTGGAGGAAGCGGGTCCAGGATTTCGGTGCCCTGTCCATCTTCTGTCTTCCCGCAATCATCGACGTGGTGCTACTAACCTTCCTTGGGAGGGGTCTCTTCGCGACTGCGTTCATGGACTCTACGCATGTCGCTGCCTCGGGATACGCCATTCTTATCTCGTTGCTCCTTGCTGCCGGTATTACTGGGTGGGTTGGGAGTGGGGGCCATTACTATATGCCTCATGTAAGTCTATGTTACTGCATTGCCCTGGGCTACTATAACTGCTTGTGTATATTTCTAACACGGTTAATAGTACGCCTACGATAACATGATCTACTTCCATGTCCAGAGGCTTTCAGGCGGATTTATGCTCTCGTTCGCTGTGGCTCTTATTGGAATGGCCGCCTTCACCGCCCGTTACGACATATATGTCGGACTCATCTTCGCCGCCTACCTTGTTATTGTGACCACGTACCTGATGCTTCTTGGTGAGCAACTACTCGCTCTCATGCTCTTGCATAACCGTACTTCGACTAACACAAATTCGAAAATTCAGGTATCATGGCAACTATGCATCAACCTGGAAGCCCCTTGAGGTCGGGGCGCTTGATTCTCTGGCGGACGATCCCGTTCCTCTTCCTGTCCCCACTTCTAACCTCACTGTTAAACGGGCACGACCTCAAGATTTATCTTCCGGTTTCGTTCACATTCCTTGTCTTGGTATTGGTCCAATACCGGAGCATCTGCATGGAGTGGTCGTCCTGGATGTCCAACATCCCTGATATAACCGAGAAGGACATTACTGACTGGTACATGTCACGGTTCTCGAAAGACGAGCCCTCCAGCGACAGCGACTCTCTTGCATCTGGGAGGACTATCCCGGATGCCACTGTCATGCAAGCCGAGTTTCGAAAGGCTGTGAGCGCTCAGCTCCGTTCGAGGTTCCGTTTCAAGAATAAGCAAGTGGATCCTACTGCGGCTCGCATCGCGAAGGCCATGCCATATATAAACTGGCTTTTCGTGAAGGAATATCCGAAAGGAGGTGTCCCTCCTGCCTTCAGCTCCGAATGGCTGAACAGCCTTTCCGAGGCTAAGAACAGGCAGAAGCAGTTATGCCGTGGGCTCAAGGAGCACAACCCGCTCCTCCTATTCAGGACGTCCCGCTACGACGTGAGTTGCAACTATTCTCACGGTTAAATGTTTAGTTGGTCGCTAACTCACAATAGATTGGCCAAAATGTGGCTCTGTTTCTCATAGCTCTCATGGACCGATGGACAGGGCTCGTGATGTCTGGGAGGAATCCCCAGATCTCACTGTACACCGATTACCGCGCTCGATACGGCCTTTGCCTCTGCATCATGTACTTCTGTTTCTCGGTCATGTCCCTCGATGCAGTTCTCCAGAATTACTGGCCCGAACGCTTCAAGCTCTCAGAAGATAAGATCACCGACTTCGAGCACTACAAGAAGGTCATGGGAGACTGGGAGAAGTGCGTGGTTCATCCGTCCCCGGCACGATAGATTTTCTACTAACCTCTCGAAACATAGGCGCCGGTTCCGCACCTACAGCAGAGCCCTGTACGAAATAGTGACGAAATTGTTGTTCACACTCGGAGGTACCGCTATCCTGCTGTGGCTCATGGTAGACAGCTACGAGACGATGATCATATACGTGCTCTACGTCCTTGGCTACTCAGGCGTCGTTCTCTTCCAGGTAAGGTCATCCTAGTCCGCCATTTTCCGGGCACACACAAGGGTAGAACCTGGCGCTCATAAGACTTACTCTTCCATAGTTCAATCGCTGCTTTACCAAATACGTTCGCGCTCATGTCACAACCCTCTATGTCTGTGCTGCATTGGGTCTCTGCGTGGGCTGCGCTCTGCACGGCATCCCGTGGACTTCGACAGTCCTATATATTGATGTACTCGCCATGAACACGGCTTCAATGAGCGCCGCGCTCGTCACAACCATGTGGGTCTGGGTAGGGTTCAAGCCGTCCGACTCTCCAACGCCAGATGCATTGTCCTCAGTCACGAATGAGACCGGCATCTGGAAACAACCGCTCATTTCGTCGTACAATCGCCAGGCTGGGAGCACTTCCGCAGCTAGTAGCTGGAAGAGCCTGGAACACAAGAAGACGGTTCTTGACTTGTCGGCCGCCGCCGCAACTGTCATTTCAAGCACCCTGAAGGCCATCTCGGAGTACCCTGGAGACACCACGCCAAATTGGCAGGTCGACGTCGTCCAGCGAGCCCACAAGCTATGGTCAACACATAATATCATTGTCTCCTTCGTGGATCGGGAGACCTTTGGCAAGTCTGGATTGCGCGGGTGTTGTACAGCTAGTCGTCGCGATTCAAGAGGCAGACTCGAGGTCATGGTTGGCGTGTTTGGTGACGCTGAGCTCCGTCTGACCTCATGGGCTTCTATACAGGGCCGAATGTAAGTCTTATCATTGCCCCTTGATGCTTTGGATTGCCCGACGTCACGGACATTTGTACTGACCACGAATGCAGTGCTTCGGAGGCGATACTCTATCACATCGCTAGGATCTGGAGAAACGCTAGCCACAAGGAAGCCGTCATGGTTGAGCACCTCCTCCTGGAGGAAGGCGAGTCTATGTCCCGGAGAATCAGCTTTGAGATCGCCATGCTGGATCCCACCTCGTCGCGTAACCTGCATCTAAAAACCAATGCAGAGCTCTTACGGCACCTTGCGTTAGACGTTGATGTCGATTCTCAGTGGGATGTCATCCCAGGCTCTGCCCGAGAGGCAATTCTACGTCGAATTACGGGGGAGCTTGTTCCGATGCCCCCTGACCTCTGCCAATGGATGTCTCGGAACAACATTGACCTTGCGACCTGCGATTTCAACATCCGGCTCTGCTTGGCAATTTCGCACGAAAGCCAGCTTACCCTGGGAACCTTGGCTTACCTAGCCGACGATACCCCGCGGATCTCGAGCCACGTGGAACCCGAGCTCATGTGCGTTCCGATTAACGAAGGGGGGCTAACCTCGGCTGGCTTTTTCAGTCGTCTTGGTGGATGGGTGAGACGACTTGCCCTGGGCACAGTTCGATGGATAGCTGTTATTTGTGGCGCCGATTCGAACGTCGAACGGGAACTTTGGTATAAGCTTAGGAATTGTTATATTCGAGGCTTCCTCCTCACCATCATCCTGGCAATCTGGAAGATATGCCACATCACTCGAAACATCTGGGTCTATGCCATCATTATCTATCACCGTCCGGCTTTAGCCAGCATCGCCCGACTAGCGCGAAAGGGCGCCGCCCGGTCTATCCGAGGAAACTCGATTGTTGTCGAGCTGTCGAGGAAGGCAATTACCGGCTTCGCAGTTGAGAACGAAGAAGGAATGATGATGCTTAATGTCTTCGAGGGACTCTTGACGGAGGCACCCGAAGGAAAGGATCCGACTTGGCAAGGTCTCTACGACGACAACTTTCGACTTCGGAGTCGAGTACAGAAGGGCCCTAAAGGCACTTCGATTACCTGCACTTATCAGTACAGCCACACGGACTCCCGCCATCGCTGGCCCACATTGAAAACGGAAGTTTCGCCTTCAAGGAAGATGATGGGCCACTACGACAAGTATGGTCGCATCTGTGTTGGCACCCTCAAAATTGAAAACACCGAGTTCTCGTTCCGCTTCTACTATAAGGCCACACCAAAGGGGAGCAGTGACATTCTGCGTGCTGACTACGAAATTGTCGGGTCAGAGACGCACGACGGCATCTACGCTTACTGGGGAGAGCCGACCCGTTCCAGTGCGAAGGAGTACAATTGGGTGCCTTCGGAACGCCTCTGTAGGGTCGTCAGAAAGGTTGAGGGGAAGACGTATATCACCACGCTGGAGTACCAGCACCGGCGCGACCCAACCTCGGTCACGGTTGTGGAGACTGAAAACGGCACAACAGCCATTGCTGAGCCACCCAGGGTCTCTCCTCACGACAACGTCCTGCTTCAGCGACCCAAGGACCACGTCTTCCATTCGGATGACCTGCTCATATACCACGGAATGTTCCAGCTCAAGAGAATGAGGAAAGCGGCGAGGGCCGCTAACTCGTCTGGCGGCAGCACTGTTGTGTCCTCTCTCAATCTTACCTCCCTGTTCTCGTGGCATGGCCGGGTCGTCTACAGTCGAGTGCCCACCTGGAGGGTTCGGACTGAGCTCTGGAACCACTGGCTGAAGACTGGGTCTCTCGACGCCATTACCGCCTGCTGGATGGACGAGGACATCCTGCGAAATGAGCCACTTCTAAAGGAGTACTGGAAGCTTCGGGACCGTGGCCGGCTCGCAAAGGCTCTTTCCGTACTCGAGAGCAATATTAACCAAATCTTCGCTGCTATTGAGATTGAAACGGCCGTTTCCGAAGTGTGCCTGCTCCCGATCAAGACCTCAGATTTGTACGCCATGGGTCTCGGGAATGACGCCACCCAAGTCACGACCAGACCGCAGGACTGCTACAAGGACACTAAAGACAGGATCTCGGTGATTTTCACGGACATTGGATGTTGGCCAGAAGCTCCTGGCGGTGTCTCCAACTGCCGCCGAGATTTGGTCAACGGCCACTCGACGATCAGGAACCACGTTCTGGCTGAAAGTCCGAACGAATTCGGAATCCCCAGGTTCCAGATCGAGAAGAATGTGCAGTCATTGAAACTTCTACCTCTCTGGGGCCTTGATGGCCGCTCTGCGAACCACGGTGTTATGGACAACCTGCTCCAAAGTCAGGTAGACGAGAAGATTGAAGCCACTGACTACACGCGCGATATTGAGGAGACTTTTGTCCCCCTTCTCAAGGCATATATTAAAGGCGCCCGGTCAGTCCGCTATTCGCGCGAGGACCTCATTACCTACAGTAACGCCCTCCTCTCAATGTCCAAGTATTTCGAGTTCAAGGACTATAACCGCACCTGGGACTCGCCCCAGGTGGAGAAGGCCTGGGTCGAGGCGTGGCTGACAGACTACAACGACAAGAACATCATGAACATCGCGGACAATTTTCCCATTGAACGGCCCAGCCTCTCGGACTTCCAGGATGCACTCAACATCTACAAAGCATACTTCTTCCTTTTTGCCGTCAAGCCACCAGAGGAGTGCCCCCGCGTATTCCAGAGTACGCACCACGGGATTGGCTCACTCTTTGGTATGATCCTGAAGTACCGCCGTGGCTCGACATTTTGTATTTGGGACCATGCCATCCTCTGGCGGGAGTGCTGCCTTAACATTAGCCCGGCGCAATGTGCCTTGCCGATCCCCGTGCAGTCGTTGATCCTTGCGGGCATTGGCCTCGCCACGCGACTTGCGTACCTGCACGCCGACGTCATCATGCCCTGCACGTCGCTGTACAACCCCATGTGGGAGACGGAGATTGGCACTGACCGCGGCCGCATTGGCAGCCGCAAGCGATTCAGCCGGAAAATCGAGCCTATTGTCAACGGCATTAGCAACATGGAGTCATTTGAGCCTGTGCAGGAGACCCGCACCAAGAGCCCAACCGTGGTTATGTTGTCCCACGTACAGTTTATCAAGGGAATCAAATCCGCCATTCAGGCCGCCAACGTTCTTGTCAACCAGTATGGATTCAAGGATTACCAGCTCCACATCTACGGCTCAAAGGACCGTCAGCCATCATATTGCGCAGAGATGACGCGCTTGATCGCAGAGTGCAAGCTCGGAGACAATGTCCACTTGAAGGGTTTCGGAAAGCCGAATGAGGTGCTAAAGGACGCTTGGTTGTTCATGAACTCGTCCATCTCGGAAGGTCTTCCCCTGGCCATCGGTGAAGCGGCATTGGCTGGAGTTCCCATTGTGGCAACGGAGGTAGGCGCCACGGCACTGGTATTGACAGACCCAGAGGAGGAAGACACCCGGTACGGAGAGGTCGTGCCGCCTAACGACCCCACCGCACTGGCCCGCGCCCAGCTCCGCCTCCTCGCCATGGCCGGGCCGTGGTCAAAATACACCGACGACATCGAGCCTGTCCAGCTCCCTGAGGACATTGGCCCCTCACAGATGGATTGGCTTTCGCAGCGCATGCGCGAGAAGACAGAGTCCCGACGGAATCTGGGTATGCTCTCGCGAGGGGTTGTCATGAAGTGCTTCCATGGCGAGCGATACCTCCGAGAGCACGAGCAAATGTACTGGGTGCAGTGGCATCTTGCTAAAATGCGCGAGCGGCCTGAGCTCAACTTCCCCAGTAGCGTCTTTAAGTTCGGCGGGCAGAAGGAGATGCGATACATTGAGGAGTCGCGGACTCCGTCCTCCTCGACGACGGAGGACGGGGCGAGCGACTCCGGAATTGAGAAAGCGCCGATGAAGTGGCAGGAGTTCGACCGGCTTGCGCCGCCGGTGAAGAAAAGGGCGGTCAGGAACAGGCTAAGCAAGGCGAGACCCCCGAGACCCCCAAGCGCGGGGTCGGGGTCTGGCACGGACAGGGAGAGCTCGTGGGGAAAGCTGAGCAGGGGGAAGCCGCCGGCTCCCGGTGTGATTTGGAATATTGGGGAGGGGAGGGTGTCCAGGGCTTGGTCAGAGACTGCATAGGTACCAGCTGGGCGGCGGCTGATGATCTTTTCTTACTTTCTTTCATGACGTTTTGTCTTCTCATATGGTCGTTGTACGATTCATGGTTCATGGTTTATACCCTTCATTCAATCCCTCATTCTGTTTTCAGCGAACGTATACACGGGGCATTTTGGGCATCGGTATTGTTAGATTATTTTGATTTACACCCTCATTGCGGTTTTCGGAAGTGAGGGTATAGAGACGGATTTTGAGATAGTTGGAACACTAGTAATTGGATTGGCCATTATACTTCATTCTGTTTCGCATGACCATGACGTCTGTGCATGTGCGTACAGGGGCTCGGGGGAATGGAGGGTTCTTGCTCTACCTGTATCACTGGTTCTCCAACACAAAGAATATCTCGTAATCACTCGTATATTTTATCCTAACGATAACCTACGGGAGCCTGAGCCAGGGTGCAATCTGCGGCCATGCGACGCCTCGTCGTCTGCGGGCATCCATGTCAGAGTTCTCGGACACAAAATCGGCGACTGGCGGCCTTCCATGATCCACAATGCAAAGACCCAGCATCAAGACGACCGGGACCCCCGGACGCTGGGTTCAGGGTCGGATGAACTTCTCTCCGAAGGGTCCGTCCGACACGGCGAGGCGGAGAAGCACAGACAACCCCGACTACGCCTCATGAGGCTGTTATCTCCATGATCATCTCAAGCTAAATGACTTTTGGTCGGCCTCCTCTTATCATATGTCTCCTACGCTACGAAGCCTCTCAGCGGACGTCGAGGATCGCTTCATCTCGTGTCAAGCGTAGTCGTTCCGTGCTTTCCAGACGCCCGAGCGCAGCCACTAAATTCCGAAAGAGGAAAAGACATCTCCCGGATTTGGTTCCTGCCCAAGCGTAACTTAGCAGCGAATCACTCTCGAATAACCACACACCCTGGGCTGGTGCCGATAGCCGCGTGTGGAATCGAACGGAAGGACGAACGGGTGGCGCTCAGCCGCCGTAAAGGTTGTTGTTGCAGGAGGTGGGTGGGTGGGAGCGGTGGCAGGTGGCCGTGCGGCTGGTGGCGACGGAGTGGCGTGGCGGGTTGGGGGCCAGTGCTCTCCACCCGGTTTTTGAGAGCACCGAGCGCAGAAACGGCGCACATGGGTCTCATGAAACAGGAAGTGTTCATGCTTGGGCGGGCGTAAGCGAGGACTTCACGACGGGCCAATCCGTCCCGCCTCGACGGGTAGCTCTAGAATTAGCATGAGGAGTTCTGGCGCTTGGCTCCCGTTGGATGGCCTTCAACCGGCAGAGAACACTTGAAGACGGTCCCGGGCAAATTTCGTGGTTTAAGTGATCAGTACCAATAATTAAGCTGTCTTCGTTGAAGTGGGACGGACAGCGGAAAGAATTCGCAGAGATTCCTATCGCCATGAAAACATCTGATCTCGCGAACCAGGACTCGCTTCAGGATTCATGTCCGAAGAAGCCATTTCCGTGCTCAGACAAGGAAAGGCACGATCTGCTTTGCTGCCGTCCAATGTGCGATGAGGGCGGTTTGGGGGCGGGGGTATCCGTGCGCTGCAGCGAACCCCACTGCAGCCGCAAACTCTCGCTTGTCGAGCCCCAATGAAGAACAAGGACCCTTGGAATAAGCTGGGGAAAGCGGGGAACCCTGGACCTGGACCCCTTTTGGATCGTGAGGAGGACCAAGCTAGGCCGACGGGTAAACTCTTCTTTCCGAGCTGAAAAGCTGGGGAGCAGTCCGGCGTATAAGATATAGCTTGTTGAGCAAGCGTTATCCTTGTTAAGCCCAAAGTCCGGAGCAAGGAAATCGTGCAAAAGGACTTCATCAAAACTTGGGCTAAAAAAAAAAAAAAAAGAAAGGCGCCCGCTGGCAACGACGAAACAGCAGACCCAAGCTTCGCTTTGTCTTGGTGATGAGTACATAACTCGCAACTGGACCCCGAACCAGAGTGGATAAACACACGGTTCCGCTCACCGGAATAAGACCCAGATAATCTTCCACAAATGTATCGTTACTGCTCGAACTAGGTAAACAAACCTGCAACTTACCGAAACGCAAAGGCATCAAGACACTGTCAAGGCGCACTTTCGACAGCACCCTGGTTTGGAACCCCTGCGTGGTCGCTGGCGACTTACGGTTCGGCGGTCAAGGCTCAGCTGTCCCGTGCCTCGTTTGGATGTCAACTGGATCGTTGGTTGCGGAATTCCAGTACATCATATTGCTTATCTCGACGATTGACATCACCCTGTCTCTCTTCGCAAATGCCACCTAACTCAACTGGCCCAGGTGGCACGATAGAAAGCTTAAATTCGGACTGCAGGAGACCCTTCGCCTAATGCCCGAAGTCCCTCTAATGGCACCCCCGCTTTCACGTGCGCCGATGAACGCCACCATGTAACCTTCAGGTCCGGGAGACAGACACCCACCTGTCCAAAAGAGGCCTTATCCATAGTGGGAAGGTACGCTACACCTGTTGCTGCTTCCGGAGCGGATCTCCGCCCCCACCACCGACGCAAGCGTTTTATCGCCCGCTAATGCGCCTCCACGAGTTTGAGTCCACCATCCATGTATGCTTTGATGGTCCAATTCGGGGATAGCCTGGTTCCAGAGTCAGCCAAATTTTATCTGACGGAGCTAGTACGGAGAAGGGGGGAACAAAAGACCCCGTCAATGAGGCTAGAACAGAAAAGCCCCTGTGGAGAAGCGGCCTCATCATCGATGATGGCGGAACTTAAAACAACGGGGCCTCCCGAACTTTGGCCGGGAGGCGTAAGAGGAGCTGGCCCCTTTCGCCCAAACACCTCAGGAACATGTCCGGGTTATTCTCACTCTGGTAGAAGAGAGCCGATCCGCCTTCCTACTCTCATACTCCGCCTCGATACCAGCCGCCTCACGCCGTTGAGGGCCCGGCCGACCTGACCACGCCAAAGATGGATAGTCTGGACGATCCATATGAATCAGAGAAAGCAACGGTCATTGGCATCGTGTGCTTCGTGGTAACCGTCGCGTCGATAGCTGTTGCAGCGCGGATATACACGAGGGCTGTTCTCATCAGGAGTGTGGGTCTGGATGACTATATGGCCATGGTCTCGCTTGTAAGCACCCCCCGATTCTGGATCTACGAGTGTTTCTGTCAAATCTCACTAGTAAACGGAGATCTCATGGGAGCTGGCTAACTTCACTCTCAGTTGGTGGTCATAGCCTGTGGGTTCTGTGTTGCTTGGAGTAAGCGCCCCTTAGGCTGGCCACCCCAACTCAACCGAGTCTAACTTATCTCCCCCACACAGATACAAGATATGGCTTTGGACGGCATATATATATCCTCAGCGACGAACAAGTACTGCTCTATCTTAGGGTCCGTCGACCCTACATCCCAGTCCGGAGTTCCAAACACTCACCATGTCCATAGACCTTCTACCTCTCTATCGTCTTTTACAACGCCGGCCTCTTCTGCGTGAAAATGACGTTCCTCCTCCAGTACTACCGGACCTTCGCCACCAACAGGAGCACCCGCACCATCCTTATTATCGCATCTCTCATCGTCGGCGGCTGGAGCATCTCGCAGCTGGGTGTCCAGATCTTCATTTGCACGCCGGTGCAAGCCTTCTGGGACCCTAGTGTCAAAGGCACCTGCATCCCCAACATCCCGCAGTGGTACATCAATGCCGCGGGCAACATCCTCACAGACATCATGGTTCTGGCGCTTCCGCTACCAATTATCGGGCGCCTGAAGCTTGGGAGGCACCAGAAGTATATGCTCATGGGAATCTTTTGCCTCGGCTTCTTGTGAGTCCCGCGACTCCTATTGCCACTCGAGCGTAGTTGCGTCAACTAACATTGGTAACCCCGCTAGCACGGTTTCCATATCGTTTGTCCGCATCAAATACCTGAAGCTAACCGAAGATGCAACCTGGGACAATGTGGACACAGCTGGTTGGTCGATCGGCGAGCTTTGCTCTGGCATGACCTGCACCTGCCTCCCCACCCTCCGCCCCCTGCTAGCCCGTTGCTTCCCTCGCCTTGGTGGCTCCGCCTCCCGCACGGCTGCGGACGGTCGGTACGGCGCTGGTCCCACGTCTAGCATTTACACATCCAGGAAACACCGGAGCCGCCCCTCTGATGAGAGCCAGGAGGGCATCTATTCTGTTGCACTACGGGATGTGGAGAAAGGGTTCCAGGCGAAGGATACACAGCGCTGGGATGACGTAAGTGACGGCCAGCGGAGTCATGAAATGGAAAGAAGCCGTAGTGTTAGCGGGTCGAGGCCGTCGGTGAGAACGGAGTGTGTTGGGGGCCGGAACAATGGTGAGCCGAGTGTTCCGCTCAAGGATGAGTCGAGGATCCAAGTCGACCGCGACTTTTGGGCAACATCATCCTGCTGCGGCGAGTAGATCTCGACGCACGAGTCTTGAGGAATGGTAGTTTATAAGATGCGGGAGTCCTCCCAAGTTTGGCATAGTTCTCGGATATGGTTTTGGGGGGACTAGGGGAGTTAAGGTCTGTCTCCATTGCTGGAAACACTACGGGATGTCGTTTACCGTGATAATGAGGCGGACTATACACGCCTGTTCATGACAAACTTGGATAATAAGACTAATAAGTGCTTCGTATTCACTAGAGGAGAGTAAATGGCCTGTACTATGAGCTCTAGCGAGTTAAAGACTTGGCCCTTATCCTACCTCACAGGCAGGATGCACGTCAAGAGCTACCCCAAACGAAGTATTCGTCTACATCAGGTAGTATTGACTCGGGCTAAGACGGAAGGATGCGGCCGCCGCGAGATTCCGTTCGGACAGGAACGCGAGCCAGAATCGCTCCAATCAAAGCTCCGCGGTGCGCTTCATTTCTTCCACCTGCATAGATTAACACTCCCTCACAACTTGTGACCCCTGATTTACACCACCACGAGCACGTAAGGGAGTGAATCGGGCATCTATAAGCGCAGAGAAACATCTCATCGACAATATGGTAGGCCTTACGGGAGGATGACAGAGCGTTCAGTCGGTTTTCTATATCGGGAAGCTCAAATCTGGATACCGGTGTCGCCACTTAGCCTGAAGTTGCCCCGGCGCTCCACCACCAATCGGTTTTTAATCCCGCTATATGAACTGCAAGCTGATTTCTTCAGGCGGAGCCCATACGTCCACATTACCCCGGACGGCTGTTTACCGACCCCGCAAAGGTCCCGTCAACCTGGGCGTCCACTGCCGGCAGTCCCCCGGCAGCTTTGATCTTAGACGGCTTATCTTTAGCTGCTGGGAAGCCTTGACCAGTATATGAGAGCAATGGATAAAGCCACTCTTGTTTCCCGCCCAGAAGTAAGGTTGCGCAATGGTTCTGGCTGGTCATCCTTGTTCGGTATAGCCTCTCCGCAGCTGCACTGCTTTCTTTGAGCGAGGGACCGTCGCTGCTTCACTAATCAGCGGAAACCCTTTCTATTGAACAACCACTTTCTAGAAGCATGGCACCTAACAGTTCGCGACTACTAGCCCTCGCGGCTGCTGTGACAGGGGTCCTTGCTCAGGATGCAGAGCCTGGTGAGGATGGCAAGTACACCATCTCGAGCGATGGCATACGCGCGCAGGTACGACTCCAGGGGGCCGCCCGCGCTTGATTTTCACTTCATCTTCCTGATAATCTGAGGGAAGATACAATGCAGCTGATCCGTGAATGTAGTTCATTCCGTACGGCGCAACCCTTACGAACTTGTACGTAAAGGATAAGAATGGCGAGGACGTCGACGTCGTTCTAGGGTATGACGATCTCGACCTCTATGGTGAGTGGGTCCCTACGCTATCCCGCGCATCCCGCTGTCACATACATCCGCTTCGCCCAACCTATCCCGCACTTTCGCAAACCGACTGCCAAGCGCTGAGTATCCCGTCTAACATCCGTCAGCCACCGACCCGGGACACCCCGTCTACAACGCCGTTCCCGGCAGATACGCCAACCGCATTGGAAACGCCGAGTTCACGCTTGATGGCGAGACGTACCAGCTAGAGAAAAATGACGGGGAGAACACGCTGCACAGCGGCACGAACAATTGGTCCTACCGCGACTGGAACGTCACGGACGTCACGGATGAGTCCATTACCTTCTCGATATACGACCCGGAGGGCGCGTCCGAGGGATTCCCCGGTGACGTCTACGCGAACGTGACGTACAGCGTTTCCGGAAGCACATGGCACATTTCGATGGAAGCCACTGCTCCCACCAAGAAGACGCGTGAGTCCTGCCCCTATTCCATTCTTGGCTGCCAGCGTAGGGCTAACAGGACTACGTAGCCCTTGTGCTCACCCAGCACACCTATTTCAACCTCGACGCCTATAAGGACCCTGAAACAGGCCTCATCTGGAACCACAATCTGTACGCGCCTTACTCCGCGCGCTACCTCGAGGCCGACCAGGGAGCTGTTCCCACTGGAGAGATCCTCACCGCCGAGCCTGGGTCTATCAACGACTTCGCCAGCGACCCCTCCGCCATATTCGGCCACTCGACCTCTGACCCCGGCTTCCAAGGTAATTGCGGTGCCAACGGCGAGTGTGAGGGGTACAATGGCTTCTGGTTGATCGAGGACGCACCCGAGGACGCGGTCGTGCTGACCCTCTCGAGCGAGTTCTCTGGAATCCAGGCGGAGCTGAAGACGGACCAGGTTGGCGTTGTGATTTACTCGTGCTCGTGGATGGCGGGTGACATTGCGCTTAAGGCGAATCAGGGGATTGAGGGGAGGGAGTTTGTGGAGAAGAGCTCGTGCGTCGCCATCGAGCCACAGGATTATCCCAATGGAGTCAACATGTTGAGTGACCTTCCCAAAACCTCCGGGTTCTGTGGATTCTCTTGCTAACATAAAGGCGCTAGACCCGAGTGGGATAGGCTTGACGCGCAAATCACTGGTCCTGATGAAGTCTACACGTGGGAAAGCTCGTGGACCTTTGGCCTGACCGGCGATGATGCCGAGGGCGATGAAGGTGCCGAGGAAAGCCCCGAAGAAACCCCAGAAGAGACTCCCGAAGAGACTCCTGAAGAGACTCCGGAAGAGGCTCCGGAAGAGGCTCCTGAAGAGGAGACTGAGGAACAGTCTGGGGAAGACGATGCTAATGAGGAGGTGGATGAAGGGGAGGGAGAGGGCGAAGACCATTCTGGCCACGATCACAAGTGGTAGTTTGATCCTCTAGTAAATATGTGAGTTTCCGTATTATCTTCCCACGATAACACATACTTGTGAACCTTTGGCCCCTCCAACTACAATCTAAAGCGCTCAAATACATCCTTCAGGTCTCCCAATGATTAATGGAAACCTATCTCTGACATGTCTCTTTATTTCGTCAGTCATAATGAGGGCGGAATACTGGTACCCAAAGGGTTCCTCGTGAGCGTAAACACATAAATCAGACAAGACATTGGCCAAACTATACAATTACTCTGGAGCTTCCTCCTTGAATAGGAGCCCCTGCCCCGTTCTTACTGCATGAAGGAAGGATGGTCTAGTGTGATCTTTTTTGAAGTCCGAATACATTACTTCTGGCTGCTCCTACTTGGGCTATGTACACTGTTCTCAAAAGGCCTACACTAGACTCATCAGCTCGTCAGTCCTCCCTCTACCCATCCCTAGCCGCTCGAAGCTGCTATAGGCTCTGGTAGAAACGACTACTAGAATTTCCCGGTTTAGCGGTGGTAAATAAGCAGACAGTTAGATATGGAACAATATAAGGCGTAGTCGACATTCTATGAAGTATTCCGAAACTTCAACTTCTAACGACTACGCCTATATCAATGGCTACAACCAGACTTATCATAGTAGCGTCCCATACCATATCATCCGGCATGGTTGTATTTTGGACTCCTCACTCCTGTGTATTTCTATAGACGAGTTGCCGGGAAGGGTATGATGAGAACTCTTTCGTTCTTTGACAGCTCAGGCTTACTCCATCTACCTCGTTATTACGTACAGAGAGTGACACAACCAGCTCAGCCCCGCCCAATGGCAATCCAAGGGCAATCCTCAAGCACATGAGCAGAAAACGGCGCATAGTTCCGGTTATGTCACCCCATCTGCAGGTACATGAAGAATCTGACTCAAGGGGCCGCCATTCCGATGTGGAATCGTACCACAAGTCTCAGTCAAGTGGCTAGCGTGGAAGCTTCCAAATAATGATCCACGTGTCGCCATGCCCGTGTAGATCGGATGTAACGACGGGGTTGACGAGAGAGCCATATGGTAATAGTTGCACCCGCAGAGTTTGCTAGCATTGGAATTATGGGCGGGTACGACACGGAAGGACGGGAGTATCTAATCACACGCGAGGTGCCTGCTGGTCCGGAGGCTTTATTAGGCGAATAGTGAAGATGCCAAGGACAACAACAGGCTGCGTGGGCTAGTGCTATATGTTAACCATCTGCTTAGCTCCATCGAACGTTAAATCCATCGCAAGAGAGGACGAACATCCCCACAAATCGCATGTCTAAGAGGGAATGTAATAACCATCGCATAACTGCTACATGATTCAGGTACGTGTAACCTACCTACGGATAATATATCCATGGACTGTGACACTCCCATAGATTTGCGCTAGCAGCCAACATTCCTTCTCTTCGAACAAAGGGTTCTCTCGGAGACCGGTGATACTCCGGCGTACTTGTGGCGCAGCTGCGGATCCATCGTTTGGTCGTTGACGTAGCTTCAACTGGAGACGATCGTCGGTCTTCGGGAACTTTTCTTTGTGATCGTCAAGGCCAGTACAGCTTGTCGCGTGGGGTCTCGTGACCAGGCAGGATTTGCTTTCTACCTGCACTGCTTCGATGTTTCGACAATTCACTCGGATATCCCTTAAGCGGCTTCGAGCACAGGTGTCGCCAATTCGCAGGACACGAAGAAGCTCCTTGGCGCGGCTAAGGGACTGAATGGACACAGTATCCCTCGTAAACTGTGTACCCTGTGGCTTGGCTTGTGATTCGAACAAGCTTTTGCGGGCCCCAGCCACCTAGTTGACGCCGACTTTGCGCTATTAAATTCCCGCCGCTAGTTTAGCGTCCCCAATTGTTTTCTTATTCTATGGCGCCTGCCTAAAAGCATTAAGCCCGCCCTATTCGGATCGACAAGCTGGGAGGCGCCAAGAGCGATCTTTTGTTGGATGACTGGAGCGCCGAGATGTTACTGGGGTGGGGGGTTGGCGGACAGATCTTTTGAGAGAATATGGGACGGATAAGCCAGGGGCAGTAAGGAAGCTCAGGTGTGGCGGCGATTGGCCCAGATTGAAGAGTCGTCTCTTGCACCTGCCGTTGACATGTTCGCTATGACCTGTATTCTCACGCACCTGAGGGTTGGGCTAAGCCGGAGGATCGGACAGCGGAGGTGGAAGGAGATGACCTGCATTCCTTGAAGTTACGGAGTGTAGAATATGGGTCCGGAGTCTTCGGGCGACACTTTCCCTGGTATTTGAACGCAGGGACGGACGTGTACGGGTTGGGACTCAAGCCCACTTCTTCGTGAAGCAACCGGTTGGAAGCCTTTGCTGAAACTCGAAGGTCAAATTTCTCGAACGACGTCGTCACTTGGATGCTGCATTAGCAAGCTCTTGGCATGACCAATCGGTGCAGAACGGAAGCTAGCGACTTCCATTCGCCTGGGGGATGGGAAGCTCAGAGTGAGGATCCATGTCGACACAATGTGATTCGACTCTCGGCATGTGGGGGTCATCCGCCCGAAGCTCCATCGTGTTAGATCGCGTCCATGCAACTAGAATATAGGTGGCGTTCGGCGAGCGCGATTCGCTTCTGACGATATTACTCTGAAAGTTGATGGGAAATCTCCGAATAGTGCCCAAGCTCGGTGGAAACGATCTTACGTGGAAGCGTGACCCCGTGGCAAAGAGCACGATCCACCATCTTTGCGCGGAATATTAGATTACTGGACAAGATTCCAATGTCTGGAGTAAAAGGTATGCGCGATAGGCGAAGGGTATTATGGAAGACTTCGTCCTCAGAGCGGCCTGCGCTGATAGGGAATCACAGATGGACAGGGAACTCTTCTCCCGCGTTGACCCTCATACAACCAGGCAATCCTACTTCGTGTTACTTTCTTCACCTTCCTCACTCGTCGACTTCGGCGGTAAACCGAGAACACTTAGCCGAGAGCCCTTGCAGCAGCCCGGGATCACTCAGCGGTGGATACGTGCCCACTTCGGATGCGGATCCGACGACGCCCCAATGATATGACCAGGACGGATCAGGACAGGTGCACTGTGACAGCATGTACCTCCCTGAACCCTGAACGACGACAGGGGACAGGGGGGTGTCCTATTTGGGGATTCGCTGCCAGGATCTTCTCGAGTCCGTATGGGCCCACAAAACAAAAATGTCCCCGAGCTCGAACTGTGTCGGCGGATTGTATTCCGCAGAGGTTATGGCCGCTCAATCGGCCGTGGAATTGTACCGAGAACAACCGCACGATCATAAGGCCATAGCTTTCTGTCCGGTGTCCGCTGTTCTGCCAGCCGGCTCTATAAACGCGGAGCGAGGGAAAAGGGAAAAAAAAAAAAGCCGGCTGTCCCAGATTAGATTTGCGAACGGGAGCGTCAGATCGCTGCTCTTTGGCTGCGGGACCCCGCTACCGGCTGCCCACGCCGCCGACATCATGGTCCTCCTCGTACCGTCTCCCATTTGAGTGAATTTGAGGGACCTCAGGCGAATTTGTCCCACCTGGTTTCCGGTGCCTAATCCGGAGAGAAATCCGACGTAGGAAAAAGCATCCCACTCGCGAATGCAGTTTTGCTGTCCGCACCAACCAACCCTACGACCCAGTCTCACCCATTTCCCGCATAAATTTCTCCCAATAGGCCATACCGGAAGCTCGCCCTCTCATTCTTCCCCCACCAGCCATTTCCCCCTCCCCCACCCCCGGCTACCGCCCGCCATGGCGCCGCGTCCTTTGGCCTCGGCCCCGGTCCTCATCATCGGCGCCGGCATAAGCGGCCTCATCCTCGCCCAGCACCTGAAACAGCACGACATTCCGTTTCTCATCTTCGAGCGCGACGACAACTTCACCACCCGCGGCGTCGGCTGGGGCCTCACGCTGCACTGGTCACTCACCTCCGTCGCGTCGCTCATCCCCGCGAAGCTCTACGGGAGGTTGCCGGAGGCATACGTGGACCGGAAGGCCGTCGACCGGGGAGCGACCTCCCGGTTCCCCTTCTACGACCTAAGCACCGGCGAGCTCAAATTCGCGACTCCCAAGGCACCACATTCACAACGCATCCGGGTGACCAGGGGCAAGCTTAGGGGACTCCTTGCCACAGGAATCGATATTCAGGTTCGTCTCCCCCGGACCCCGGACCCCTGTCCTACTTAGCCCCGCCCGGAAGGCTCGGGTATGCCCCGGACCACAACCCAGAGCCAGGCTCTCCATACCCTCCGCCTCCCCACTCTGGTACGAGTTCTTAATGCTAAACGCGGCGCGTATGAAATTATTAGTGGAACAAAGCCTTCGCCTCGTATACTTCAGATGAGGACTCCGTAACTGTGACGTTCGAGGACGGCACTACTGCCCATGGCTGCCTCCTTGTGGCCTGCGACGGCGGCCGTTCCCGTGTCCGCCGTGCGCTCTTCCCGGACCTGGCCTCCCAGAAGCTGCCCATCAAGACCATGGGCCTCAAAGCTGATTTCTCGCCGCGGGAGGTGAGGACAATACGGGCTATGGACCCGTTTTTCCTGCAAGCTGCCGCGTCCGAGAACGACACCTTCATGTACTTCAGCGGTTTGTTTCACCCTCTCATTACTCGTGTTACAACTGCTTCCCCGTGTCTGGATGTCTTGTTGCGCCGATGCCGATCCGGCTCCCTTCCGATCGTGGCGCCCCTGAATTTCCCGCCCCCTGCATAGACCTTATCCCTTGCAGGATCCCTTGAACACCTCTGAAAGGGCTAACCTATCACAGTTCTCAGCGCCCCTTCCAACCGCAGACGGCGTGCCAAGACCAGGAACAAGAAGAGGCCCACCCCAGCCCAGAAATACACCTGCCAGATAGTTGTGTCCTGGCCCTCGCGCCCCGGCTTCTTTGGGCGCGCCGAGCCATTAGATTTTCCCTCCACAAATGGCGAGCGAGTTGAACTCCTTCGGGACTTTGCTCAAACATGGGCGGAGCCATTCAGGGGTCTCGTACTAGGGCTTAGTAGCGGGACGGAAGTCAAGCCTCTGGATCTCTACGATTGCGTGCCGCCCCAGGGCTTGAGGGGTGATGGTAGGGTTGTATTGATGGGAGATGCTTTACACCAGATGACAATGTGTAAGTTGACACAGTCAATTGCTAGAGGAGACGGCACAGGGCAAACCACACACAGCAAAATCTAACCTACCATCCTTAGACCGCGGCGAGGGCGCAAACCATGCTATTGTTGACGTTGACGACTTCGCCGAACACGTCACTCCCGCACTCCAGCGACAAGCCGGATTCAGCGACCTCCGCGCCGCGCTAGACCTTTACGAGCAGGCCGTGGTCGAGCGCACTCGTCCCGGCGTACTGGCCTCGCGGCGCGCCTGCCTCGATGCACACGAATGGATGCGAATAGATGATAAGAGTCCACTCCTAACGAGGCGGGCCAGGAAGTTGGATATAGAATATGACTGCTAGGCAGCGCGCTACCTTTTTTGCGTTCTGGCTTTTCTGATAGTTCTAAACGACGTGGTCCATGAGAGGCAATACTGAGAATTCGAACTACCCCGTTCTTTGTTAGTTGAAATTTGGTTTACAATAGCGGCCCCATTTAGATGTCAAACAAGCCTATTGATTTGGAGTGGTGCTTATTAAGACTTCCATTGTTCATTGCCGCCCGGAGACAATTTCAAGCACAACTTGCGCTAACACGAAATATTTCTTGCTCCAGTTGCACTCTCCGTTCAGTGCATGCAGTATAAAACTCTTCGTTTGGCCAGTCCTAACGCCGAGTAAAGACCCTGATAGCCTCTGTCAAGGCGCACGGACCCATGCAACAAAGTTCACCTTGGCCAACGATCGCCCGAAAATAGATTGGGCCCACCCGCGCGCCGGTGATGCGACCTTACCCCATGTGCAGGGTTCTTTCGCACCAATCCGGTCTTTGGTGTACAGTAATTGAGCCGAGAGACACAGACCCTGCCGTGTCCGAAGCCCTGCATGCCGCAATACGCCACAAGGTGGCATTTTAAGCATCGGAACACATTCTCCGTGCCGGAGGTTAATTACTGGACGCCGGAGGAGGATGAAACTAATGGAAGTCATTTGCTTATTCAACTGCGGAAGACAGTCACTCCGCGCCGAAATTGGATATCTAAAACCGAGAAAAACACCGAATCCGTATATACATACAAGTCGTATCGACGTAGTAAATAAGCCGTACCCAGAGTACCAATGAAGCATATCTTGGGAAAAGCTTTCATCAGGGGTAAACTTTAGACCCCTGCGGCTGCTCATGGTCCACCTCAACAGTGTACGTAACCGATTTCATGATGGCACCCTGCGGCTTCTGCACTAGATCCTCGTCGCTCCGCCTAAGCATGTCCTCATCACTCCACCTGTTACTCCCTCCATCGCTGTCCACGCCCGTTGCCGTGGCCGTGGCGTAGGCTAGCGTGCCCTTCGACCTACTCGGCGCCTCCGGCGTATCTCCAGCTCTGCTCCGTCCGTCTGTCTTGCTGAGGGTGCTGAGTTTGTAGGCTTGGCTTCCCTTTCCGCCGTGTGGATTGGAGCGGGGGTCGGAGTCGTAGCCGTGGGACCTGCTGCGGTATTCCTTCGCCTTGCGGACGAAGAAAGGGGCGAGGAAAGGTAGAGAGGAGACCATGTTCTGTTTCAACTTCCGTTAGATTCAGTGATCGAGAAGAAGAAAACAAAGTTGTGGAGCTTACCCCCACGTTGAACTCGATGACTCCCCATAGTACCAGTTCTGTAGAGTCGCCATCGCCGTTCTGGATTCGGTCGATCGAGAGGTAGCGCATAATGGAGCATATCGTCGTGAACAAGCCCAGAAGGAAAATGCCGATGAGGCCGAGCTTCTTATTACGGCTGACATTCAGCTTCAGGAGGACCGGAATCGGGATGAGCGCAACGATAATATCAGACACGATGGTGACAACCGCGTAGCCGGTGAAGGACGGACCCGGGTTGAGGCATTTTCCGGGTATATTGGGCTTCCACGATCGCTCGACCTGAGGTGAAATGCAGTTAGTTCCGCGGGGCCTGGGATAATAAAGGCAAGGCACGCATCATACCGGAGTGCAGGCGAAGATGAGAGCGAGAGCACAGCCCAGATGCGAGAGGAAAATGAGCGCAATAGCTCCCAGGACGATCCGGCGATAGACTCGCTGCCCGTTCGTGCGGTCGAAGAGCCGGAGGTAGCTGATCAGCAGGGCGATCTTGAAGAAACTGATGCCGGTCTGGTATATCGGTCTGCCCGCATAGTTGATTCGGGTAAATGGTATGAGATTTTCTTCCGGGCGTTTTTTGAGTGGGAGACCAAGGCCGTATCTCGTTTCTATTGTCGGAATGGAATGGTTAGTCGCACGATGCTCTCATCGCGGCTACGATAATTGAGGGCCGAACTTACGGACAATGCAGATGATGGAGTATATTATCGCAAAGATGATCGAGAGCGTCGCCATCCAGTCGTCTGCCGCCATACCTCGCGCCTTCGCCCGAATATAGACCCTCATGCCGGCGATGATCATGGCCACAACGCCGAGGACGACGCACACGGTGACGATAGTGCGCCACTGCGAGGAGGCGTCTACCTCGGGCGTAGCGTTGACAACCCAAGGCATTGCCGTTGCTTCGTGATAGTTGCCCCAACAGTATGGTTCTCACATGGGAGATTTCTCTCTGCTTTCGCTGGGCAAGGGTTGGTGGTGTGGTGTGGGGAGGCGGGGGAGGGGGGTGGAAAGGCCAGCAGCGTCCCTTTTAGGGAATTCGAGACGGAAAAATATGGAGTGTGGGTATCTACCAGGGACCCGCCCGTATGGCAGGTTGAGGGACTTCTTCGGTGGGATGTGAATGTGACGAACACTCAATGGCGGGGTCCTTCCACCAATTCGAAAATAGTGACGGTGACAGAAGAGGGGCACGGGAAACTGCGAGAAGTGAAATGGATGAGCAGGCGATCAGGTCAAGTACCGACCCTCCCGGGCGTGGGGGACGCGCTAGAAAGAAAAAGAGAAGCAAAGCCAGGAAAGACACCGCAGCGACGGTGGCAGTACAGTCTCGGACCCAATGGGCAAGAGTGACGGGATCCACAAAAAGCATGGGGATGAGGGATGATCGCGACGGACGTGGCAAGGCGGAGGCGATCTCCCAGCCTTTCTATATTGAGAGACCGGGCGTCGGCGCAGGTGAACGCTGGAAGATCGCTTCGCCGGGAAGCTGATCACCTCGCTTCAGCTTTTCTGTGCCGCCAAGAAGAAAGGGGAGAGCGGGATATATTCAGACGGATAGGGAATGCCATTTGCTCGCCTCCCCCTTTACGTTTCAACGCAGATGGCGACGTATCTCTTGGACTCTTCGCGGTGGAACATCCGGGCCCGTCTAAACCGTCTCATCCGTTGAACCACGCGACACACAGGGGGCATACGAACCGGGATCCAGGAGCCAGCGGGAAGAAGACATGAAGATTGGAGAAGATGATTGGGGCGCGATTTAAAGTTACAGGGGTGAAGAGAAGTGGCCCATTGCGGGCAGGGAAAGCGATGTGCCAGAAAAGTAACGGATGCACTAATTCCAAATTAATATTCCAACGTTCCATTTGAACAGCACTCCTGGTACAAAGGGACTTCCCTGCACATCGCAATCCCTGGACTGGGACCCGCTGAAACTGGATGGAAGATCCGGGTCGGTGGCGGGTTCGGAAAAGCTGCCGACGTAGGGACCTCCGAGCTTGCGGACCGAGATGGATCCGAAGCTCACGGGCGGTGAAGGGATCAGCCACGAGGCCTACCGCTGGGGGAGGGGCGGCAGGAGCAAAGGGAGGAAGACGGGTGGAGATGGACATATAACACCGACGAACTTCCGTTTCTCGGGCCGTCCACTGGGAGGCCCTCTGCCAAATTCTTCAACGTGGAGGTATCCAAGAAGGCCTCATATCCTCATATGCTCGCCACCAGCTGATTCACAAGCCGCCAAACATGAGTGGGCGGCGAAGGTGCTGCTGAAATCACGATCTCTGGCTAGCCCCAACGGGCTGCAGGGTCAACTGAACAGGGGGCACAACACCTTGTGTGGGCCTGAGAAAAAGCAAACCTGGAACGTACCGAGCAGGAGGTTCTTTGTATGTGTTCCTGAAAATAGGCGAAGAGAGCAAAAGGCCGGGGCAACACCGGCCTTTGGGCCCCTCGCCCTACCCCAGGTTTTCCCATCTCCAATTGTCCACCGTCAAGTCCCTGGAAGGAAGTCCTGCCATTGGCACCTCGGCGCGCCGATCAGGATATCCACACAGCAGTTTAAGAGCGAGCACAGCATGTAAGTGGCAGACACGGGCATTAGCGCTAAGATCCACCGTGGGGCCCGCTGCGATTTTCCGAGCCGCAAACCAGTGGCGTCCGAACACCGTCCGCTCGGCGAACGGACCAGAGCGAACACCGACCTTCACCATGGCAAAAGCGGAATGCAGAGTAAAGTCTCTTTCTACCAAGTAGAAATCAGACCTTCCCAAGTCGGCCAGCCGAAGGAACTCACCGGGTACCCACGGGGACCCGCACCCTGGCACTGCCGCTCGATTAAAGATTGTTGCGCTCTTGGCGTTCTTAACCCCGACAAAGCTTGCTTTCTCGGGAGGATTGAAACTGGTGCAACCAAAAGACGCTTGGCTGAACATGGACATCGTACAGTATGTTTCGTTTTCAATTCATACGCTACTGCGAGGGAATGCGAAGCCTGCAAAAGCTGCTCTTGATTGGTCAATTAGACAAACCCACCAAGGCCTCTCTTGGTTCTTGGCGTGGGAGGCGCGCCAACCTCCACCGAGCTGCATAAGACACTTCCAAGGAACACCCCTGTAAAAAAACACACCCCGCTGGCTCGAGGAACCACATCTGGGCGGCCGGCCCTGTCTTCCCGGCCGGGAAAGCCACCCATGTTCGCCGCTGGGCCCCCATCCTCTGTGCGTCCCGTTCTTGCTGTGCCAGGGTGGCACGGAGACGTGCAACATCTTTCGAGCAGGGAAGCTGTCCGGAATGAGACCCGAGGTATTGGAGGACTGCTATTCCGGTTTCGTGGTCTTTCTCCGGGAACGCCCGTTTCATGACCTTTCGTATCAATCGGCAAGGCCGGTGACGTTGTAGTACACACTGCCCAGTGATCTGTGAGGGAATTTACTGTGCGTGGTTACCCTCCCTCTCTGGGGGTACTCCGCTTCACAGCAGGGTCGCAACCTGGGCCGTCTTCGCAGATACATCTGCTGCAGGTGAAGGAGGATGATCGCATACATATCCGTATTGGGGACGGTGAACCTTGCTCCCTCCACGTCGCTGTTTGCTGGAATTTCCAGAGATCTGTTTCAGGATCCAAAATCAATATTACATACCACCTGGGAGCTCTGCATTCCGGGTTTCCTCGCAGCATTCGTGTTCATCATTGATTCTTTCCTTTTTCATTTCCCACCCACCATTGATTGGCGTTCCGCATCCCGTCTTTCCCACCTGCCCACGTTCTTTCCGCGCTTCTTTTTCCTTGCCCTTGTAGCTGACTCGCAGTTCCCCGGGTCTCAATCCCCCACACCAAAAACGTCACTTCCGTTTCTCATACTTGCTTCTTTCATTCCTTCGACACACCACTCCTGCCGCCCCCAAGGAGCCGGCTGAAATCACACCCGTCCGTCACCCGCGCCCCCCCAAACCGGACGCGTGCTTTCCGGCACTTATCCAATCCTCCAGACCCAGAAATCCGGGTTCGCGCGGCGACATGGCGGAGCTCAAAGACATAACTGACACCAAGGCGAGCAGCCTGACCGAGCTGCCCCGGTCGTCGGCCGGTAGTGGCGGCGAGAAGGCCGTTCCCAACGTCGACGCCGCCTGGAAGTTCCTGGACGCCAAGCGCGAGCTCGACGGTATCGACTACACCGACGATGAGCTCAAGAAGCTGCGTCGCAAGATCGACTTGCGCATCGTGCCGATGATGTTCTGCTGCTATACCATGCAATTCCTCGACAAGGTTATCCTGAACGTGAGTGGCACATGATCTCGATGTTGCGCCACAAGGCCGCCCAAGGGTCGAGATCTGCGGGCTCCCGCGCTCCCGTTGCACGGGCTCGGTGATGCTGACGTGCCGATCATTTAGTACGCCGCGGTCATGGGCATTCACAAGGAGCTGAAGCTCAAGGACAATGAGTTTTCCAACGTCGCGACCTTCCTTTTTGTTGCTTTGCTCTGCTTCGAGGTTCCCAACAGTACGTCCTTCGCTCCACCATCTGAGAACATGTCTCGGCCCACGAGATGCTACGTCAAGCCGAGTCATCGCACAATTCGGAGGCCAATTGCTAACCCACCTCAGCGTATTTCCTGCAAAAGGTTCCCGCGGCGAAATGGCTCGGCGCCAACGTGATTCTCTGGGGCGTGGCCACTGCCTGCGGTGCCGCCGCGAAAGATTACCCCACGCTCCTCGTCTCCCGCATCTTCCTCGGTATCTTTGAGGCGACCATCGCGCCCTCTCTTATGCTCATCAGCAGCCAGTGGTACACCAAGTCAGAGGCTGCCCCGCGCTTCTCCTTCTGGTACACGGGTCTCGGTATCGGCCAGATCATCGGCGGCATCGTCTCCTTCGGCTTCCAGCACATCTCGCCCAACGCCCCGCTCTCCGGATGGCGTATCATGTTTGTTGTGCTCGGGTGCGTGACTGTCGTCATCGGGCTCTGGACTTTCCTCCTGCTGCCTGACACGCCCATGAAGGCGCGGTGGCTGAGCGACCGCGAGAAGATCGTGCTTCTGAAGCACGTTAGCGTCAACCAGACGGGTATTCAGAACCGCAAGTTCCGGCCCAAGGAGCTCGTGGAGGCGTTAATCGACCCACAGATCTGGCTGCTCCTTCTTTCAGTCATTCTGGTAAAGTAATCCCTGTCAACTGCTGACGTTGCTTGCTAACATCATTGCGCAGCTGTCTGTCTCCAGCGGCGTCATCACGACCTACTCGTCCACTCTGATCAAAAACATCATCGGGGACCCCAAGCGCTCTGCGCTGATGAACATGCCCTCGGGTGTCGTGAGCATTTTCTTCACACTCCTCGTCGGGTTTGGCATCCGGAAGTCGTCCCACCGCTGGCTGTGGATCATTGCCTGCATTATTCCGGCGTATGTCCCCCTGCAAGGCCCTAAATTCCGTCAGAATACAGACAGAATGCTAACTTTACTCGCTTAGAATCATTGGCGGCGCCCTAATGTCCTTTCTCCCTACCTCTAACGAGGCTGGTGTTCTGGTTGGCATCTACCTCGTCAACGCCGTCGTGGCCCCTCTTGCTATTTTCTACCAGGTACGTCTCACATCGTCAAGACAAGCAAAACTAATGCACTCCCCGAGACTCGCCAAGCTAACATGCACCCCAGTGGACGGCGTCCAACGTCAGCGGCTCCACGAAGCGCGCCTTCGCCTCCGCTGTCATCAGCGGCTCTTTTTCTATAGGCAATATCATCGGCCCACAAACTTTCCAGGCCCGTGATGCGCCTGAATACCGCCCTGCAAAGCTGGCTGTGATGTGCACGCAGGCAGGGTGTGCCTTAACGACTTTCTGTCTGTTCGGGTACTACTACTGGCAGAACAAGAAGCGGGGGGCCGTCCAGGAGTCGGAGGACAAGTACATGGCGCCGCAGGTGTGGGCCGGCATGACGGACAAGGAGAACGAAAAGTTCAGATATACCTATTAAGGTGGTGGGAGGAAATGTGGAGCTGGGGAGGTCCTTGTTACAGAAAAGAGCGGCGGATGTATTTGTGGTCTCGAAGTGCGGTCCCATGCGCAGTAGAACGGGTGGTTTTCTGCGTTCGAAGGCATGATATGTACTGTCTAATACCATTACACTTGAAATACGAAGCTCGGGGTTACTCTTTCAACTTGGAGCTGCCACGCCTTTGATTGAAATGGAGTGCCACCACCTAACCATGAGTAATGACGAACAGTGACCTGCATGACCGGAATGTAAGCGCCGGAAGTCCCAACGACTTCTCGCCAGCCTTGGACTGGCCTTGCCAGCTATACGTTAGTATGTAACATCAGAATTGGCGTTAAGAACGCAAGGCCTACCCGGATTGACTGTTGACGGGGCCTCCCTTCACATAGGGCAAACTAAGAAGCACCATACATATCTACACCTCACCCATACAGATTGCCAGAGCTTTTTAATTTTATCTCTCTTTCTTTTCCTATTATCTTTGAACGCGTAGGTAACAAGGTATAAAAAGGAAACTACGCAAGCGTTAATAACTTTGCGAAACACATTGAGGACGGACCCCTCGCGTCGATATTGTTATCAAAAACATGGCGTGTTTGCCCGCCAGTTCGTGATGGCCGAGGAGAACGTGTCGACGATTACAGTGAACATTATTTCTACATTCCTTCTCGCGGCACTCCTTCCAAAGCTTCGGCGTACGGCAGAAGAATTTGGTGTTCGATCGATGCTGACGATGCTCATTTTGGAGATGCATGCCTGGGCGGGGTTCAAGATGATAGCCAGTCCTCCGATAAAAAGATTTTCGACACCCTTTACGACAAGCCTCGCCGGGATAAGTACTGGACAGACAGGTACTTGGTATCAAGGTTATTTGGGGTCTTCGCGACACAGGCTCTCGAGGACCGGTTCAGTTGTGGAACCTTTCTCGTCACAGAGAACTTTATGAATCTTGGCTTTTGTTATACATAAGTGTACACCACTCTATTTCTCAAACTATTTTAACTAGACTAGAAATATGAGAACAATGTTAACGGCTGATTTATGTCTATCATAATGGGCTCGGATGGGCGTTCGATGTCGGCGCTCTGTATCTCATGGAGAAGCTCCTCTCGCGCACAGCCGAGAAGGATAGCCGGACTCTCGCCCACGCCCGGCCCCAGCGACCCGATGCTCACAGGAAATATCTTTCTAGCTGACGCATAATACCAACTGAAGTCTTTCTGCCAGCAAGACGAAGAAGAAGAAGCTGCAGCAGGATCGTGTATGTAAGGAATTATCCCAAAAGCCCTAAGAGATCCAGTCTGAGTACAGGCAGAACTTCTATATGGGTCACGAGGGGTTATTCCTAACTCAGAAAGCACGACGGGAGGCGGTTAGTTGTGCTGGGAGCACATGGATGAGGAGGGTTCTGTGCTGCTTATTTTTTTATTTTATTTTTTTATTTTATTTTATTTTATTTTTGCGAGATAGTTCCATGTTTCCTTATATAATGCTGTCTTTTGTTGCGGTCCTGTGTGTATGACATTTTCGAAACATGAAGCTGTAATTATCTTGTGGTCTACACCACGATACAACGCCACAAAGAAACAACGGGCAGTAAGCGAACAAACTGTTACCAATACAATTACTGCGGGAGCCAAACTCCACATCTACCGATTTCACTTCTGTCGACTTGAAGAACATTTTCATCTCCCTTCCATCCATCTTCAATCTCCATTCTAGAACCACACTGAATAACTTACGTCCGTTATCCATCTATCCTGCCTGATAAACACCAAGCGCAGCAACATGCGGGTTAATAGCCGTCATGTTATACGGCGTAACATGTAAGTCCACATCCGTCAGTGCAAGGAACATTGTCGCATTGATCATCGGGTTCCCGATCCACGTCTTTACATCCGGCTGCGTCGTCCACGCCGTCTTGTTCTCGGTATTGACGTCCTGGAGCTCTGTGTACGTGACGTTCAACTGCGAGACCCACGCGGCATACTGCGGCTTCTTGACAGGCGTGGACGTGATGTAGCTGTTGTTCGGCCCCACGGGTTGGCCCGGCGCGTCCCATTGCAGGTAGACCTGCCGTCCGGGGTGCGAGAGTGGGATGCTGCGATTGCGCGCGACGGCCGATTTGCAGTTCTCGCCAGTCGAGTTAGAGCTGGCGCAGAGCTCGTCCTGCGGGATAAACTCGGTCGATTCAGTGTTCGCCCAGCCTCCTGTCGTCTCGTTCCAGCCCTGGGTGGCGTTGATCCTCCCGGCGTTGGGTTGATTGAGGATGTGCAGTGCCGGGAAGTTCTGCCACACGAGGCGCGTCTGGTTATATGGGCAGGTAGCGATGTACGGCGCCAGCAGGGTCCAGGCCCAGCTCTGCGGCAGGCCGATGGTGTGCCACTCGGGCATCGGGGACATGCCGCCGAACTGCCGGAAGGTCATCTGCTGGCGCGCCTCGACGGTGATGCTCTGCAGGAGGAGCTGCGCCGCCGGCCCAGAGTCCAGATGCGGGAGGAAGCCGTAAACGCCGGCCTCGCCCCAGCGTGTGAGCTTCTGATTGAAGTCGATGTACTCGCGGAGGTTGGCGACCGGGTAGTTGTAGGTGCACTGCCTGGGCGCCTGTGGACCAAGCATGCTACTAACGACGGTGGCGTGGCCAATCTCCTGGTCAGCCATGTACTGGAGCAAGTATCTGTCCTCGGCCGACATGCCCTCCCGCTCGAAATCCTCATCAGAATAAGTGGCGAGGCCCCAGTGGAACAGGTCGAGCTCGATCCATTCTTGGTAAAGCGCTAGTGCGAGGGATTGGTAGTCGAAGTCGCTTTGTACGCGGTAGATTGGCTGGGTTCCATTCGTGCCTACACCACCTGCGGGAGCGTAAGGGACAGGTTGGTCCTCGTGAAGCTCACCATCCGCGGGGTAGTCGTAGGCGTCCTGCGCAGGAGGAAGGACGGGAATGGCAGTGGCCTGGGGCTTCCTGGATAAAGCTCCAGTAGTGGTGGCGTTGGGCCCATCATAAGGGCCATGTTCCGTGACATTGTGATGGTCGACTACGTAAGGGACAGGCGTGGGGACCCCGGTAGGTAGGGGCAAAGTTTCCAGGCATCCCTCCCTCTCTTTGGTCTTCTCGCAGGGTTTCTCGGTAGAAGCAGAGGGGTAAGAGCCAGAAGTGTCTCCAAAACAATCCTCGGAATAATCGTCCCCTTTGGCTGTGTTAGGGGACTCGTGATCCCTGCTGTTCGTGTCGTCCTTGCGGTGATCGTGGCGATCATTTGGCCCACTGGCACCATTGAGGGCAGGAACGGCGAGAACGCCACCGACCGCTACAGAAAGGGCCAAGGCTCGAAGGACCATTCCTGGCATTGCCATGGTTACCAATATGGTTTTTTAAAGCGGAAAGCTCTCCCTTCAGTGCCAGGATACCCTGGGAAACTTAAGTAGCAAAGCAGAAAATCATTGACAGATCATAACCACGAACTCTCGACATTCCACTCCTTACATATCTCATTGTCATGAACAATGACAGTGTCTCTGGGGAAAAAGCCGGCTTTCACTTTATGACAGATAGACAGATCATTCGTCAAAGATCCATGACATCGTGTCTCCAAAGGCATTGCGTTGCCTGAGAATCTTCATTCTCCGGCCATAATTAAGCACCCCCGGAGTCTCAGGGCAGGAAGCTTAAAGTACCCGTCATGAAATTGCAGTACTAATGGAGAAAGGATAGAGCCCATGCTTCTACAAGTTTTATCAAGGCTCATTATCTCCCGGATTGCTCATAGACACTACCTGCAGGGTTCCATGTATCTGGAAAGCAGCAGAACCAGCAGGCTAGCGCCTCTATAGCTTAACAAATAGGCTGCACTAGCATCCTAAGAGTTCCGTGTTCCTGGTTTAGAATAATGGCGTTGCGGGATGATATCATGTACACGCGTATGTTGAGACGAAAAGGGGTAGCAGACGAGGTATTACTCGAGCTCAAGAAATCACGTTATATAGGGCGAAGTGACTAACGTGTGTTGGAGCGTAAGGTCTATCAGCCAATGGGCAAGGACATCTCCACATATAAAGAAAGTTTCCGCTGAACTCTGTGTTGGCCACTATGATAGGATGCGTCCCGGCCTACTCCTGCTCTCTACTGATGGCTAATATGTGGTGTATATGAATCATGACGTTGGTCTAACCTGTTGAGTCTGTTACTCGGTATAGGGCGAGAATGTGCAGTTCAAACGAATCTAGCTACTGGACTCATTAGAATCTGAAAATTTGCCGACGCAGGTGAAGCCTCTCCAAACACCACTTGCACCTGAAATGCTCTGCTTAAGAAAGCGTTGGGATCACCCTATATTCAGTGTCTTGGTGGCGATTGATTATTAGTTCGGCACTTGAGTGGAAACTTACCCATGTGCCCCACAACAGCTGAGTACTCGGTGATACCGCATAATGAGGGCCGATTGACATCACATATGAGCCGAATATCGATGTCCTGCATCGATAGCTTGGACAAGCAACGACTCTCAGCCCTACATGTCAGACACTCGCATCCCAAAAGGTACGATATGTCCGCGATTCTCGGTCGAGCTCTTTCATCTAACCTGCGGTACGCGCATCCTGCGGTGCTCTCCCCGCGATACTTCTCCGTAACAGCCGTCGCCTCCAATCGTATCTCCGAAGTCATCAAGCGAGATCACCGCGACCTTGAGGAAGCGTACAAAAACATCATCAACACAAAGTCCACAGAAGAGAAGGTGAAGTGGCGCAACCAGCTCACGTGGGAACTGGCCCGGCATTCCATAGGCGAGGAAATCCTGGTATACCCCAGGATCGAGCGGCTGTTTTCTCACGGAGACTTCCTCGCCGACAGAGACCGTGAGGAGCATCTGACAGTGCGACTACCCCACTCTGTTTTCCGTAAACCTGGAGCCGGTTACTGAAATATTTTTATTGATGTAGATCAAATATTACCTAAAGGACTTCCAGTATATGTCCCCTGAAGATGAAGAATTCAACTCCACGCTTTCCTCCCTATGGAAGCACCTCAAGCAGCATATGGAGCAGGAGGAGCAAAAGGACATGGTGGCGATCGAGAATAGCCTAACGGCCCAAGAGTCAGAGCATCTGGCTAGAACGTTTGAGCGCACTAAGATGCTGACGCCAACCCACAGCCACCCTGAGGCGCCGGACAGGCCGCCTTTCGACACCGCTGCTGGACTGATGGCTGCCCCGTTGGATAAGATTAGGGATCTCTTCCGGAAGTTTCCGCACGGCAGCTCGGGGCCACCCCCACCCGTTTGAGACCATGAGTTGGGAGATAGGATGTGTATATACGTTTACCGAGATCTATAGTCCGGTTTTGCCGGTAGTAAAATGGCACTGTCCCCATCTGTCTTTGAAACGGTCTATTACTGGGCTCGCTATTTGCCAAATATGGAGACCGCAGACTCCTTCCCAGCCCCGGGTTGCTACGGACACCGCGAGGCCCTCGAAAACGAGGCGTATTTTCTGAAAAGGTACTGTAAAATGGCGTCGGGCGACATCACTGCTATTGAGCTTGCTATACGCCACCTACTTGGTTGGCGGTTATCACTGTGATCCTGCTTATATAGCGAGAGTTAATTACTCTTCTCTAGCAGTCTAAACTTCTTGAATGCAATCTATCCGTCATCTCTATCCTGTGATATAACTTCTAGTAGGGGAATAGTCTTGACATTAATCTTTGTCGGGCTAAACGTGAATCGCTTGAGCTACCTAAAGCTTTCCTCAACAGGCTCCAACCATGAACCGCTCAAAGGAAAAGACTAGGGCCTCCATATCAACACTATTCTTCATGTAGGCCAAATTACGGCCGATTCAACCACCGGGCCGTGAAGGGAATGATGGGCTCCTTCAGGCTGCACCGCTCAACATCCGTCAAATCGGGGCTGCTGGAGAGCCAGCGCTCGGGGAATTACTGGCGCGACTTAGGGAATAGATAGGGGTGGGCCTGCAGGTCAATGTGTGGGGATGAAACCGTCACCTCAGGGACAATGGGATGACCTACAATGACGGATGTCTAGGCAGGGCGGCAATGCAGGCCGAAGCACGGAGGCTCCATGACACAGAATATCTCGTCAAGTAAAGCCCGCAGGTGGGGATTTGGCTCAATCTCTTGCAGCTGGCGACTGAGATCTCCTTGGATAGGCCTACAAAATGCGTGGCGAGCAGCTTCTGCTGGTTTTTTTTTTTGGATGGTGTTTTGGGGGGGAGGGGAGGGGAGGGGAGGGAATATTGAGAGGAAA